>CM022394.1:13484512-13663845 GCA_011833715.1 Carcinoscorpius rotundicauda | reverse complement strand
TAGATATACAGCTGGGGAAGGCAGTTTCATCGGGTACATGAGTTTCCCACTCATTTCCAAAAGAGAAATCACATCTTTGGGCTGTGAAGTAGTTCACCATCAGAAAAGACTACTGTTTTTATGTATATTATCTTCCATGCTACAATAATCTTCTCTGACAAAAAATATGCATGTTGCCCTTAGAATCTCACACAATCCTGCAAATAACCAAGCTTAAAAGCTCCCTTCACAAATTTTCTATATTTAAGAACAAACCTCAAAATACAGTGAAAATCTAAAAATTAAATTTAAAACCAAGGAAGTAAAAATATGATATCTTTGCACACCACACTTTTCTTCTCCGTTTTATTTGCTGCTGATCTGGCCATCTCTAACTTCAAAAACTTAAAACCAATTAAAACTGAACTTATATATATGTCAATAAAATTAATTTTCTCTTACCCCATTAAAACACTTGTTCAACAATACACAATAAATTTTAAAAAATGAATTTATTAAGCATGATTAATCCAAAGGATTACAGAACAATTTAAGCATGACAAAATAAATATGATAAAATTAGTAGATATAATAAAAATCTTTACATTAAACAACAGTATTAAAAAGCATTGAAATTAAAGCCAGTATACAGCAATAATGAAAACAATCAAATGGAATGTATTAAATCATGCCATAAGTAATGTCAGAAAATTTAATGCAGAAAGTGCATTATTATTTCTGTCTTTGTAGAAAGCTTTAATGGCAAAAATATGTAGTAGGACGTGTATAAAAATGTTCAGGCAAATAAAAGAAACTAATCAAACTCCACTTTTTCAGATCATTAATCAAATAAACCCTCATGAAGATGGATGTGTCTGTGGAGCACATTAAGCATCCAATGCTTTAAGAGTTTAAAAAGGAACAGTACAACAGAAACTACACGAAACATTCAAGGTATTTATGGTGTGGAGTCTCTCAATGAATGAAAGTGTCAAAGGTGGTTTTAGAAATTCAGAGCAGGTGTCTATAGCTTAAGTGATGCGCCACATTCAGGCTGTCCTGTTGAGTTTAATGATGACTTGCTGCTGGCTGCACTTGATGAAAATTGTGCTGTAACAGTTGAAGAACTAGCACAGAAGCTTAATTTAACCCATTCAACAATTAACTCTCATGTGCAACAGCTTGGAAAGGTTTCAAAACCTGGAAAAGGGGTCCCCCATGATTTGACAGAAGCCAACCTTAGAGTAAGAGTGGACCATTTGAACTTCTCTGCACTCTCGTAAATGTAACTCACCTTTCTGGACAGGTCAGTGACTGGAGATGATAAATGGATATTTTATGAAATTCTTAATCACCACAGTCTACGGCTCAGTGCAGGTAAACGGGCTAAAGCACAGCCCAAAATGTCGCTGCCACTCAATGTAATGATCACATCAGACTTTCACTGTCAAAAGTTAGAGTACTTGAATGTTGCATTGAAAGAAAAAGAGGCCTGCTTTGATCAATCATAAAGGTATTGTGTAACACCAGGATAACGTACAGTCCTATACAGTAGGATTTACATTTGAAAAGATTGAAGAGCTAGACTAGGAAAAACTTCCACATCCTCCTTATTCTCTAGACCTTGCCTCATGTTATTATCATCTATTCTGAAGTTTGCAGAACTATCTTGATGGAAAAGAGCTTGAAACACTTGAAGATGTCTAAACTACCCTCTCCACATTCTTTTTTTCCAAGTCCAAAGAATTTTGTAGAAATGGCATTCAGAAGCTTGAGAATCATTGGCAGAAGTAATTAATAATAACGGAACATGAATTATTAATTAAATAACATAAAAAACATTTGAAATCCTTTCTCTTTTTCTAAAACTAAAACTGGACATTACTTAAGGGATGACCTGATAGTATCTAAATAATCAAAAATAAGGGCAAAACATAATTGAACAAAAATATATAATGCACATTCTTCACAACAGTACACAAACACATCATAATAAACTCTACTAACCCAACATACACTTGTTCAAAATGAAGTCGCAAAACAATCATGTAAACAAAAGCAATTAAAATAATATATTCACACAATTTACAATTATAATAGTTCACCTACTGAAGCCTCAATGGCATGCTTTTCATTCAATACATTGCTAAATTTACAGTGCATTGTGATGATCCAGAAATGGATCTTTCTGACCCTAAAAAGTCTTTTCATTCTTTGCTCGCTCATCTCAGCTGTAAGGAACTATTTTATATCTCAGCAGATTATCATTCTTTCAGAGGTTAAAATACTCCAGGGCTAAATCCTCTCTGCTGCCTGTTCTTCATGTTGATGCTTTTGAACCTAAACCTTATGATGTGCAAGTTGTTTCAGTATTTTGGTTTGGATGCATATTGTAGTCCTATTTTTTTTATGGCAAATTCTTATCTATAGTATGTTACTTGTTGCTGTTGAGCTCTCAAGGTAGAGAGTCCCTCCTTAATGTCAGTATCCACAGCTGCTATCATGGAGATTCAAGGTTAAAACATTGCTAATATCCAGCAAGCGTATTACTCTCACAGATTTTCCTGACACATTAACCCTTTCTTTCTGCATAATTTCAGTTTAAGGAAAGCCTTTCTCAACTGAAAGATGTGATGGTTAGCACAGAGATAAGAAGCACAAGTAATGTCATTTCTGCTTTTCCACACCGTAACTTTGTAACAGACACTTACAGACTGGGTCATGGTCCTCAGGTGTTGCTGAAACCTCAGGTTTCACTTCTAATGATAACCTTATTGTTTTGGTCACAGAGATTGCTTCAAAGTCAATTCTATGTCATTTATTTTCATTTTAATGGTTATTCCATTAAATCTCATTCAGTTATCACCTGCTACATAAATACTTATAAATTTTCGTTACACACGTTATCGTGATTATATATACACTTACAATTTATCAACAATATTTTTTTCATTTCCATACCCAAAGGACCATAAGTTACACGCGACAGAACTGTTTTTCTCCTTGAAATGTTGCAATGTGTCCATACTTTTGATAAATTTTAAGCAATTCTGATCTTTTTTTTCTTTTGCGCACATTACTCAAATCGCAACAATTATCAACGTTGATTCTACAACAATTAAAACTCAGTACTGTTGATTTACGTTTATTAAATGACAATTTCACAACTTCTTTACGCTCAAGCTTTGGGAGTAATACGAATGATACAAACGAGACAATCTCCCCATTCCGTCAAGTGTGACTTACTGAACTTGTAATTTATTACTTGCCAAACCAAACAAACGGAACCTACAACTGGTAGTGGTGTTAATGCTAAAGTACGTACAAACCAATCGCAATAAAACAATGGATTATCTTGCTGTATATTTAAATTTGATGACAAAGGAAACACCGGCTATATATAGTGAGGTATGAAGAGTGCTTTACTTTTAGATAACCAACTAAAATTAAAATGTGATGACGAGAAACTCATTTAAAGTATAAGTGTATCTCGGGACTGTTTTGTTAACCTGAAGATGACCTAAGGTCGAAAAATAGTTCTCTGCTTTATCAGTAAAAGTGTTGATACTTACACCATTCACCCTGAGATACATTAAACTTGAAACGGCTAAGAATATATTTCAACTCTTTCTCCACAATAAAATTTAAAAACGACACTATAGTCAACTTCAGTGATGCAGTCTTTATAAAATGTCTTAGATCATAATTTTCATTCACTCAATGTGTATCATAACCTATAGGTTACTGTTTTAGACGTTTAATTATAAAGATACGGACGTCAAGCTTACCAGTTCATAGTTAATATATGTGTTTGGTTGTTTGTTTTTCAATTTCGCACAAAGCTACTCGAAGGCTATCTGTGCTAGCCGTCCCTAATTCAGCAGTGTGAGACTAGAGGGAAGGTAGCTAGTCATCACCACCCACCGCCAACTCTTTGGCTACACTTTTACCAATGAATAGTGCGATTGACTGACACATAACAACGCCCTAACGGCTAGGATGGCGAACATGTTTCGCGCGACGCGGATACGAACCCGCGACCCTCAAATTGCGAGTCGCACGCCTCAACGCGCTTGGCCATGCCCGGCCCCTCAAATCAACGAATCAAAACTATTGGAATTCCTGTGTCTGAAACTGTTATGAGACCTTCAACTGGTCAAGACAGGATTAAACGTTGAGTCAAAATCTCGTACTTAAAAAAAACATAAAAACACACAGAAAACAACAAATTCCAAGGTGTTCTTTACTGCGCTCTGAAATACTCTTACTTACGAAATATTTAGTTACGTTACCGCTATCCTCCTATTTTAACTTTTACACGACTCGATCAGAATCATGACATTTTTTCCAGGCATTTTGACGATAATTTGTATTCCCCTAGTTTTTGGTGGCACAATAAATATGATAATTACAATACCTCTTGATAGGGTAAGAGAAGAAACACTGTTATCTCTTTCGATATTAATTTGAAAAAAAATTCTTTAAAAAAAACACTTTTATCATGTAAGTCGTAACATTGCTTTCATTAAAGGACCTTTCTCTAACTGATAAGAAAGGAGTGTCTCCCTGTTGTTAGAAAGAGAAATAATGAGTCAAAGAACAAAACACATAAAGTTCACTTCAGCTGAAACACAGACCAATTTTCAAACAGTTCTTTACTATTCTTGATGTCACAAAGGCTATTCTGCGGAAGGGTAACTTTTATAACATATCGAATATCCGTAATGTGGAGAAAGGGGTATCATTGAAAAATATTAACTTCGTTCAAAATTAAAGAAAATATTCGTTGCAAAGAAGCATTTTAAGATGGTTGAACTATGCTTTACATAAACTTTCTTTTGTAAGTCACCATAACTCACTGGTAGAGCACTGGTCTTGTAAACCAGGGGTCGTGAGTTCGAGCCTCACTGGTGACTTTACATTTTGAAAAATCGATTAATTCAAATAAAGAATAGGATGCGCTATTTTATAAAACATAACGTTTTTAATTTTTTGCTCTCAAAGGAAATTCTTTCTCATCATCACAAACAACGGTAGCAGTTAATAATACGACAAGATTAGTCTGTATACTTTAAAAACCTATACAATATCGCAAAACGCACAATTTCACCATCGATTTATTACTTAGCAAAGTATTAGTTATTTGTTATCTCGTATGGTTCTTTTATATAGAGAGATTCTGCTGTGTTGTACACGACGCTTGTAACTGACCCACTGTATTTTTTGTTTTTCATCATTGCACGATGGAGTTGAGCCATAAGTTAAAATATTTTTATGATTCTTACCTACTTTTTAGATAATCCCATCTCCAGTTCCTAAACATTATTTTAAGAAACGTTTAATACCTTCACTACACAACTTTGCAGCCCTCAGTATGATTATAGTTTATTTCTTTGTACTTTTGTTTTCGCGTTATTGTTTCTCTATGAAATTCTGTCTCGGAAGTAACCATTTCATTACTTACACATATACTTTTTTATTTTCGATTTGATCACTTGCATCTTTTGTTAGTTGAAATTTCACTCTTTTATAGCTCTTATCTTAGAAAGATTTCTTGACATTAGTTCAAAAGTATGTTGGATATTCATTTTTGTTTTGATTTACCTACGCTTTCGTATAAACCGATAATTTTATTTTTTCATATTGTTAAATATTCCGTATTTGATTGACTAATATAATTGCTTTTCGCCCTAAATTAATAAAAAATACATATTGAAATTGAGATCCCAAATTAATAAATAATTTATTATATTATGACTACAAAATATAAAAATACTGGTAGTTTAATGACACTATATTAGATAGCGATCGACGTGAAATCATTACTGGTCTAATTTATTTATATTGTATATCTGAAATACGTAAGTATTCTGCCATCTATACATAATCCTGTACAAAATCTATTTCACCTACGCAAATAACCTTTGATAAATTATTGGTAGAAATACCATATTTGTCATGCCACGGGTTGGAAGTCTCATGATCAGTTTTTTAATCACATACATTTTTTAAAAATTATTTTAGCATAAACTTATGCCATTACGATCAACACAAAGCTTCTTTATAAAATTCTGGAAAACTTTTTTTTATTTATGTATCTTTGTTGTAAATTTGATAACTTATGCTAAATAAAAAAAATAATTTATTGATTAGCATTTATTCTTTTAGCTTCTACACAGGTGTTCATTTCTGCAAAATATTGTGTTGGTTTGTTCAAACTTTTTGAACAGAATAAACTCGAAATAAGCAGTGGTGACTCAACTGAATTTTTAAACATTTTACATTGTTTAAGATTTCCTAGTCAAATGACTATCTGAGCTCTGCCTACCACTTGTAACGAAACCTGGTTTTCTCATGACTCAGTCCGCAGTCATACTACTGTGACTCTGTGGAGAGCACTTTTTGTTGTTGTTTTGAATTAAGCACAAAGCTACACAATGGGCTATCTGTGCTCTGCCCACCACGGATATCGAAACCCGGATTTTAGCGTGTAAGTCCGCAAACATACCGCTGAGCCTCCAGGGGGCGTGGAGAGAACATAAAAAGTAATCGTCAGAAACCACGTTTTGTATAAAACATAGAAAAAATGATGAAGATGGCCACATGTATTTTTTAAATTCCACTTATACATCTATACATACATATTTAACATAAACGTCAAATAAAATAATAATATTGTAAGCAACACTAAAGTATCGTGATGTATTTTCCATTGCTTTTCCTCATCTCTCTTGGCTGCATAAAGGCCAGTCACAGTTACCGTGCAGCTCGTTTAACTTCCTCTTACACTGAAAAGCTGCACACTCCGCAAGGTTGAGAACGTTAATTAATAATTATTACGTTGAAAGTATTTCGTCTTATTCTAATATATTTTGTGTCGGAACATTTTTGTCGCCTTCTTTCAGTGTGATAGATATTTCTTTGCAGGTAAAGACAGAGTTACATCACGGATATTGAACTCGGTTGCGAGAACTGAAAATGCGGAATCATACCTCACTGCCACTGTGGGTCTCCACTTTAACCACACTAAACTCTGTTTGGATGTCGATGTTGCAAACTTTATCTGAATCCAAATAATGTCTAACTAAATATATTGCTACAAAATTTCTGTTTCACTTTCGTCTAAAATCAAAAACTTCTGCTCAAACAGTACGGCTTTAAGATATCTATAGTAAGAGATAGAACAGACGTTTATAAACATGGCCGAAATCTATTATGCAGAGGGAAAAAAAATTTATATCCTGTAAGTAGCGTCGTGTCCTTTTGGACAGAACCTCTTTCTATAAACATGTGACACGCGATAACAATACACTTGCTACAGCAAGTTAATAACTAGCTAGGTAGTAAAATAAAAATCTGTTTTACATGGTACGCAATGGCGCTATTTTGGATAATTGTAGGGGCTTTATAAAGTAATTATAAAGTTGACGACGAAACAGGTTTCTTCTAATAATTTAATTAAGGCGATTATAGCAAGAAAACGTCTAAAGGAAAACCAGGCACAAAACTGAGGTCTATGTTACGTAAGAAATACACTGACAAACACCACACCAACATTATTTATAAAATACAATGTGATAACTGCCACGACTTCTATGTTGGAGAAACAAGTAGAAAAATGGAAACCAGATTCAACGAACATAAAAAGTCACCTTCACACGTTTTCGAACAATGTAAGTCAAATAAACACAACATAACCAAAGAAAACACTAAAATACCAAATTAAGAAACAAACATAAACAAACGAAAAATTAAAGAAGCCTCAGTTATACAACAACTTAAACCAAAAATAAACCAATATAAAGGAACGCCATTATACCGATATTAATATTATATATTCAAACATCTAACCCCGCCCTCTACATTGCGACACTCAGTTACACAACCCCTTCCAAACATGTGGTCAGCTTCCGGTCAATTACCTCTTTCTTTGTGAACCTGACGATGACCGAAGAAGGTCGAACGTTGTTTGCTCTTCTATGTAAAATATTTTCTCAACCCAAACGAGCCGTTATTGCACATAAAGTAATGTAACTAACACTGTTTTTAATTATTCACATTAATCATCTACCTGCCGACTTTCATTTACGACATAATAACTATTTACTTGCCTTTGTCCCTTAAAATATGTCAGGAAGGAATAATCATCCGTTTTGTCTTTATATCAAAATTCAAAACATATAAACACCGATGAGTTTGTGTGAGATTCAATATGATAACAACTAATAACATTCTGAATTAGTATTAAAGGGTTATATTTATAAAAGTATTCAAAATATCATCTACTATCGATATAATCCTGATTATTTCGGTATATTTAGTGTACCATAGGTATGGGTTCCTTTGTAAGTAAAGACTCTTTAAGCTTGCTCGCATACTGGAACAAATAAAGAATGTAATTTTAAACGTATGGGAAAACATTTCAGTTCAACTTTCTCATCCAGCTTTTCACGGAAAAATTCTTTTTTTCAAAGAAAGTGTTCACTTTTTTAGAGTTTTCAATGACGTTTCAAAATTACTGTTTTTAATTGCTGACACAAATTCACTCGTAGGGCAACGTTTCTACTAGTGTTCAAACGATTATCGTGTGCATAATAATGTTTTATTTTGTTTCCTCGTGTATTTACCAGAATATATCTAAAATACTTTTATGTAATGACTTTTATCGTTTTATTCGTCGAAATTATAAGATATTCTTTTTCCGATTTATTTGTACTATCAAGTATTTACCTTTTCAAGTATAATTTAAAGTTTTTCTCTTTCATTTTTGCATCGTTTGTCCATACAATTGCGAAGCGACAAATACGCGTATTTACACGCTAAATGACACATCGTTCAAAACTTCACTATTCTACTGTATGAATATTTTTTTTTCTCTTTTACCTCATCTTGGTCCATAGAATAAAAGAAGGTAATTTGCAGAGCCTTAGAGGTAAGATCCAAAGGGTGCTAAAATTGATTATTATTACGTGGGTCGTGTTTTATTAATCTCTAATTAGAATTTGAGATTGATAACTGCTTACATCATTGTCTATTCTGTTTAGTTTCAGATCTAACAAAAAGTGATAAATCACAGTTTCTAAGCAAAGTTTTAACTTCATGATGTTTTCTGTCCTAGTCATATGTTATGTGGTTTGATGGTGAATTTTAAACTATGTAATATACATCAACTAATATGTTGTTAAAATTCAATTTGCCAAGGAATTGCTTTAAAAATTTCGTTGTTATTTGCGATAATATAAAGGTAAATAATATTTTGAAAAAGCTTATCAAGATGTAACGAGACATAGAATGTTCGAGCCAGAAGGACAACAAAACACTGAATAACAACACAGAAAGTTTTCGATCAATTGTTCACATCGTAATACCCACTCCACGAAACTGGATCCAGATCAATGTATGTCCTCCATTGTCATTGACACTAGTTTTATTTGTTGTTTTTGAATTTCTCACAAAGCTACTCGAAGGCTATCTGTGCTAGCCGTCCCTAATTTAGCAGTGTGAGACTAGAGGGAAGGCAGCTAGTCATCACCACCCACCGCCAACTCTTGGGCTAATCTTTTACCAACGAATAGTGCGATTGACCGTCACATTATAACGCCCCCACGGCTGGGTGGGCGAGCATGTTTCGCGTGACGCGGATACGAACCCGCGACCCTCAAATTACGAGTCGCACGCCTCAACGCGCTTGGCCTTGCCCGGCCCCTCAAATCAACGAATCAAAACTATTGGAATTCCTGTCTCTGAAACTGTTATGAGACCTTCAACTGGTCAAGACAGGATTAAACGTTGAGTCAAAATCTCGTACTTAAAAAAAACATAAAAACACACAGAAAACAACAAATTCCAAGGTGTTCTTTACTGCGCTCTGAAATAGTCTTACTTACGAAATATTTAGTTACATTACCGCTATCCTCCTATTTTAACTTTTACGCGACTCGTTTAGAATCATGACATTTTTTCAGTCATTTTGACGATAATTTGTATTCCTTTAGTTTTTGGTGGTCACAATAAATATGGTAATTACAATACCTCTGCCCCCCAGTGGCCCAGCGGTATTTCTGCGGACTTACACGCTATAATCCAGGTTTCGATACCAGTGGTGGGCAGAGCACAGATAGCCCATTGTGTAGCTTTGTGCTTAATTCAAAACAACAACAAGAAGTACAATTCCTGTTGATAGGGTAGCAGGAGAAGAAACACTGTTATCTATTTCGATATTAATTTGGAAAAAAATTCTTAAAAAAACACTTTTATGATGTAAGTCGTAACATTGTTTTCATTAAAGAACCTTTCTCTAACTGATAAGAAAGGAGTGTCTCCCTGTTGTTAGGATGACAAATAATGAGTGAAAGAACAAAACACATAACGTTCACTTCAGCTGAAACAAAGACCGATTTTCTCACAGTTCTTTATTATTATTCATGTCACAAAGAAGCATTTTAAGATGTTTGAATTATGCTTTACGTAAATATTGTTGCGTAAGTCACCATAGCTCAGTGGTAGTGAGTTCGAGCCTCACTTGTGACTCTACATTTCAAAACACAGTTTGATACAAATAAAGACTGAGATGCCCTATCTTTTAAAAGAGAACTTTTTAATTTTTCGCTCTCAAAGGAAATTCTTTCTCATCATCACAAACAACCGTAGCAGTTATTAATACGACAAAATTAGTCTGTATTCTTAATAAAGTCTGTACTTTATTATTCAGTATTACAGAATACATAAACAATGTCTGTATACTCTAAAAATCTAGACAATGTCTCAAAACGCACAATTTTACCATCGATTTATTACTTAGCAAATAATTAGTTATTTGTTATCTTGTATCGTTCTTTTATGTATAGAGTTTCTGGTGTGTTGCACACGACGCTAGTAACTGACCCACGGTATTTTTTGTGTTTTTCATCATTGCATGATGGAGTTGAGCCATAAATTAAAATATTTTTATTATTCTTACCTACTTTTCAGATAATCCCATATCCGGTTCCTAAACATTACTTTAACAAATGTTTAATGACTTCACTACACAACTTTGCAGCCCTCAGTATGATTGTCGTTTATTTATTTGTACTTTTGTTTGCGCGTTATTGTTTCTCTATGAAATTCTGTCTCGAAAGTAACCATTTCATTATTTACACATATACTTTTTTATTTTCGATTTGATCACTTGCATCTTTTGTTAGCTGAAATTTCACTCTTTTATAGCTGTTATCTTAGAAAGATTTATTGACATTAGTTCAAAAGTATGTTGGATATTTATTTTTGTTTTCATTTACCTACGCTTTTGTATAAACCGATAATTTTATTTTTTCATATTGTTAAATATTCCGTATTTGATTGACTACTATAATTGCATTTCGCCCTAAATTAATAAAAAAATACATATTGAACTTAAGATCTCAAATTAATAAATAATTTATTATGTTATGATTACAAAATATAAAAATACTGGTAGTTTAATGACACTATATTAGATAGCGATCGACGTGAAATCATTACTGGTCTAATTTATTTATACTGTATATCTGAAATACGTAAGTATTCTGCCCTCTCTTATTCTCGAACTCGGTTGCGAGAACTGATAATGTGGAATCATACCTCACTGCTACTGTGGGTCTTCACTGTGGTCGAAACGTTGTTCGCTCTTCTATGTAAAATATTTTCTCAACCTAAACGAGCCGTTTTTTCATATAAAATTCTCAACATCACTAATTGTTAACATTGTAATAACCATTTCACGCAATTTGAACCAGGTTAATGTGTGATCTTCATTGTCATTGACACCTGTTTTATTTGTTGCTTTTTGTTTTTGAATATCGCATAAAGCTACTCGATGGCTATCTGTGCTAGCCGTCTCTAATTTAGCAGTGTAAGACGAGAGGGAAGGCACCAACTCTTGGGGTTTTCTTTGACCAAGGGATAATAAGATTGACTATAACCTTCCTCTCAAATGGTTAAAGCATTTCCGAGCTTGTTTGATGCGACCGAAATGCGAACCCATAACACTCAGATTACGAATCGCACGCCTTAACACGCTTGGCCATGCCGGGGCCAACACCAGTTTTAAATACTAAAATTTGAAGTTGTATTGCTATGCATCAATATTGTGCATTTCAGAAATTTTGCGTTTTTTCAATAAAGCATAACTGCACACTTTCTGAAAAACTCTAAGACAGCAAAAACGGTAAGCAACTGAAGTCCACCACTAAAATTTATCTAATTTTTATAAACATTGAAGAATGTTTTTAACGATGTTTCATTTGTGACCAATTACTCTTTATGTATCTTTACGTAGGTTGAATCATTACAATTTATTTTGTTTCATATTAAATCAATTTAATCGTATAAATAAGTCTTTTGCGTTTTTTACTCATTTTGGAATTTTTTTAATCTCTTATATTTGACTAAATAATGTTTTTGAGAAGTGGTTTATTGAAATACATCCATTTCTTTCTAATTAAATGTAACTATTATGCAATAGGTTGCAGAATGCTTTTGCTAGAATATGTAATTTCACATCTTAAAACATAAAACATACACTAACAAAATTAACTATCTGTTTAGATTTTCAGTTGCAAACAAACACTGCTTTGGAGTAATTTTCTTGACATACTTGAGTTCTTACTTCAAAATGGACCTGGAATGGCGGAACGCGTTAAGTCGTGCGCTTCGTAATCTGAGTGTCGCGGATTCACGCCCCATTCGGGCCAAATATTTTCGCCCTTTCAGCAGTGGGGGCGTTATAATATGACCGTCAATCCCACTATTTGTTGGTACAAGAGTAGCCCAAGAGTTGGCGGTGGGTGGTGATGACTAGCTTCCCTTCCTCTAATCTCACACTGCTAATTTAGGGACGGCTAGCACAGATAGCTTTCGAGTAGCTTTGTGCGAAATTCAAAACAAACAAACAAATTATCTGTTTATAAATATGCATTCACAGAATAATAGCTAAAAAACGAGTAGCTGAAATAAACTATATAAGTATAATATACTTAACTTATTTTTAGATATACGTTTATCAAGATTACTCGATGACATACACAAAGAGAAACATCAGGATGTTGTACTCACTGGGTCGTGTACAAAACTTACCTTCTTCTCTTACAAGCTCCGCTCCAAACCAGATGGCTTGTGTAGCTGAGAATCGGTCATACATAAATTTCATTCTGATATTTCAATAAGCGCCTTATGTTAATTCTCCTTTATATGTTTGTTTAATGCGCTTACATTTAGCATGACAAAAAGTGCTATTATACACAATTTATGTACCACCTTTAAGACGTATCGATATGCAAAGATATCTTATTGTGCAGCTTTGTATTTACAAACTAACGAAATCCAGTCTTCGTTCTGTGATTTCAAGAACCTGATATTTTCTAATTTTATTTTAAGATTTTTTTTTATAAACGTGAATAGAATTGTTGCATTCGAATGTTTATTTATAAAATATTAACAAATAAATAACTGTTACTTACATTTTCTCTCAGTGATTTAGCAATTAAGTTAGTAGTTTATTTACCATATCCTATCAAAATGGTCTTCTTCATAATTCAGGTAAACCAGCGGGATTCCTCAAAAGCTGTATCACTTGAAATACTTTTTTGAATGGGATAAAAGCAACTTAGTTAAATATGTGGAAGCAATACCAATCATGGTCACACGTATTACTCTTTTAATTTTATTACTCGTTAAGATCTCCACCAGCCTTCCCTCGAAATTAAATTCTTTGGGACAGGATTAGAGTAAATTAATTAATGAGACCCGAGGCATACTCAAATCAACGAATTAAAACTATTGGAATCCCTTTGTCTTAAAGTGTTATGAGACTTTCAACTGGTCAAGACAGGATTAAACGGTGAGTCAAAACCTTGAACATAAAAAAGACACACAAAAAACGACAAATTCCAAGGTGTTTTTGCTGCGCTCTGAAATACTCTAACGTACGAAATATTTGGTTACATTATCTCTATCCTCCTATTTTAACTTTTACACGACTCATTTAGAATCATGACATTCTTCCAGTCATTTTGACGATAATTTGTATACCCTAGTTTTTGGTGGTCATAATAAATATGGTAATTACAATAACTCTTGATAATCTAGGAGAGAAACGCTGTTATCTCTTTCGATATTAATTTGGAAAAAAAAATTCTTCAAACAAAACACTTTTATGATGTGAGTCATAGCATTGTTTTCATTAAAGAACCTTTCTGTAATTGACAAGAAAAGAGTGTCTCCCTGTTGTTAGAATTACAGATAATAAGTCAAAGAACAAAACACTTAACTTTGACTTCAGCTGAAACACAGACCGATTTTCTCACAGTTCTTTAAGTAAAAAAGGCGACCCTGCGAAAGAGTAACTTTTCAGTCATATCGAATATCTGTATTATGTGGAGAGCATTTTAAGATGGTTCAACTATGCTTTACGTAAATTTTGTTGTTTAAGTCACCATAGCTCAGTGGTAGAGCACAGGTCTTGTAAACCAGGGGTCGTGAGTTTGAGCCTTACTGGTTTCTTTACATTTTAAAAAATCGTTTAATTCAAATAAAGATTGAGATGCGCTATCTTTCAAAACTTTTTTAATTTTTCGCTTTGAAAGAAAATTCTTTCTCATCATCACAAACTACGGTAGCAGTTAATAATACGACAAGATTAGTCTGTAATCTTAATAAAGTCTGAACTTTATTATTCGATATTCTGAAATCACTATATACATCAAAAATGTCTGTATTTTTTCATAATTTCGACAACATAAAAAAACTTACAATTTCACGATTAATTTATTACTTAGCAAATTATTAGTTGTTTGTTGCACAATCGTTGAGGCTGTCTCTTTCAACAAACATCATTAAGCTCTAGACACACCAAGCTTAGTTTTGAGCATAAGATCGGCATTCTGAGAGATGACTATTGATCATTATCGAATTGCAGCCGAAACTGTTTCTTTAAGATTTTGTATACATTGTATTTACATAAGCCACGTGTGAACCTGACTATAAAGAGTAGAAAAAAACCGTGTAGATGACGATTTTAGACGAAAGACATTTTGTACCACCATACTTAATTAGAAAATATTTAGTATCTCATGATTATGAAGTAGTGACAAACATACAGAGTTAAGCATCGTCAAAGTGAATACCCTTAACTCCTTGTGGTACAGCGCTGTGTCTCCGGTTGGAAAAAGCTGTCAACCGGCTATCGATATTCGTAATAAGCAGAGTCTAGATTACTATCACAAAAGGCTGAAAGGCCGAGTACGTTTCAGACAGAGATTCGACCCTCCGATCTTCAGTAGAGTACCTTAAGCACATTGTCATGCACGGCAGTGTAAGATGTAGCAGTGTTCTCTGTTTCCCATTTGTACAATATGTACTGAAAAGACTGGTGGGCATGTATATTTTATTAAAGTCTTTGTTCTTCACCGCAAATTCCCCGTTTGATATTTATAGAAAATAAAGGAAATAGAGCCACATTCTATAAAGATAATGATGATATGCATATTGGACACACAGTTCTATCACGTAGTTGTGCTTTGTTAACTTCTAGTATTTGTAGTTTAAATATATAGGTGACTTCTGGTCATAGAATGTTCGATCCATAGAGGACAACAAAACAATGAATAACAACACAGAGAAATCTCGAATTATCGTTTACTTTGTACCAACTGCTCGACGAAATTGGATCCAAGTGAGTGTCTCACCTCCAATGTCATTGACACTCGTTTTAAAAAGTAAAATTTCATGTTGCATTGCTATACATAAATAGAGAACTTTCTTAAACATTTGCGTTACTTCAATAAAACATAAGTGCACACTCTCTGAAAAACTATGTCATGAAATTTGGTAATTAACTGCAGTCGACCACCAAACATTATCGAATTTTTTAAGTCTGCGGATTTACAACATTAAAATCCTGGTTTCGATATCCATTATGGGCATAGCACAGATAACCCATTGTGTAGCTTTGTGCTTAATTGAAAACAACAAATATTGAAGATTCTTATAACGATGTTTCATTTGTGGCCAATTACTCTAAGTTTATGTTAACATAAATTAAATCGTTATAATTTTTGTTTTATCGTCAATCATTTTAATCGTGTAAATATGTCTCTTGTCTTTTCTGATGATATTGGAAAATTATTATCTCCTATATTCGACTCAAGAATGTTTTTGAGAATTGTTTTACTGAAATGCATCCATTTCTTTCTTATGAGCTAACAATTTTATGTAATAGGTCACCGAATTTTTTGCAAGAATATGTAATTTTTCATCTTAAAAATACAATCTACAACTACAAAACTAGCTACCTATTTTGATTTTAAAGTTGCAAACAAACGCTGTTTTGAAGTAATTTACTCGACATACCCAAGTTCTCACTTCAAAAGAAACAAACCTTAAATTTCAAACAAACATACTTTCAAGATACATTCCAAAAAGTAATAACAAATAGATAAAAATTAGCTATATGCAAAATATTTGGTTTAGACATTGTCCTTTTATATGCAAAAACGGCTCGTTTGGGTCGAGAAAATATTTTACATAGATGAGCGAACAAGGTTTCGACCTTCTTCGATCAGATTTGAAGAACATAAAAAGTCACCTTCACACTTTTTCGAACACTGTAAGTCAAATAAACACAACATAACCAAAGAAAACACTAAAATACTAAATAAAGAAACAAACATAAACAAATGGAAAATTAAAGAAGCCTTACTTCTACAACAACTTAAACCCAAAATAAACCAATATAAAGGAACGCCATTATACCTGTATTAATGTTATACATAAAATTATATATTCAAACATCTAACCACGCCCTATACATTGCGATACTCAGTAGCACAACCCCTTCCAAACATGTGGTCAGCTTCCGGTCAGTTACCTCTTTCTTTGTAAACAAACGAATATTGGAAGTGAACTATAAAAAACTTTGATACAGGTATTTCAACAGACAGAAAAATGAAAATAGACTTTTAGATTTCGTTGTTGATCCCATATTACAAATTCTTCTTCGATTGTTAATTCTTCTTTATATGATTGTTTGATGTACTTACAATTAGCATTACCAAAAATTGCTCTTTTAGATACTTTACTTACCACCTTTCCATGGTATCTATATTCATAGATATTCCCCCTAGGTGGAGCAAAGATATTCTATGGTGCAACAATGTATTTACACACTAACAAGTGTAGCCTGCATCCTGCAACTACAAGAACCTGATATTTTCGAATCTTGTTCTAAGCGATTTATTAAACAGATAACCAAAAATGGTTTTTCGTGGTCATATACGACATAATTATTGTTAGTCTTAATACGCTAAGAGAAGAAACACTGTTATCTGTTTCGATATTAATCTGCAAAAAATACTTAAAACACTTTTGTGATATAAGTGTAATTTGTTGCCTATTTTAATCAGCCAAAAGGAAGATTTCACGGACACATGAAACCAAAAAACCTCAGTTAGTGTGTGGCATAGTGACCATGATTAGTTTGTTTGTTTTTGAATTTCGCACAAAGCTACTCGAGGGCTATCTGTGCTAGCCTTCCTAATTTAGCAGTGTAAGACTACAGAAAAAGCAACTACTAATCACGACCCACCGCCAACTTTTGGGCTAATCTTTCACCAACGAATAGTGGGATTTACCGTTACGTTATAACGTCCCCATGGCTGAAAGGGCGAGCATGTTTGGCGCGACGGAGATGCGTGCCCGCAACCCTCAGATTACGAGTCGCACGCCTTAACATGCTTGGCCATGCCGGACCTCCATGATTAGTATCAAGAGTTACAAAAAATGCGCGATGATGTTTTTTTGAATTAGATAATTATTTGACGCATATCAATAAAACTGATGATACTTCTTTATGAGTCTTTCTTTTCTGGTCATTAATCTCAAGTTTTCAAAGAGAAGAAGTATATAAGCACTTTGACTGTATGCACCTTATGACGTAAATGTCTTCCTTTGAGGCCCATCACTCTTGTCAAATCTCGTTGGGTCGGCTGGAAATGTAACTGAATCTCAGTCAAAGGATTACGTCAGTCATCAGTGCTACATCGTTTATTATAGTAATTAACCCGAGGAGTTGATACTTATAAACATAACTTCCTTATGTAAATTACATAAAACTTGAATTTTAATAATTCATTGTTATTATAAATTTAGTGACACGTTGATATAAATTGCTATCTGGTATTTCACATTCAAATTATCTGCACCCTCATCATAACATAACATAATGTTTAGGGACAATAAAGGGCCTGATGATCTATTTCGACTGACCCAACCACTTAAGTCAAACTAAAATGATTAAATAAAAAAATACACTTTAAGTCAGCCCTTGTCACTTATACCTTTGCCAAGCTTTCTTTTAAACTTACTTAAATTTAATGCCTCCAAAAATATCAAATGCTAACAATTTTATTTCAAAAATAAATTTGTCTTCAGTAAAGACGTCTTTCACCATGTCTAGATGCATATTGTTCTACTCAAATTTTAAAATTATCGCCATTAAGTAAGAAAGATGTAGATGCATCAACATTGTCGATTCATTTACAACCTTAAACACTACAGTGAGATATTCTGTAAGCTGTCATTTATTCTAGTGAAAACAAATTTAAGGATCTAAACTTCCCCTCATCAGATAACCCCTTCATCCCAGGTTTCACTTCACAACCTTTCAGCCGACTCCTTTCAAACAACTGAATGCCTTTCCTATAAAAGAAAAACATTCAGAGTGCAAATGTGCATGTGGCACAGGTAGATAGAGATTAAAATTCATTTTAATATTTCCTTTTCAAATTGAGAAAATAGAACTAAGCTAATATAAACGTTTGAATTATAAACTATATTTTGACCCCAAGCATACTGACATACATTGGTAATAAGATTCTTCATTATGTATTTGACATATCTCTGAAAAAGGGTCATTACATGTGCACTATGTCCCAGCCACATGCTGTGTAAATTATTGTGTAAAGCACATCTCAATGCACATGTATTACAAATATAAATAGGTTATTTTAGAATCAAAATACTTCTCCAACAAACATTGTCTTACCATGGGTGTTATGCATATAATGCCAGTTCAAAGGTGGAAAGGAATCAGTTGATTGACTGGCAAACAAAGTAAGCAAATGAGCTTAGTTGGTGAGTAACAAAATTCCACGCTGCACTGAGTGCCATCAAACATTGGTTCAACAGTGAAAAAAATTTAAAAAGTACCAGTTTGTGTTACTATTGAAATTGCTTTTAATACAATAAATATTAAAAATGTTAAAAAACAAAGGGCTAAACACTTCGAGAAACCTACAGGCAGTGAGGATCTTATTTGTATGGAACCAGTTTTGGTAGTTACCCAAAAAACACAAACAGAAAGAATTTGTTAAATAATATTTTGCCCCAAATTAATGCCCCTGAGGGCATTTCAAACTGTAAAGGGGCGAACTAATCAATGTTAATTTGTGTGTGTTTTCAAATCAAATTATGGTAATAAAAGTGGATGATACATTAGATGTATACTAGTCACAAAATATATGTTTTATAAAAGTATATGATAAAATACGAGGGAAGGGGCAATACAGTAAGTGATTTTACTTTACTAAACAGATCAGTTACATCACAAGTTTATTAGTTCATGACACATTCTATCAATTTTATAGTAAGAAGAACTGTTTAGTTACAATGACTTCATGTTTAACATGGCTTGAAAAGAGCAACAAATATTAGCTGGTACCATATACTTTCCAATATAATTAAAAAGATTTACATAATTTCACTTTAAAGTTATCACTTTATGTGCCCAGAAATATCGTGTTTGAACAAGAATATAAATTTATGAATGATTTGGAAATCTGAAGTGCCCTTAAAATTCTAACTGACTATGGTTTCAGTTACTTTCATTCAATTAAAAACTTTATCATTAATGAACAAATTGGAATATGAACAAATCTCTTAATATTACACACATTGCCCATACCTAATCCAATCTCTCAAGTATACTTCTGACAATTCCAATGCCAACCATCCAAGTACAAAACTTAAGTTAAACTTCAGTGTTGTCGTAAAACCCACTTGTAGAGAAATATAATGCAAAAACGGCTCCTTTGAGCTAAAAAAATATTTTACATAGAAGGTCGAAACGTTGTCCGCTCTTTTGCAAAGTATCTCACCTAAGGAAAATTCAGATTAACCCAAGTATTACGAGTATATGGTGACATAAAATATTGATAACTAGTTGTGATGACATGAGTTGGTGGTGTACATGCATTACCATGGACACACTATGCAATTGTGACATTGCAATGTCAGTAAAACAGAAATTACAAATTTTCCTCCATTTCTTAGACCAGATAACAAAAATTTCTATCAGTGCATGCAAGCAAAACTGTAATATTAAATTAACTTGGAGGGAATTTCAATAAACAGTTGTTATGTCTTTGATGAATGATAGATTTGCACAAGTTCCACATTGTAAATATTGCTTCTAAGGAATTACAATTTCCAGGTTAGTTGGAAACAAACTCCACTTAGACTAAAGTAGTGTAGATATAAAAAATCAGTAATGAGGAAGTTTCACGAAAATAATGCATCATTTCAAGAAGTGCCTTGGAATAGTACTTTTAAACCAAGGTAAATACTTCGATGTGCATGTATAAGAATTTCAACAGCCAATATAATAGTCTTTAACTTCAGTATATAATATTAATTAAAATGCAATAAACAACAGATTCTAATAAGTTCTCTGAACTATAAGACAATGCAGGGTTCAATAATTTTAATAATGTTTTGAAAAAATGTGCCTCTTAATAAAAGTGTTATGCATTAAAAAATAGATATACAGCTGGGGAAGGCAGTTTCATCGGGTACATGAGTTTCCCACTCATTTCCAAAAGAGAAATCACATCTTTGGGCTGTGAAGTAGTTCACCATCAGAAAAAATCACTGTTTTTATCTATATTATCTTCCATGCTACAATAATCTTCTCTGACAAAAAACATGCATGTTGCCCTTAGAATCTCACACAATCCTGCAAATAACCAAGCTTAAAAGCTCCCTTCACAAATTTTCTATATTTAAGAACAAACCTCAAAATACAGTGAAAATCTAAAAATTAAATTTAAAACCAAGGAAGTAAAAATATGATATCTTTGCACACCACACTTTTCTTCTCCGTTTTATTTGCTGCTGATCTGGCCATCTCTAACTTCAAAAACTTAAAACCAATTAAAACTGAACTTATATATATATCAATAAAATTAATTTTCTCTTACCCCATTAAAACACTTGTTCAACAATACACAATAAATTTTAAAAAATGAATTTATTAAGCATGATTAATCCAAAGGATTACAGAACAATTTAAGCATGACAAAAATAAATATGATAAAATTAGTAGATATAATAAAAATCTTTACATTAAACAACAGTATTAAAAAGCATTGAAATTAAAGCCAGTATACAGCAATAATGAAAACAATCAAATGGAATGTATTAAATCATGCCATAAGTAATGTCAGAAAATTTAATGCAGAAAGTGCATTATTATTTCTGTCTTTGTAGAAAGCTTTAATGGCAAAAATATGTAGTAGGACGTGTATAAAAATGTTCAGGCAAATAAAAGAAACTAATCAAACTCCACTTTTTCAGATCATTATTCAAATAAACCCTCATGAAGATGGATGTGTCTGTGGAGCACATTAAGCATCCAATGCTTTAAGAGTTTAAAAAGGAACAGTACAACAGAAACTACACGAAACATTCAAGGTATTTATGGTGTGGAGTCTCTCAATGAATGAAAGTGTCAAAGGTGGTTTTAGAAATTCAGAGCAGGTGTCTATAGCTTAAGTGATGCGCCACATTCAGGCTGTCCTGTTGAGTTTAATGATGACTTGCTGCTGGCTGCACTTGATGAAATTGTGTTGTAACAGTTGAAGAACTAGCACAGAAGCTTAATTTAACCCATTCAACAATTAACTCTCATGTGCAACAGCTTGGAAAGGTTTCAAAACCTGGAAAAGGGGTCCCCCATGATTTGACAGAAGCCAACCTTAGAGTAAGAGTGGACCATTTGAACTTCTCTGCACTCTCGTAAATGTAACTCACCTTTCTGGACAGGTCAGTGACTGGAGATGATAAATGGATATTTTATGAAATTCTTAATCACCACAGTCTACGGCTCACTGCAGGTAAACGGGCTAAAGCACAGCCCAAAATGTCGCTGCCACTCAATGTAATGATCACATCAGACTTTCACTGTCAAAAGTTAGAGTACTTGAATGTTGCATTGAAAGAAAAAGAGGCCTGCTTTGATCAATCATAAAGGTATTGTGTAACACCAGGATAACGTACAGTCCTATACAGCAAGATTTACATTTGCAAAGATTGAAGAGCTAGACTAGGAAAAACTTCCACATCCTCCTTATTCTCTACACCTTGCCTCATGTTATTATCCTCTATTCTGAAGTTTGCAGAACCATCTTGATGGAAAAGAGCTTGAAACACTTGAAGATGTCTAAACTACCCTCTCCACATTCTTTTTTTCCAAGTCCAAAGAATTTTGTAGAAATGGCATTCAGAAGCTTGAGAATCATTGGCAGAAGTAATTAATAATAACGGAACATGAATTATTAATTAAATAACATAAAAAACATTTGAAATCCTTTCTCTTTTTCTTAAACTAAAACTGGACATTACTTAAGGGATGACCTGATAGTATCTAAATAATCAAAAATAAGAGCAAAACATAATTGAACAAAAATATATAATGCACATTCTTTACAACAGTACACAAACACATCATAATAAACTCTACTAACCCAACATACACTTGTTCAAAATGAAGTCGCAAAACAATCATGTAAACAAAAGCAATTAAAAAAATATATTCACACAATCTACAATTATAATAGTTCACCTACTGAAGCCTCAATAGCATGCTTTTCATTAAATACATTGCTAAATTTACAGTGCATTGTGATGATCCAGAAATGGATCTTTCGGACCCTAAAAAGTCTTTTCATTCTTTGCTCGCTCATCTCAGCTGTAAGGAACTATTTTATATCTCAGCAGATTATCATTCTTTCAGAGGTTAAAATAATCCAGGGCTAAATCCTCTCTGCTGCCTGTTCTTCATGTTGATGCTTTTGAACCTAAACCTTATGATGTGCAAGTTGTTTCAGTATTTTGGTTTGGGTGCATATTGTAGTCCTATTTTTTTTATGGCAAATTCTTGTCTATAGTATGTTACTTGTTGCTGTTGAGCTGTCAAGGTAGAGGGTCCCTCCTTAATGTCAGTATCCACAGCTGCTATCATGGAGATTGAAGGTTAAAACATTGCTAATATTTAGCAAGCGTATCACTCTCACAGATTTTCCTGACACATTAACCCTTTCTTTCTGCATAATTTCAGTTTAAGGAAAGCCCTTCTCAACTGAAAGATGTAATGGTTAGCACAGAAATAAGAAGCACAAGTAATGTCATTTCTGCTTTTCCACACTGTAACTTTGTAACAGACACTTACAGACTGAGCCATGGTCCTCAGGTGTTGCTAAAACCTCAGGTTTCACTTTTAATGATGATCTTATTGGTTTGGTTACAGAGATTGTTTCAAAGTCAATTCTATGTCATTTATTTTCATTTTAATGTTTATTCCAATAAATCTAATATGGTTATCACTTGCTACATAAATACTTATAAATTTTCGTTACACACGTTATCGTGATTATATCTACACTAACCGATTATCAAAAATACTTTTTCATTTCCGTACCCAAAGGGCCGTAAGGTACACGTGACAGAACTTTTTTCTCCCTGAAATGTTGCAATATATTCATACTTTTGATAAATTTAAGCAAATCTGATTTTTTTTCTTTTGCGCACATTTCTCAAATCACAACAATTATCAATGTTGATTCTACAAGAATTAAAACTCAGTACTATTGTGTTGATTCACGTTTATTAAATGACAAGTGCACAACTAATTTACGCTCACACTTTGAGAGTAATACCAATGATACAAACGAGACAATCTACCCATTCCGTAAAGTGTGACGTACTGAACTTGTAATTATTACTTTCCAAACCAAACAGCATACGGAATCTCTTACTGGTGGTGGTGTTATTGCTTCAATATTGTGTGTTAATTTCAATACGTACAAACCAATCGCAACTAAACAATTGATTATCTTGCTGTATATTTACAGATGACGATAAAGGAAACACCGGCTATATATGGTGAGGTGTGAAGTATGTTTTACTTTTAGATAACCAATTAAAATTAAAACGTGATGACGAGAAACTCATTTGAAGTAAAAGTGTATCTCGGGACGGTTTTGTTAACCTTTAGATGACTTAAGGTTGAATGATTGTTCTCTGTTCTATCAGTAAAAGTGTTGATACCCATACCAGCCACCCTGAGATACCTTAAACTTAAAACGGCTAAGAATGTATTTCAACTCTTTCTAGGCAATAAAATTTAAAAACGATACTATAGTTAATGTAAGTGATGCAGCCTTTATAAAATCTTCGCTGAAGGTATTAGTATTACTATTACATTGGAAAAATAATAGTAATTTTGTATTTCGTAGAAAGAAAAATCATCCACTCTTCACGATATACGAAATCAATTAATGTCGACAAATAACTGTTGAGTTGAGTGGTAATTCGATCAAAAGAAAAACAAGCATGCGGTACTGTAGCATAGATTGGAGAGACTAGATCAGGCATGATAAACAATATTGACAACTTTCAATGTATTTTTAAAAATTAAACAGACGGTTTATAGTAGTGGTTCCCAAACTTTTTCAGCTTGTTACTCAATTTAACATGCCACATTAAGCATGTTACTCCTTTCACAAAATGTTTTAAACATTGATATATATGGTTGTTTTTTGTTTTTTTAATTAAGCACAAAGCCACGCAATGGGCTATCTATGCGCCGCCCACCACAGGTATCGAAACCCGGATTTTAGCGTGTAAGTCCGCAGACATACCACTGAGCCACTGGGGGGCTGTTATATATGGCTAAATTAAACTAGAGATATATTGCACTTTATTTATTTACAATTTATTTATATAATTTGTTTACACTGAATTACACTTTTGACAATTGTATTTGATCATTGTGCATTTCTTATCAATATTGCCAAAGATGTCAAGAACATCAGTGGGATGGATGGAGTTGCATACTTGAAGCTAGTTTAGGAATTCTTGGTTTTGTGATTGAAAGTGCCAGCCTAGCATCGTTTCCAACATTCAAGCGAGTCCTCTTTTTTGTTTTCATCCCCAGCACGGTTGAGAACCCCTTCTCGCACAGATACGTTATTGAGAATGATACCAACAACTTCAAGGGTGTCTTGGACAGAGTTGGCGAGTTAGTTAGTTGTGAAATCCAAAAGGAATCTGCATTTTGGTTTTGGAATTTGACTTTCAAGGCTTCATTTGCTCGCATTGTGATCCACTCCTCCTTTGCAGGGAAATAATCATCATGAATGGCCTCATCAGGTACAGAAAAGGGATTAATGATCCACTGAAGACTGGCTGTTCTTAGGTCACTCTCTGGAAAGTAGTGCTGCATGCTTGTTTCAAGCCCCTTCAAATGGTCGCTCATCTCTTTGTTGATGGTCTGTAAAAGTGATCCAGTATCATAACTATTCTCCTCAAAAAACTGGTTTAGGGTAAGAAACTGAGCGATCACTCCTTTCTCCAAGCGTCGAATCCAGAGCCTCAGTTTTCCCAGAAATGCAGTCACAGTGTGACGGGCATCAATGACAGTCGTGTTTTGGCCCTGGAGTTGCAGATTATCACTGTTCAGCTCCGCAAATATGTCAGCCAAGTAACAAAGTCGAGCAAGCCACTCCCTATCAGTGAACTTGGTTGCAAAAGGAGATTTTTCTTGTTTCAGAAATTCCTGAAGAGCTGTTCGGAGCTCAATGACTCGACGTACAACCTTGCCTCGTGACAACCAGCGAACATCGGTGTGGTAGAGCAGAACTTGATACTGCTCTCCCATTTCCTTGAAAAGCTCCCTGAATATGCGCGAATTGACATCCCTGGACTTGATGAAATTGACGATTTTCAACACATCTTCAAACACTAATTTCAGATTACCAGGCAGGCTTTTTGATCCAAGAGAGTACCGATGAATGATGCAATGATGTACAGAAATTTCTGGATTCACAGCTTGTATGAGGCCCCGTAATCCACGATTACGACCCATCATCGACGGTGCTCCATCGACGGAGACCTATGTTATGTATGTGACATTATTAGCCAATCAGCATTTAGTATTTTGTATGTGCGAGGCTATTCTAAATGTAGTACATGAAGCTGCTGCACGTCTGAGAAATCAGACAAACTATGGAATCCCAAATACAAGCTAAAGTTTATGCAGTTCATCGAATTTTCTTGAAGAACAGTAACCATCCCACGCACTTCATGAATATAGTGACAACGTCAAAGTACAGTGCCGATTGTATTTTACGTGACGGCTGTTATTATCATATATTTCATTTTAGAGCCGAACGCCCACATCGTCAACCACGCAGCAACGTTTCAAACAAAGTTCCCAGATATCACAAACATTCAACTGAAATCTTCCAACATGAAAATACTAATATTCCGCTGAGTCCAGATACAAATAGACAAAACATGAAGACAGATTCAGACAACTCTACCCAGTTGACGAAAACTCCCATGGCCAGCATCACGCCAAGTTCCAGCAGTTCAAGTAAGAAAAAGGACAGTGCATGCCAGACCTCAATCCCAGTTCCCCAGAACTCAACAAACTGCCAGACCCAAACCATTATCAAGACAACTATCGATGCGTCAGTACAAACTGAAAAACAAACCACCTCCAGGCAGAAATCTCAAACCAAATTCTCGAGAAGAAAGAAAGCATCACAGACCAGCGAAGAACAACTCACCGAAGAACAACCAGTAGTTTTACCACCGAGACTACGTTTTTCAGTCGCACCAATGGGTTTCAAGTGTACAAACACGTTCAAGACGAAGTTACCACCTGACCTACAAGACTGAAGCTAAACATCTCCCTGTATACCACCAACAGACTCCATCCATTTTTATTTTATTTTATTTTAACTTTTTATTTCCCTTCCCAGCTACTTCCGGGCTCGGTCTGGGTAGATCATTCGGCGCCCAGGCCGTGAAAGTGGGTTTTATCGGGGTACTCCCGTTTCCTCCCCCACAGCAAAATCTCTGGCATCGGACCTGCAGGTCCCAGCTGTATCTGAAAAGGGCCGTTTACCGCGTCACCCAGAATAATCACCGTAAATTTTAAAGATCAATTCGCCAGCGTACTCCGTTCTAGAGCCAAGGTCTGGCTCACCTCACTTTCGCTGCTCTCGTCCAGGTTTCCCGTCCTTCCTCTCACTCACAAATACCCCACTCCAGTTTCGAAATATTAAAAATAAAATAAAAATTCCACGGGCATTTTAAAACTTTCTTACGAAAGGGGACGAAGAGGAGCTAAAAAGTTCCTGAACACCCTAGTTGGGGAGAAAACTCTTTTGATTTCTCTCTCTCTAAACTGAACCCCTGCCACGTTAGTGTAGTTTAGTTCACGTCTGAGTTCTGTTGTCACTCGATAACAAGTGTTTTATGAGAACCCAAAGACATAAC
Source organism: Carcinoscorpius rotundicauda (assembly GCA_011833715.1). Classification (NCBI taxonomy): domain Eukaryota; kingdom Metazoa; phylum Arthropoda; class Merostomata; order Xiphosura; family Limulidae; genus Carcinoscorpius; species Carcinoscorpius rotundicauda. The sequence continues at coordinate 13,636,227 of CM022394.1, read as the reverse complement.
ATGGTTGTCAGAAGTGGAATTTTTATTTAAATTGTGCCTTAAAAGCGACACACAGTCAAGATAAGTACAAACTTTACGTTCACAAACTGTAAATTGACATAATTTTACGAGATACGATTCTCGCGGAAACACACGTGTTCTACCCAGAAAAATGGCAGAGGCAAGTTTCAAGCCACCTCTTTTTAATGACAAGACGAATGCTCGTGCGGCATGGAAGAATCTCAAACAAGATTTGCGGATTTTCTTCATGGCATCGGGGTTATCAGAGGCAACAGAAGAACGTAAAGTGTCTATATTGTTGTACACACTCGGGTCGAAATACACGACAGTTTTCGACAATTTTGGACTGACAGAAGCTCAACAGAAGAACTATAAACATGTAATCAGAGAATTCGACAGCTATTTTCAGCCAACCAAGGTAACAAAGTTGTACATGAAAAAGTTTGAGGACCGAAGCAGCAACCAGGTGAAACTGTGACCCAGTATATCAGTGCACTTAGAGAGATAGCACAGAACTGTGAGTGTGGTGATACTCTCAAACAAGAGTTGTGTAAACAAATCAGCATAGGCGTCAGTGATCGAGCATTAAGAGATAGACTGTGGTCAGAGGATCTGACAGTAAAACAGATTACAGAGAAATGTCATCACCATGAACAGAAACTAGAATCACTGAAGGAAATCGAAGGATCCACAAGTACCGTAACAGATGTAAACTGTGTACGTCGAGGTCGAGGTCAAAACAGAGGTCGTAGTCGCCACAGAAGTCAAGGTTCCAGAAACCAGCAAAGACGAGGCACACAGGTCTACAGAGGAGCCACGACACGGAGACTGCCACAGAGGAACTGTACTCGGTGTGGAAAACTACCACATCACAGTCAACAAAGATGCCCAGCATTAGAGAAAACTTGTAATTATTGTAAATTGAGAGGTCACTTTGCTGTCATGTGTAGAAATAAGAATAGAAATGTACATTTTGTAAACACATGTGATGATTATTTTCAAGATGTCGATTATTATGATGATTGTTATGAAATGTGAAATGTAGAGGAAAGTATGAATTCTTTGAATATTTACTCCATTGGTGTGAACAAACCAACTGAGTATTGTTCTGTCATATTACGTACCCCATATGAACAGGGTATAGGTGCAGTGCTTATGAAAATAGACACACAGGCAGAGTGTAATATATTGAGTAAACAGTCATTTGATCGCATGGCACCTCATGGTTCATTATCTTTGTCTAAGTCACAGGTAACCATAAAAACATTTGGGAATCATAAGATCACACCTGTTGGAAAAACTACATTTACTGTTATTCACAAAAGCAAAATGTATGATATTGATTGTAAAGTTGTTGATGGTGATGTACCTAATCTTCTTGGAGGTGAATCTAGTACTAAGTTGGGGTTAATACAAAAAGTAAATGCAGTTAATACTTATGTACAAGGTAAATACTCGCATGATCGGAGTTCACAACATAGGATACCTCCAGGTCCCGAGATTCCAACTGTTCAAAGCCCCCTTATGAATCAACACAAGTACGCCCCCTTTGATTGATAAATCAAATAAATGTACTAAAACTCAGACTCAGTCAGACTCCGAGTTCCTAGCCCGGGTTCCTAATATAAACAAAGTGCCACAGAGTATTCGTGAAATTTTGCTTCAGTATAAAGACAGATTTCCCACAAACAGAGTAGAAAAAATACCGGGAAAATGTATGTTGTCTATTGACCCAGATTACAAAGATGGCCCTGTGTCACAGGCTGCTGGTCCGATTCATGTAGCGATGAAAGTCAGAACCAAAGTACAGTTAGACTTTTTACTCACAAGGGATCATTTCGAAAGTACCAGTTGGTAAACTGACACCGTGGTGTAGTCAACTACGTGTTGTACACAAGAAAGACGGAAACTCAGTGAGAATTTGCATTGATCCTCAGTTTCTTAATAAAGCCCTACTGAGAGAATACCACCCTATCAATACACTAGAGGATGTACTTACCCGTATTAATGGAAGAAAGTATTTTACTGTCCTAGATGCGAACATGGGGTACTATCAGCTACAGCTCGATGAGAATAGTTAGTTACTCACCGCTTTTAACACTCCATGAGGTCGTTATATGTACTTACGTTTGTCGATGGGAATTAAGTCGAGTCCTGAATTGTACCAAAGAGCGATGGAAGAAATATTTCAGGAGCATGATCATGTGAATAACATTTTTGACGATATGCTACTCGATACTGTTGCACTACCTGAACATTGTAAAGTGCTGCGCAAAACGTTGGAAACCACTAGACAAAATGATGTAACATTTCGACTATCAAAATGTTTGTTTGGCCAGCCAGAGGTACACTATACAGGTCATGTAATCACAAGCAACGGCATCAAAGTTTCTGATGAAAAAGTGCGTGCAATACATGAAATGCATACTCTAACCAATCGCGACGAAGTAAGAACACTGCTCGGAATGGCTACGTACCTGTCCAAATACATACCTAATTATTCTGATTTAACTGAACCTCTACGAGAAGTAGTCAAGAAGAAGACAGAAGAAACGCATGGATTCTATTTTGATGTACCACAGCAGGAGGCGTTTTCAAAGCTCATGACTGCTCTCAGCCAAGCTCCAGTTCTCAGATATTATGCACTTAATGAACCGTTGACATTGTCATGTGACGCATCACAAGGTGGACTAGGTGTTGTGATATTACAAAACAATCAACCAGTTGTCTATGCATCTAAAACACTGACACAAACAGAAAGAACGCATGCGCAAATAGAGAAAGAACTATTAGCAGTTGTATTTGGTTGCAGAAAATTTCATCACTTGTTATATGGCCGAAATGATATCACAGTGGAGACAGATCATTTGCCATTGGTCCGTATTCAAGACAAACCATTGGGACAAGTTCCGTTACGACTACGGAAAATGTTTTTAAAACTACAGCTTTACAACATCAGGTTAGTCGGAAAACCAGGTAAAGACATACCTATCGCAGATGCATTGAGCAGATTTCCAGTGAAAGATGAATATCCTGGCCTGGTAGATGATATGCGAGATTGTCAAGTTTTCGCAACTGAAGTCGCAGGTTTGTCTGCATTCACCGAAGAAAAGCAACAAGAGCTAAAGATCGCGACAGAAAATGATACTGAATATCGAATTCTCAAAGAACAGATTGTGAAAGGATGGCCCGAAAATCGAAACGAGGTACCACCAGAAGCAAGGCCTTATTGGGATTTCCGAGAAGAGCTGACAGGAAAATGATGGTATACTATTCAAAGGAGAGAGAGTCATGATACCAAGGACAATGAGACATAACATACTGAAACTCGTACATCAAAGCCGTCAAGGAGTTGTGAGATCAAAGCAGCTTGCACGTGACATTTTATTTTGGAAAGAAATGAACAAACAAATCGAAGACACTGTCTCAAAATGTACTACATGTCAAACAATGAGAAATGCACAACAAAAAGAACCAATGATCAATACACCTACACCAACGTTGCCATGGCAATATGTTTCAACAGACTTATTTGAAAACCAAAGAACACATTATCTAGTAGTAGTTGATCATTACAGTGGATATTTGGAGATCAATGAATATGAAAAAGAGATCACATCCAAACAAACAGTTCAGAAGTTAAAGAAACTTTTCGCTACGCATGGCATACCTCAGATTGTGTATTCGGACAATGGTCCACAGTATGATGCTAAAGAGTTTAAAAATTTCAGTCAGATCTGGGGACTTAAACACCAAACATATCAGTGCCTGATATCCACAAGCAAATGGACTGGTGGAACGCGCAGTTCAGACAGCGAAAAGACTTGTTATAAAATCTCTGAAAAAAAAAATCAGACCTGCATTTAGTATTGTTAGACTACCGAAATTACCAAAAGATGCAAAAATTGGATCACCAGTGCAAAGGTGCATGAGTCGTAGAACCAGAACGAGGTTACCGACAAATGAGAAGTTGCTTATTCCACAGGTGATAAACAGTGATAAAGTGACGTCAGAAATCGACATTCAGAAACAGAAAAGTAAATCAAGATATGATCAGAATTCAAAACCACTGCCACCAATGGATCTTGAAAAATGTGTAAGATACAGACATGAAAACAAGTGGATGCCAGCTCAGTTATTAGGTGAAGCTGAGAAACCCCGAAGCTACATATTACAAATACCAGCAGGCAGGATGATTTGTAGAAATCGTAGACATTTATTGCAAACAAATGAAGATGATGTCTGTCACAGTGCTCGACAGAGATATCTTAGAAGAAAATCACAAGATGATTTGATTGCAGAAGAGTCTGTCCCAGAAAATGTGCCAAATATCCCTAAAACACCCCCAAGACAAAATATGTCTCAATCATTGACACCCAGAGCTAGACATATATGTGAATCTCCACAATTGAAACAAAGTATTACACATGCTAAAAATAAAAATCAAATGCAAAATATTTCTCCTGCTCAAAAGAGTGAAATTGTAACAAGAACAGGTAGAATTTCTAAAGCTCCTAAAAAATAACAGATTTTGTTATGTGAATTGTTAAAATGAGCAAGAATGTTACAAGAAAAATGTAATACTTAATGATTGAGAATAAGAGTTGTAAAAGAAAGAATACTTTTGTATTTGTAAGAGTTAAAATACTCTTGTATTTGTGTAGTAATTTGGTAGAATTTTTTTACTTCATTTTATATATTATTATGTTGTTATATCTGATTGATATAATGTGTTATGTAGTTAGTAAAAAAAAAGGCCCAGTTTTTAATGTTAAAGAAAAATTTAATTTTCTGTGTATTTACACTTATCATATTAAAAGAAAAATACATTTATCATATTACCAAAATAGACATTAATAACAACATGGTTTATTATGTCTTTTGATGTTATAACTATAAGATATGTAAATCCAAATTTATGTAACAATAGTTAATTGTCTTAATTTTTTTTTAAAAAAGGGAGATGTTATGTATGTGACATTATTAGCCAATCAGCACTTAGTAATTTGTATGTGCGAGGCTATTCTAATACAGTACATGAAGCTGCGGCACGTCTGAGTTTTGTTGTTACTCGATAACAAGTGTTTTGTGAGAACCCAAAGACCTAACAACCTCTTGTTAGGTATTTCCTACCCTGCTTAGGACTTCTTTTTGGTATTGTCTCAAACCTTTGACCAGCTGGTATTTAGGCTAATTCCATAGTGTTCACATTTACCCTGTTAAATGCGAAAAAGTTTTTTATTTTTATTTTCCATTTTCTTATATTATCTTTAAGAGCTCTACACAACTAAGTGGTTGATTCTAACAATGTTGGCCTGGCATGGACAAGCGTGTAAAGCGTGCGACTCGTAATCCGAGAATCGCGGGTTCGCGCCCGCGTCGCGCTAAACATTCTCGCCCTCCCATTCGTGGGGGTGTATAATGTGATGGTCAATCCCACTTTTCGTTGGTAAAAGAGTAGCCTAAGAGTTGGCGGTGGGTGGTGATGACTAGCTGCCTTCCCTCTAGTCTTACACTGCTAAATTAGGGACGGCTAGCACAGATAGCCCTCGAGTAGCTTTGTGCGAAATTCCAAAACAAACAAACTCTAACAATGCAAAATGCATATTTTTCTTTTTTTTTCATAGGCCTAAGATTTTGGCCAGCAATGTAATTACGTATACATGAATGTAGACTGTTACAAACTTTAAAAGCTATTTAAGTTAAATGATTGCTATTTTCTGTTACAATCTGCAGTCATTTTAGACAGAAAGGAAAAAAAAAGATGAAACGGTAGAGAAAAATTGAAAATAAAAGTTACTAAAATACAAAAAAAAAATCATCTTAGAAAAACATATGCCAATTTTCGAATTTAAAACTTAAATAGAATTAAAATGGCAAATGGCCCGTAAAAATTTAAAACAAAACTGAGATGGACAGTGTCACTATCGCTAATAACGCTGTCCAACGTGAGGAATGAATCCATAGTAAAAATGTCTAAGATGATGTTGTAATTTACAGTCGTAATGACGGCATGACACTAAAATGTGTCTTGAGCTACATGTGACTTGAATGTCATACAGATCACATTTTGGTGTGCCATTCCCAAATAAAAGAAAACGATTAAATAAATACCGTGACCAGTGTGTCGACTAGCCAAGCAACCTCCTCCTTTTGATACACATAGAAGCAAGAGAGCCAAAGAACAACAGAAGGTTTGATCTAGAAAAGTTTGTTATCATGTTGCTTATTCCAAGTCGACTGTAAATCGACATAACTTAACCTTGAATACATGACCATATTTCATGTATGAGTCAGGCATGACTGTGATATCACCAGAGCAGACAGACTTAGCTGTGATGTCAGCGAGTTCATTCCTGCAGATATAGATGTGGCCTGGTATTCAGAAAAACTGGATAGAAGTAGATGATGGTGAGTATGATTAGCCAAATCTTGCTTGGAATGAGTGCAAAAATGGCAGTCGCCAAGAAACAAGTGAAAACACACAACTACAAAGTATAAGATACAGAGAGAGGGTTTCTAACATGCAACGAAATATGTATGGTGCTGAAGCCAAACCCAAAGGTATAGTGTGAAACTGTATGTTACCTTACGATGTAGAAATAAAGATATGGGTTATGACACTCTGATGTAAGATTGTAAAGAAAAACCTTGTAGGTGCTCAACCTCATCATCCAAATCTGAAAAGAGAAATTTCACTAAAATTGAAGATAAGATTCCATGATAAAGCATGAACATGTTTTTAACATTAGACAAGACCATGGTCACTTTGGCGGCCACAAACCAGCGGAAGAAGACGTCTTAAACCTCGCGAGAGAGATTCAATGGCCTCTTTTGTAAAAAGATCATTGCACCACCTTTGAAAGACGTTAGCGTAGAATGAGATCCTAAGGAGAATAAAAGAAAGAGGTACAATGAATAGGTATGAGGAATAAGAAAACTTAAGTAAGATCTACTAAATCTCAACTCATCAGATGAGCAATATAACTGTTTGTTGACTAACATGCGACTTCATAACAAACGATAAGTATGGCACCAGAGGAAGAAAGAACAGATTAAAGCTAGGAAAAGGTTGGTTGGAGGACAGGAATTGGTGCTATTCTTGGCTCTGTCTCAAAGAAATGGGTTACCAAATGATAAACGATGCATTATTGTTGGACTGAAGCAACCTTCAACTCCAAAGACTCAAAAATTATGTCACACATGCAAGGTCTCACAAACTGTGCCACATGAAGGTCTCACAAACTGTGCCATATGAAGGTCTTATTGATAAGAAGTATGGAGATGGATCCATAAGCATGAACCAAGTAATCCTAACAACAAAGAAACCACGTTTGCAGTTAAGAGAGATAGAAGGAAATGATCTATCGCGCGTAAGGGTTGAGACATGTTAATGTTATCACCGAACTGAGATGAGAAATACTCAACACAAACCCGATTATCAAGGGATGGGTGAAAAGTAAATGAGGTATGGAGGCAAAAATATATAAAAGGTAAAGACTGGGACTATAAGAGGTAGAATGAAGAGACAAAACATCACGTGAAAAATAAATTCCAAGAAACAGATGCAAGTTGATCAGAAATCTCTGGAAGTGTGTGAGAAGTCACGGGAAACTCGGTTGGGGTGAGGAGAAATGATCAAAATCCCTTTCAGACAATTGTTGTTCCATATAATGCTCAATTTTCCTATGAATGAATGCAAGTAAATAGCCTGCTTGGTCGCTTGCACCTGTGGCCTGAAGTGTGGCATCATATGAATGAGAAGTATCTGAGGTAGTAAAGTTTACTGCGTAATTCAGGCTTCAGATCGAACAAACAGCCCCCCAGTGGCTAAGCGGTATGTCTGCGGACTTACACGCTAAAATTCGCGTTTCGATACCCGTGGTGGGCAGAGCACAAATAGCCCATTGTGTAGCTTTGTGCTTAATTCTAAACAACCAACCAATCGAACAAACAAGTGAAATATTAAAACAAGAGTAAATAACTTTTTCAAACTCAAAGTGGAAATTTCTTGAAATAAATTGCAAGTTATACTCACGTCAACCACTCCAACCAAAACTTGAAAAAAATAAAAGTATCTAAACCTCAGCATCACAAAAAAAGTGATTGTTTGGTAGAGACACATAAGAGGGAGATACATTCGCCACGTGACGTTGGTGTATTCCTATTGGTGGAAAGATGACGCTTCATGATTTGCATGGAAGATATGTTGAAATTTTTTATTTCAATAGGTGGATGCAAATTGGTTGTGGCAATCGTCATTAAAAATCACATATAGAGAATAGCATAAAATGGAAAAACTTAATCTTGTAAGTAAGCGTCTAATTACGACGGTTGTTGTACTTCAGTGAGAACACTTTTCAGTAATTACTAAACTATAATCTTTACATAGCGGGTCCAATTCACTTCTTTTGTAACTATATTTTCGTTGATATATTTCACAGTTTTTGTGGGAGTAAAAATCGAAGGCACTTCATCTGGACGAATGGTCACGATATACATCATATCCTACATTAAATTATTTACATTTTTGTCTTAAAGTTTTCAGAAAAAGATCCAGAATATGATTAGAATTATTACTCGTGCTGTGTCGATGTGCCATCGTTCAGTGGTTTACAATATACATCGTCTATAAAATTAGCTAAACTACGACCACCTATATTTGTATATTCACAGCCGAAGTTTATGTGTTTACTGTTTAGGTTTCCTGTAATTAAGGTACTCGTTATAACTCTGACATACGGTTTCCAACATGTTGATATCTAATACCTGTGAATGAACAACAGACACCCGCTACTATTACAGAAATATTTAGATTTATGTAAGGGTTTAATGTAAGACCTTCATTTTGTGAGTTCACGGTCACTTTTTGAACTAAAAGATCCAACAGGCGTAGCACAACAATTCTGTATAAATCATTGTTATCGGCTGTTTCTTTTATAATAACAGTATATACCTGCATTTTTAGTCTATCATTTTTGAAAATCATATTGTTTCTATTAACTGTATAATATCAGCTATCGAAATTGTAACATCTTCGTTGACATGCCTGTTGGAAGCTAGCACACTTCGGATATTGATATACAATATAAGGAATCATTGTATGAAGTAGTCAGTTATTTATGACAACGTATGGTATTATCGGTTGTACATGCTTCTGTATGGTGTTACTGTATTACGACTTGGTTTGTGTCAGATTCCTGTATTGAGCTATGAAGTCTACAAATATTGTTTCTATTGTATCTACAATATTTTCATTTTATTTTTTGTTTATTATCTGTGTGTTTCGTATTGTATTGTGTGGTTTTGGTTGTACTTTATAAGGCCTTATTGTGTATGTGAATGTGATTCTCGTGTTTTTAGGTGTTGGATATTTGAATGTTTTAAGTTTCGTAGTTCTAACGTTTGTATTTGTGGATTTTTTGATTTTCCGTTATTGTTGTGTATTTTACTACATCTCGCGTTACACGGTATTCTGACACGATTGTCTTTTAATTTAGCCTGTTCATAACGTACTGATATGTAGTACACCCTTGACTTATCCTGTCTACAGTTTGCCGTATGACGTTCATTCCCGCAGCCAACATATCTTTGGGTGGTTTTACATGTCTAAAGCGTTGACAGCGAAAGAATAGTGTTACCATGACTGTTTGGGTTTTTGTTTCTTATACTATGAATATTTGGTACCGTTGGTAGATTATTATGTTATGTGTGAAACTATCTGATCTACTTTTAAGTGTGGAACGTTTATTTTAGTCGAGGCACACTTGGTCTGGTCCACATCTATTATGTAGTGCACACCGAGAATGACTATCGCATTGGCTTGTGGTTGTTTCCAGGTAGATGATGTAAACGCGTACCCAGATCAGTCCCGTTTAAATCTGGATTTTCTTTTCTCTTAATTAACCCGTCTTGATAATCATTTGATATTAATATTAATGACATTTGGTTCACAGACTTTCACTTCAGCAGCCAGCTGACATTTTCTGTACGTTCCTGGAATGCCCTGTTGTTCTGCTTTATTAGGATGAAGTGTACTGAAAGAGTTCGAAGGGAGAGTAAGCCTGTATGTTGGGGTACTGACTTAACAATTTGGTGTGCTCTTGAAGAGAAGTAAGATTTTTACATTTACTCCAGCCAGACAATGAACCAAGTATCTTCTCATCCCCTGTAAAACAGATTAAAGTTTCGCATCGGTATTTACATCTAGAAAACCAGGAGAGTCAGGTCGAACGTAGAATTCTTCCTCTATTCTGCACTTGTGTTGTAAGATGTTTTATACTTGGATTTTGTAATCTGTTTTGGATGTTTCTGATTGCCTCTTTCAGATCCAGGATCGCTTATGTTACCGGGATATGTCTCTTTATTTACTTATATTTACAGTATGGTTGTGTTTTGTGGTGTTATAACGAGTAGTTGTATTACCTGAGGTAGTAATTGTTTGATTGTTTTTGAATTTCGCACAAAGCTACTTGAGGGCTATCTGTGCTAGCAGTCCCTAATGTAGCAGTGTAAGACTAGAGGGAAGGCAGCTAGTTATCACCACCCACCGCCAACTCTTGGGCTACCATTTTACCAACGAATAGTGGAATTAACCATCACATTATAATGCTCTCACGGCTGAAAGGACGAGTATGTTTGGTGAGACTCACTTGTTCAGCTGTCATGTGAGGTTGTACTCATTGTATATAAGGAGTGTTACATGTATACCGCTTGATCTGTATTATGGCTTTACTGCCATATCTCTGCTGTAACGATAATTTTAATGAAAGAAACACTGTATAGTCAGTGTGGTTTGTGAAAACTTGCACAGTGAGCAAATGATGATTGAACATGTATGTTACAAAATAATTATATTCAGTGTAATTATTTCTAGCTATCGTGTGTAATATAAATAATATAGATCTTAAAAGACAGGTTAAGACATGTTTTGCTTGAAGTTTTGTAGAAATCTTATAGATTTTGTTAAGATTCAATTGAGCCTTTTTCAATTCAATTTTGAGTTTATTTTGGTTTTTATTTTTAATAATGACATTTATTTATCATTTATCTTACAGCGGCATGTCTGCGGACCTAAACGTTTAAAATCCGTGTTTCGATACCCATGATTGGCACAGCATAGACAGTCTCTTGTTTAACTTTGTGCTTAATTCTAAACAAACTAAATTAGCTTACAAGTGTTACGAATTAGTATTAAAAAGAGTTTCCAAGTAACTTGATATTTAAATTTAGTAGTTAATTAACTATTAATATGTATGAAATTGATATTTGCAAACAAGATTGATACACAAAATTTCCTCTTTTAACACAAATATATTTTAGTATACAAACATAAAAATAACACAATTTATAATAACAGTTATTACTAGCAATTATTACATATGATGGCTATAAAAGAATAGTTTTACAAACAGTATTGAGTCTTAAATCCGGTCTGGAACCGAATATTTTATCGACGAGCAAATTAATTCTGAGTTAATATTATCACCCATCTTGCTTAAGTTAGCTAGTTTGGCTGGCGTCCATACTAATGACGCCTTTCTTAGATATCTTCACAATCATACGAGTTAACTCTTTTCGGCGAGTGGGATATTTAATGTATTCGAAAATAATAACGTCCGAAGTAATTCACTAAATTGAACAATTGATAATTTTCGAAATCTATAATGTTTCTTGGCAAATTCTGTAGTTTTCCAATTAAATATAGACGTTAATCTACACATCTCTGGGCTCTTAATTGGCTGCTTTTTATATAAATCACGCGAGTTTTTCGAAAGTCTACTTGACAACAATGATCCTCCTGTTAATTGTGATGAATATACGTCACACACAAAAAAATTGGTTTGACTTGTTTTGAATTTCGCACAAAGCTACTCGAGGGCTATCTGTGCTAGCCGTCCCTAATTTAACAGTGTAAAACTAGAGGGAAGGCAGCTAGTCATCACCACCCACCGCCAACTCTTGGGCTACTCTTTTTACCAACGAACAGTGGGATTGACCTTCACTTTATAACGCCCCCACGGCTGAAAGGGCGAGCATGTTTGATGTGGCAAGAATTCGAACTCGCGAACCTCGGATTACGAGTCGAGTTTGTTTACCACCTGGCCATGCCAGGCCCCTACAATAAGAAAACTTACAGAAACGTGCTTAGGCATTAAAATAAATGTATAACGGTAAAGCCGTTACACATCCCTTTCACATTCCTTTAAAGCAAACATTATTATACTTAAAAATGCAGATTATTTTTCATTCCACAGAAGACGTGGTGTTTGCTATGCCAGGTTGCAAATTGGAAAGTCCAACGTTGGAGAACACACAATGTTGTCATACATGATTTATACTTTCAGCAGTGAATATTTTACAAAAGCAGTAGTTCAGTATCAGTTTTATTGTCGAACGCCTTACTATCTCCTTAGTTGCCGAAGTCGCTGACCATATTGTACGTTTAGTGTACAGTTACCGACAGATTTGGGCCGCTCGGATCCAGCAATGCCCTACATTACCCCCCTCCACTCCCTTTAGTCTGATCCTCGATTGTTCAACAGGGCTCATTAGACCTATGTTTGTGGCCTTCATTAATCCATGATATTTCAGATTATCACCGCCCTCTAATAAAGTGCTGGTGCTTTATTGTAAAAGAACAATATATTCTCTTATCATAGATAGTAAAAATATTGTATTTTCTTGTATAATTAGAACACAAAAGGAGCGGTTTAAATGGCTTGAAGCCTCTACTCGAATGGTATTGGAAGTTTTTGTTTAAGTTTTTATTTAATAGACGTGCTTATAGACATTATATCACAACGTGTTTGCCTTTTGATGAGATTTGACAGGAATATAATATATTGGTGATTGTTTAAGTATTTTTCGAAAAACTTGGAATTACTCGTCTTGTAACTAGCACACATTATTGTGCCAGCAATGCCCAGGCAGTCAGTCGACTCGGTAGTCACTGTGAGGTTCGCGCGTTCGGCTTAAATACATTGTACAATTCAGTCCTATTTCCATTCTGTTCTATCTTCGTTCGTTGTACATTATAGTTTTTCAATAAAGATTGTATTTTAGCTTGTTGAGCCATCTGAGAAACAGATTCCAATAATGACAAGCTAGCGTCTGAAACTTTCCGATATCAGACAATTCTGCAAGCCAGTTACTTGTTCTACAAGCGACAATGCAGATTATCCAACTACCTCAAGCAAAGGAATAGAAACTTGCCATACAGAGTAAATACTATGTTCATCAGAGGACAAGTCTGAAAATGCTTGTGCAACTATTGCACATCATAAAACACCAGATAGATGTGAAACAGGTTTGTGCAGTAATGAAAAATCTGACATTCCACAGATACAGTGTGGAAAGCCATATCATCCAGACGCACAACTAATACCACGACAAAAAGCAGTATCTCAAAATATCAACTTGGAGGGCAAGTGGTTTGATGAGTTCCCATGGCTGCGCTTCGACAATCAGACTCAAAAAGAAATATGCTTTCATTGTGCCAAAGTGGAAAATAGAGGCCTTTTTACAGGGAAACTGGAGAGATCAGTGGAGTATACCTTCATATCTACCGGTTTTTGCAAGTGGAAAAAGGCAAAACAGAAATTCAACGAACACCAATCCTCCTCTCAGCACAGATTCACTATATCTCCAGAAGGTTCACTTGATGTAACCCCAGTGACTGCACAGCGACATGATGGAAAAAAGAAACAGCAGGATTAATGAAAAAGAAGTCTAGCCTAAATATTCAGAAGTTCACGTTTTCACTGCGTCAAGGATTAGCATTACGTAGACATACTGATACGGAGGGAAACTTCCTGCAGTTAATGAAGCTACTGGAAGAGGAAGATCCTGAGTTGACGGCCTACTTGTCAAAGTAAACCACATTCACATCACCCCAGGCTCAGAAAGAAATAATGGAGATATTCATCCAGCAAATTCTGAGAAACATAGCACTCGAAGTACAGCAAAGTAAAATTTTTGCATTAATGGTTGATGGCACTCAAGATGTTACAAGTGCCAAATAACTATACGATACGTAGATGAGAACCTTGACGTCTATGACACATTTCTTGGTTTGTACAGTGTTTCCAATACAACTGGTGAAACAATATCCTCGACTATACTTGATGTCCTGACTAGACTCAATTTACCACTGTCCGAATTAAGAGCACAAACTTATGATGGAGCCGCTAACATGAGTGGTGCGTACAGTGAATGCCAGAAAAAATGAAAGAGAATCAACCGTCAGCTTTGTTTTTTCACTGCGGAACACACAAGGCTAATTTAATTATGCAACATGCAGTTGAAGCTTGTGAATGTGTTCGAGATTCTATCCAGTGGGAACATGAACTTGGTGTCTTGCTTCAGAGGTCAGGCAAATACAAGACAATCTTTGAAAATATTGTATCGTCAGACAGCCACAATGGTCTATCGCAGAAAGGCGAAATCGAAACAAGAGAAGACCAACGGTAGGGAGGGTAAATGTTTTCTGTTGGAAGGAAGGTTACTCAGATAGAACTTAATTCAGTGGGACTTTGAAATTAGTCTTAAGTGCCATTATGGCACATGAGATAAAAATTAATAGAAGGAATTCGGTGTACACCGATATATCTGAAGGAGCCCTACCGCATGATGTTATCAACTCGGTTAGGCCCCGGAGCGGTTGAGTGCCTGCAGCTGTTAGGAGGGTAAAAGATATGTTGTACTTTGTCTTCATAAAACATGAAGTTAAAACGTTAAGTATCGGGTTTTTTACCTTTAAAGATAAAGATTACAAGTATGTTCCAGCTAGTACTAATGTGACCGTGGTTAAAATTAGGAACCTACCACATGAAGTTTCTAATGAATATCTAGCCAGCACCATAATGAGCTATGGAAAAGTATTAAATGTGAGAAGAGAAACTAACGTTAACACAAAAGTATTCAACGGTGTCAGAAGTGTACAGACCGTTATGTCGACCACGAAACCCAACTTTTTGTACATCGGCCAGTTCAGGGTAATGGCAAATTACCCAGGTATGAAAACGTTCTGTGCAAAATGCAAAGAAGAAAGCCACTCAGCGGCCGATTGTATAGCCATTGTGTGCCCTAAGTGCGATGGGGTCGGTCATCCATCCAGTGAATGTAAAAAAAAGGGTGTAAAATGTGGAGGAGATCACTGCAGCCCTTAAATCGGGTGAGGAGAAAGATCAAGTAGAGAAAGTTGTGGAAGATACAGTGAAAGACATGGTAGAGAAAGTCCTAGAAAATGAAGCTAATAAAATGTAGGTAAAAGAAGAGACAGAAAAAGTAGTAGAGAAAGCATATGAAAACGTAGTAGACAAACAAGAAACAACCAAAAGGGAAAAGAAACAAGATACAACTGAAGAGGTAAAGAAATCGGGAAGAACGGACCTGGAACAAAAACAAGTAAATAGGAATGGGGAAAAGAATATGAATGTGGTACAAGGATGTCTTCTCAATAACATTCATCAGATCAGACAATTTAGTAAGAAACATAATATATTATCGTACTGGTCATTGGGAGAACCTAATGAAGCAGGCGCAGGCATAATCATAAGTTAGAATTACACAGGTAAAGTTAAAGCAGTGAGACGTGATTATTATTCTTATTTCTTTTTTTGAAGAGTATATAATTTGTAAAGACCCGGCATAGAGTGGTAAAGGCACTCGACTTTTAATCCGAGGGTCACGGGTGCAAATCCCCATCACACCATACGTGCTTGTCCTTTCAGCCGTGGGAACGTTATAATGTAACGATCAATCCTACAATTCGTTGGTAAAAGAGTAGCCCAAGTGTTGGCAGTGGGTGGTGCTAACTAGCTGCATTCCCTCTAGTCTTACACCGCAACATGAAGGACGGCTAGCGCAGATAGCCTTTGTGTAGATTTACGCGAAATTCAATAATTTGAAAATTAAATAAAAGGTTGAACAATCGCTAGATTTCTGTACATTTTTATTTTAAAGAAAGATGACGTTTCGAGCTCACAAACTTCGTCAAATCATACAGTTTTTAACAAAGGCGCATGAGTATAATTCTAAGAACCACATTTACAGTGTTTGGAATGTCGGCTATTGTTCAATCTTTCGTTTAATATATTTTGTTTAGCTTTAACTATTCTTTCGTAACAGCTTCGTTTTGAGTTGAATTTTAGAGTGCTGTGTTTAGAACAGTTGTTCTTCACCTAGGTTCGAGAAACACGCTGAAGTGCGGCAGTTGAAACGCGTCGGGATGCTTACTGTGCAACCACCTGTCTAATTTTGAGTAAACATTTTCATATAGTACAACATTTTGAATTGCCTAAATTTTTAAACTATATAATATTAATACATCAAACTTAAAAATCAAAGTTCCCATCGTATTTAGTGTACTTTCTCATTATATATATATATATACTGGAAAAGGAAAATTTTTGGCAAAATAATTTGGCCTCTGGACAGTTCGGTCTTAAGGGAATTCGCCCTCAAAATAATTAGGTTTTGTGATAATTGAATCTCAGGATTTTTCTGCCTTATTTCATTTGACCATAAAAAATCTGCCTGATAAACCTAAGTAATTACAAAGAGAATTGATTTCTCCACAAAACTTTTATTAAATTAAAAAGACAAATAACATTTTACCATACCATGTATATGTATACATGATGTAAATATATTGACTTTTTATTTAAGTTATAAAAAATATATTTCGTAAAAAAATGTAATTGATTTGTGAAATATCGACTCCGACAACTACAAAATTACCTCAACTCCACGACTCCGAAGCACTGACTTTTACTTTATTAAATACCACTTGTATATTTTTGAGGTCACGACATTTTTTTACTGTTTTATAATTTTTATCCAACATTTTTTTGTGTCTCTAAAGTTAGCTGCCCATAGCAAGTGCCTCACCATCATACAGAAAATTCGAAT
Organism: Carcinoscorpius rotundicauda; assembly: GCA_011833715.1. Lineage (NCBI taxonomy): Eukaryota > Metazoa > Arthropoda > Merostomata > Xiphosura > Limulidae > Carcinoscorpius > Carcinoscorpius rotundicauda. The sequence continues at coordinate 13,619,313 of CM022394.1, read as the reverse complement.
TGGAGTCCAAGTTAGAATCATGTTGTGATTCATCCCCACTAATCAGCGTTAAAATTCTATCCGAAACTTCTTGAGGGGTATAGCACCGTGCCGTACTGCAGAACACTTTTCACACAAAAAGCACTATTTTTGTCTGCTGTTGTTGTTGTTTATTGTTGTTTAGAATTAAGCACAAAGCTGCACAATGGGTTATCTGTGCTCTGCCCACCACGGATATCGAAACCCGGATTTTAGCGTGTAAGTCCGCAGACATACCGCTGAGCCACTGGGGGCATTTTTGTCTACACAAGATCGAGTGAAGATATTTATTTTACAATTATCATTTATTATTCATTACTTCTTATTTTATCTTCATGTCTGCGAGTTTCTGAAAAGAAATTTTATTTTCTTTACAAATAAACTTCTGTTTTCTGTTCGCAATATGTCTGCAAAGAAGCGTACATACAATGAAACTATCCTCAAGATGGTTTTACAAGTATTGTTCAGAACTTTGTGGTCAACCGCGATGCGTCGTTTGCGGAAAGGTTTTGAGTCATGAACGTATGAGGCCAAGCAAACTGAAAGTGCGTTTTGAATCTCTTCGCAGCCAACTGGTGGACAAAAGTTTGGACTATTTCAAGCGAAAAGAAGCTTCTCTAAAGGCCAGTCGCATGGACTCCACTGGCCACTGTACTAGTTCAGAACAATGCAGCATTGGCGGCTTCATACAGAATTGCTCGAAAAATTGTACAGAACAAGAAACCTCATACCATTCGCGAAAATCTGATTAAGCCTTGCATTCTGGAAACAACGAAGGCAATTCTTGGAGACCAGCAGGCACACCAGGTGAGGGCAATTTCCCTATCAAATGATATAATCAAAAGTCGGATCTCGGACATGAGCGAGTATATTCTGCTGCAAGTTGTGACTGCTGTGAAGAGTAGTTCTGTGTATTCATTGCAACTGGATGCGTCAACAGATGTTGCCTCGTGTTCTCAACTCAGTATTTATGTTCGCTATCTTGACAGAAAAGCTATGAAGAAGGAGTAATTGTTCTCTGAGTCAATGGCCCCAAAAATCGTGGAGAAGACATTTTCAAAATCATAAAAACCTTTCTCTTAAAATATGGGCTGAGTATGGAAGCACTTGTTGGTCTGTTTACAGATCTCCTTCCATGACTGGTCGCAAATCCGGTTTCAAAGCCTTCGTGAAGAATGTCACTATGCATATCAGACCCTTTTCAGTGTTTGTTTGTTTTGGAATCTCGCACAAAGCTACTTGAGGGCTATCTGTGCTAGCCGTCCCTAATTTAGCAGTGTAAGATTAGAGGGAAGGCAGCTAGTCATCACCAACCACCGCCAACTCTTCGGCTACTCTTTTTACCAACGAAAAGTGGGATTGACCGTCACATTATACGCCCCCAGGGCTGGGAGGGCGAGCGTGTTTGGAATTCCTGTGTCTGAAACTGTTATGAGATTTTCAACTGGTCAAGACAGGATTAAACGTTGAGTCAAAATCTCGTACTTAAAAAAAACATAAAAAACACACACAAAACAACAAATTCCAAGGTGTTCTTTACTGCGCTCTGAAATACTCTTACTTACGAAATATTTAGTTACATTACCGCTATCCTCCTATTTTAACTTTCACACGACTCGTTTAGAATCATGACATTTTTCCAGTCATTTTGACGATAATTTGTATATTCCCTAGTTTTTGGTGGTCACAATAAATATGGTAATTACAATACCTAAGCCCCCCAGTGGCCCAGCGGTATCTCTGCGGACTTGCACGATAAAATCCGGGTTTCGATACCAGTGGTGGGCAGAGCACAGATAGCCCATTGTGTAGCTTTGTGCTTAATTCGAAACAACAACAACAACTACAAAACCACTTGATAGGGTAGGAGAAGAAACACTGTTATCTCTTTCCACATTTATTTGGAAAAAAATTCTTAAAAAAAACACTTTTATGATGTAAGTCGTAACATTGCTTTCATTAAAGGACCTTTCTCTAACTGATAAGAAAGGAGTGTTTCCCTGTTGTTAGAATGAGAGATAATGAGTCAAAGAACAAAACACATAACGTTCACTTCAGCTGAAACACAGACCGATTTTCTCACAGTTCTTTACTATTCTAGATGTCACAAAGGCTATCCTGCGGAAGGGTAACTTTTATGACATATCGAATATCCGTAATGTAAAGAAAGGCATATCTTTGAAAAATATTAACTTCGTTCAAAATTAAAGAAAATATTCGTTGCAAAGTGGCATTTTAAGATATTTGAACTATGTTTTACGTATATATTGTTGTGTAAGTCACCATAGCTCAGTGGTAGAGCACTGGTCTTATAAACAAGGGGTCGTGAATTCGAGCCTCATTGGTGACTTTACATTTCGAAACACAATTTAATTCAAATAAAGATTGAGATGCCCTACTTTTTAAAAGAGAACTTTTTTAATATTTCGCTCTCAAAGGAAATTCTTTCTCGTCATCACAAACAACGGTAGCAGTTAATAATACGACAAGATTAGTCTGTAATCTTAATAAAGTCTGTACTTTATTATTCAGTATTACAGAATACATAAAAATTGTCTGTATACCTTAAAAATCTAGACAATGTCGCAAAACGCACAATTTTACCATCGATTTATTACTTAGCAAATAATTAGTTATTTGTTATCTCGTATCGTTCTTTTATGTATAGAGTTTCTGCTGTGTTGTACACGACGCTAGTAACTGACCCACAGTATTTTTTGTGTTTTTCATCATTGCATGATGGAGTTGAGCCATAAGTTAAAATATTTTTATGATTCTTACCTACTTTAGAGATAATTCCATATCCAGTTCCTAAACATTACTTTAACAAATGTTTAATGACTTCACTACACAACTTTGCAGCCCTCAGTATGATTGTAGTTTATTTATTTGTACTTTTGTTTGCGCGTTATTGTTTCTCAATGAAATTCTGTCTCGAAAGTAACCATTTCATTACTTACACATACTTTTTTATTTTCGATTTCATCACTTGCATCTTTTGTTAGTTGAAATTTCACTCTTTTATAGCTGTTATCTTAGAAAGATTTATTGACATTAGTTTAAAAGTATATTGGATATCCATTTTTGGTTTGATTTACCTACGCTTTTGTATAAACCGATAATTCTATTTTTTCATATTGTTAAATATTCTGTATTTAATTGACTAATATAATTGCTTTTCGCCCTAAATTAATAAAAAATACATACTGAACTTAAGATCTCAAATTAATAAATAATTTATTATGTTATGATTACAAAATATAAAAATACTGGTAGTTTAATGACACTATATTAAAAAGCGATCGACGTGAAATCATTACTGGTCTAATTTAATTATACTGTATATCTGAAATCCGTAAATATTCTGCCATCGATACATAATCGTGGACAAAATCTATTTCACCTACGCTAATAATCTTTGAGAAATTATTGGTAGAAATACCATATTTATCATGCCACGGGTTGGAAGTCTCATGATCAGTTTTCTAAACACATACATTTTTTAAAAAATATTTTAGCTTAAACTTACGCCATTTCGATCAACACAAAGCTTCTTTATAAAATACTGGAAAACATTTTTTTTATTTATGTATCTTTGTTGTAAATTTGATAATTCGTACTAAATGAAAAAAAATAATTCATTGATTACCATTTATTCTTTTAGCTTCTACACAGGTGTTCATTTCTACAAAATATTGTATTAGTTTGTTCAAACTTTTTGAACAGAATAAACTAGAAATAAGCAGTGGTGACTTAACTGAATTTTTAAACATTTTACATTTTTTAAGATTTCCTACTCAAAGGACTATCTGAGCTCTGCCTCCCACTAGTAACAAAACCTGGTTTTCAGATGTCTCAGTCCGCAGTCATACTACTGTGACTCTGTGGAGAGCACTTTTTTATTGTTGTTTTTAATTAAGCACAAAGCTACACAATGGGCTATCTGTGCTCTGCCCACCACGGGTATCGAAACCAGGATTTTAGCGTGTAATTCCGCAGACATACTGCTGAGGCTCTGGGGGGCGTGGAGTGAACATAAAAAGTAAACGTCAGTAACTACGCTTTCTATAAAACATAGAAAAAATGATGTAGATTGCCACTTGTATTTTTTGAATTCCACTGATACATCTATACATATGTATTTAACATAAATGTAAGACGTCATATAAAATAACGATATTATTAGCAACACTAATGTATCGTGATATATTTTCCATTGCTTTTCCTCATCTCTCTTGGCTGCATAAAGGCCAGTCACAGTTACCGTGCAGCTCGTTTAACTTCCTCTTACACTGAAAAGCTGCACACTCCGCAAAGTTGAGAACGTTAATTAATAATTATGATGTTGGAAGTATTTCGTCCTATTCTGATATATTTTGTGCGGGGAACATTTCTGTAGCCTTCTTTCAGTGTGATGGATATTACTTTGCAGTTAAAGACAGAGTTACATCACGGATATTGAACTCGGTTTCGAGAACTGAAAATGCGAAATAATACCTCCCTGCAACTGTGGGTCTCCACTTTAACCACACCAAACTCTGTTTGGATGTCGATGTTGCAAACTTTATCTGAATCCAAATAATGTCTAACCAAATATATTGCTACAAAATTTCTGTTTCACTTTCGTCTAGAATCAGAAACATGGCCGAAATCCATTATGCAGTGGGAAAAAAAATTTAGATCCTGTAAGTAGCGTCGTGTCCTTTTGGGCAGAATCTCTATACATAAACATGTGACACGCGATAACAGTACAGTTGCTACAGCAAGTTAATAACTAGCTAGGTAGTGAAATAAAAATCTGCCCTATATGGTACGCAATGGCGCTTTTTTGGATATTGTATGGGCTTTATAAAGTAATTATAAAGTTGACGACGAAACAGGTTTCTTCTAATAATTTAATTAAGGCGATTATAGCTAGAAAACGTCTGAAGGAAAACATACTTTTTTGAAATACTATACAACTAATAATCAGTGATGTCAATTTATTCAAAAACCAGGCACAAAACTGAGGTCTATGATATGTAAGAACTATACTGACAAACACGTCACAAACATTATTTATAAAATACAATGTGATAACTGCCACGACTTCTATGTTGGAGAAACAAGTAGAAAAATGGAAACCAGATTCAAAGAACATAAAAAGTCACCTTCACACGTTTTCCAACAATGTAAGTCAAATAAACACAACATAACCAAAGAAAACAATAAAGTACAAAATAAAGAAACAAACATAAACAAACGCAAAATTAAAGAAGCCTTACTTACACAACAACTTAAACCTAAAATAAACCAATATAAAGGAACGCCATTATACCGATATAAATATTATATATTCAAACATCTAACCTCGCCCTCTACATTGCGACACTCGGACACAACCCCTTCCAAACATGTGGTCAGCTTGCGGTCAGTTACATCTTTCTTTGTGAACGTGGCGATGACCGAAGAAGGTCGAACGTTGTTCGCTCTTATATGTAAAATATTTTCTCAACCCAAACGAGCCGTTTTTGCACATAAAGTTATGTAACTAACACTGTTTTTAATTATTCACATTAATCATCTACCTGCCGACTTTCATTTACGACATAATAACTATTTACTTGCCTTTGTCCCTCAAAATATGTCAGGAAGGAATAATCATCCGTATTTGTCTTTATATCAAAATTCAAAACATATAAACACCGATGAGTTTGTGTGAGATTCAATATGATAACAACTAATAACATTCTGAATTAGTATTAAAGGGTTATATTTATAAAATTATTCAAAATATCATCTACTATCCTTATAATCCTGATTATTTTGGTATATTTAGTGTACCATAGGTATGGGTTACTTTGTAAGTAATGGCTTTTCAAGCTTGCTCTCATACTGGTACCAAATAGAGAATGTAATTTTGAACGTATGGGAAAACATTTCAGTTCAACTTTCTCATCCTGCTTTTCACGGAAAAATTCTTTTTTTCAAAGAAAGTGTTAATTTTTTAGAGTTTTGAATGACGTTTCAAAATTACTGTTTGAAATTGCTGACACAAATTCCCTCCTAGGGCAACGTTCCTACTAGTGTTCAAACGATTATCGTGTGCACAATAACGTTTTATTTTGTTTCCTCGTGTATTTACAAGAATATATCTAAAATATTTTTATGTAACGACTTTCATCGTTTTCATTCGTCGAAATTTTAAGATATTTTTTTTCCGATTTATTTGTACTATCAAGTATTTACCTTTTCAAGTATAATTTAAAGTTTTTCTCTTTCATTTTTGCATCGTTTGTCCATACATTGGCGAAGCGACATATTTGCGTATTTACACGCTAATTGACACATCGTTCAAAACTTCACTATTCTACTCTATGAATATTTAATTTTTTTCTCTTTTTCCTCATCTTGGTCCATAGAATAAAAGAAGGTAATTTGCAGAGCCTTAGAGGTAAGATCCAAAGTGTGCTAAAATTGATTATTATAACGTCGGTCGTGTTTTATTAATCTCTAATTAGAATTTGAGATTGATAACTGTTTACATCATTGTTTTTTCTGTTTAGTTTCAGATCTAACAAAAAGTGGTTAATCACAGTTTCTAAGCAAAGTTTTAACTTAATGATGTTTTCTGTCCTTGTCTTTTGTTATGTGGTTTGATGGTGAATTTTAAACTATGTATTCTACATCAACTAAAATGTTGTTGAGATTCAATTTCCCGATGAATTGCTTTAAAAATTTCGTTGTTATTTGCGATAATATAAACGTAAATAATATTTTGAAAAAGCTTATCAAGATGTAACGAGACATAGAATGTTCGAGCCAGAAGAACAACAAAACACTGAATAACAACACAGAAAGTTTTTGATCAATTGTTCACATCGTAATACCCACTCCACGAAATTGGATCCAGGTCAATTTATGTCCTCCATTGTCATTGATACTAGTTTTATTTGTTGTTGTTAAATTTCTCACAAAGCTACTCGAAGGCTATTTGTGCTAGCCGTCCCTAATTTAGCAGTGTGAGACTAGAGGGAAGGCGACTAGTCATCACCACCCACCGCCAACTCTTGGGCTAATCTTTTACCAACGAATAGTGCGATTGACCGCCACATTATATCGCCCCCACGGCAGGGTGGGCGAACATGTTTCGCGCGACCAACCAATTACGAGTCGCACGCCTCAACGCGCTTGGCCATGCCCGGCCCCTCAAATCAACGAATCAAAACTATTGGAATTCCTGTGTCTAAAACTGTTATGAGACCTTCAACTGGTCAAGACAGGATTAAACGTCGAGTCAAAATCTCGTACTTAAAAAAAATATAAAAACACACACAAAACAACAAATTCCAAGGTGTTCTTTACTGCGCTCTGAAATACTCTTACTTACGAAATATTTAGTTACATAACCGCTATCCTCCTATTTTAATATCTCATTTCGAAAAATTGTGTGACATATGAAAACTTCTCATTTAATAAATGCTTCATAATCATTGTGATACAAAATATTTTCTGATTAAGTATTTTGGTACAAAATGTCTTTCGTCTAGAGCCGTCATCTTCTGCATACATGATTTTTTTTTCTCGTTATAGTCAGGTTCACGTTCGGCTTATTGATCTTGTTTTATTTGTTGTTATTGAATTTCCCACAAAGCTACTCGAAGGCTATCTGTGCTAGCCGTCCCTAATTTAGCAGTGTAAGACTAGAGGGTAGGCAGCTAGACATCACCACCCACCGCCAACTCTTGGGCTACTGTTTTACCAACGAAAAGTGGGATTGACCGTCACATTTTACACCCCCAGGAATGGGAGGGCGAGAAAGTTTACCGCGAGGCGGGCGCGAACCCGCGACCTTTAAATTACGAGTCGCACGCCTTACGCGCTTGGCCATGCCAGGCCACTTATTTATGTACAACATGTATAAAATCTTAGTGAAACAGTTTTGGCTGCAATTCGATACTTACCAACAGTCATCTCTCAGAATGAAGATCTGATGCTCGAAACTAAGTTTGATGGTGTCTTTTAAACAAGAGCTTACTGATGTTTGTTGTAAGCGATACCTTGGACGTTTCAGGAACGTTTATGTAACATGGCTCAACTCCATCAAGCAAAGATGAAAAAAACAAAAAATTCAGTGATTCAGTAAATAACGTCGTGTCCTATAGAGCAGAAACTCTATGCATAAAAAAACAAACGATACGCGGTAAGAATACAGTTTCAACAAAAAGCTAATAATTTCCTAGGTAATAAATTAATGGTGAAATTGTGCTATATGTGATATTTTCTAGATTATAAAAGAATACAGACATTTTTGATGTATTCTGTAATCTAAGAATATTCAATAATAAAGTACTGACTTCATTAAGATTACAGACTAATCTTATCGTGTTATTAACTGCTACCGAAGTTTGTGATAATGAGAAACAATTTTCTTTGACAGCGAAAAATTAAAAAGATTTATATGAAAAATAACGCATCTCAGTCTTTATTTGAATTAAACGATCAATAAGTTTTTCGAAATTTAAAGCCACCGATGAGGCTCGAAACTCAAACTTAAACTTACTTGGCAGGGGTTTAGTTTAGAGAGAGAGAAATCGTAAGAATTCTCTCTCCAACTGGGGTGTTCAGGAATGTTGAGGTTCTTCTTCGTCCCTTTTCGTGAATTGTTATTAGGTTTAGTTTTATTCATTTATTTATTTAATAATTTTACCCTCTTTTTTTGGGTGGAGGATGTCACTCTTAATGTTATCTTGGACAGAGGGAAAGGCAGCACCGGAGAGAATGGCCAAGTCCCGTCCCGAAAGGCAAAATTCAAGCAAATATGAACATGAATTGAATTCGAACGACCGGACCCAGGGTCTGGCAAGAAAGTTGCCTGGGCTGGGATCTAAAAATCCAATGCTTATATTTTTGCTGTGGGGGGAAACGGGAATGCTTCGAGAAAACCCAATTTCACGGGACAGCCGAAAGTTTTGCCAGTCTTGTGCCCGATATCTGAAAAAAAAATGGAATACATATTGTTGACTTGAATTTATTTCTTTAGATACTTTGTTGTGTAATTTGTGATTATTGAAACATGTTGTGAGGTGAAATGTATTTTGTTGGTGCACTAGCTAATTTGTATAGTGATGCCGTGAGTTTGTTTCTGCTTTCACATTATATTTGTCCCCCAGTGGCTCAGCGGTATGTCTGCGGACTTACACGCTAAAATCTTGGTTTCGATACCAGGTGTGGGCAGAGCACAGATAGCCCATTGTGTAGCTTTGTGCTTAATTCAAAACAACAACAACAACAGATGATATTTGTGTGATATTTCCGTAAGTTTATCTCTTAGTGTTTGTAAGTTGCAAATTTGATGTATTTTATTTACTGGCGTGAATGACGGTAGACTGAATGGAGATCTTAGTATTCTGTTCTGTTGAACCTGAATTTTCTGGATTGTGTTGTTTGACATATTCTATGTTACTTGACATCCATACTCTGTTAGTGGACGGATGTAAGCCTTGTATGTTTTTATAATGGTGTTAGGTGAGCATTTCGATTGTTTATTGGTTAGAGTCTTTTGGTGTGAAGTCCTTTTTCTTATTGATGGCTGTTTATTGTTGACATGTTTTTTCCATGTTAGTTTTGTGGCGAAAGTGATGCCAAGGTTGTTAAAAATTTTCTTTCTAGTAACAAATTGCACCTGATTAATGACCACAAATCTACACACTTCTCAGCCGCCAACGGCTCATACGATGTACTCGATTTCATCATTGCACCCAAGGACATGGTAAACAGAATCTCTGACTTTAAAGTACATAATAAAATCACTAATGACAACTTCCCCATGTCATGTATGATTCAACCGCGCCACCCTGCCGTGGCGTACGTGACTCCCTCCGCATACATCTGCCCCTCAGTGGCTCAGCGGAATGTCTGCGGACTTACACGCTAAAATCCGGATTTCGATACCCGTGGTAGGAAGAACACAGATAGCCCATTGTGTAGCTTTGTGCTTAATTCAAAAAACAAAAAGGATACACCTACACCAAAACAGGTTTGCTCACTTTCAATGCTATCCTGGAATCATACCTTCCCCTCCTAATTGAACGCCCCCCAGTGGCTCAGCGGTATGTCTGCGGACTTACACGCTAAAATCCGGGTTTCGATACCCGTGGTGGGCAGAGCACAGATAGCCCATTGTGTAGCTTTGTGCTTAATTCAAAAAACAAACAAACAAACAAACAAAAATCCTAATTGAACATGCTGACAATAAAAGAGAACTAGACAATTATGTAAACCAAGTTACAGAAGCCAGAAAGAAAGCCATAAAAAACACAATTCCTAAAACAAGAAGAAAAAAATCACTTATTTAATGGACTCTAACACCAGAAATTCACGCACTAATAATCAAACGCAGACAATTAAGACGAACACACTATGTTACATGTGATCCATACAATAAAACACAAATGAATAAAACAAATACAAAAATTAAACAAGCAAAACTTCATGTTAAAATTTGGAAAAAAATTAAGAACAATCCAAAAGAATTTTGGAAAAAATTCAAGAGTATTGCTTCAGAAAATGAACGTGTTACGTATATTTTGATGTTTTAAGTTCTTCGTAGACTAAACGCAACAGAAAAACGCAGATAACAGCTTGTATAATTTATTACACTAAACTATTAACAAATATAACTGATATAACATCAATTATATAATAATAGTGACAGATATTAAGATACAACATTCGAAATTAATTACAAAACGAAATAATATTAGTTTCAAACTTCAAAATAAATCACAAAACAAAACGGTACTGGCCTGTATCTAATGTAATGATCTAAAATTACAGTCTCAAATTCCAGTCTAGGGTGTGAATTTGGTCCCACGAAGAAATTCCGAAACAGTTCACAGTTCAATGAAATCGACGTCTCTCAGCTCAAGCAGTAATTCAGATGTATCGTAGAGATTGACGAAATAAAATCACAACTTCCGTAGATCTAACTTCAATCACAAATCCAAGTTGAATATTCAGAGCAAACACTTAATCTTTCTCAAATAACTAAAACTGATGCCTGAATCTCACTCTTATTTTTCGAATAAAACTAATGCCTGAATCTATCTTCTTTTTTCGAATAAAAACTGATGACCGAATCTCTGTCTTTTCCTTCAAACAAAAACTAATGACTCATGACTGAAACTGTCTCTTGTCACCCTCTTTTATACCGATAGGCCTATTTCTCGAACAATCTTGCAATTTCCTTACAACTCCAGAGCTGTCCACGCATATCTGTTCTTGCACGAGACTACACGTCTAGACAGGAAGTCACCAGCACTCATTTACAATCATGTGATTGGTCTACTTAATTCGAGAAAGTTCTAAAATGTTACTCTAAATAAATAACATATTTTAGTTTAAACTTCGAAAGAATAATATCAATATGGGAAAAAATGAATAATACTAATTAAAATTCAAACACAACACGACATGTTGTCGTTTACAAAATATTTACACATATACATAACACTCTCCCCTTAAAAGTAAAAAAAAAGTTTGAACTTGTGAAAACTTTTTTTTTTGCTTATTTGTCTTTTTAAACCAACTTAAATGGGTTAAATCCAGTAGATTCTGAAATAACCTCGCGAACTTTAAGCAGTAACAAGGGAACACCCTCAACCCAGTTCTTTGAGTGTTTGTGGCAGTAATTTGGTGGAAACGATCAAGAACAATTTGTGAGTCAGGATGGTAGGCACTGGATGAAACTTGATGGATGTTTAATTCATGCATGGCTTGTTGAAATAGCTTGGACATAAAATTTATGTCTTGATCTGGTTGCACAACTTTTGGAATTCCGAACATGGTAAAGGATTTGACAAGAGCAGTGATTTTTCTCAAAGGGATTGTCTCAAAGAAACGTGTAGAAGCACACATGATCGTCAAGAGGTATTCATTTCCTGCTTTGCTTTTTGGCATTGGGCCAACACAGTCGATAATGACCCTTGAGAACGGTTCTTCAAAGGCCGGAATAGGTCGCAGTGGTGCTTTTGGAATCCCCTGATTTGGTTGTCCAGTGATTTGACAAGAATAACATGCCTTACAAAAGTCAACAACATCTTGGCGCATCTTTGGCCAATAGAAATGTCGTCGGATACGATCTAAGGTCTTTCTTACACCTAAGTGTCCCGACAATGCACAGTCATGAGCAAGACTAAGAATATCATTCCGATAGTATTTTGGAATGACGATTTGATGAATAACATTACACTTTTCATCAGCAGCAACGTCAGGAGGTCTGTATTTTCTCATTAACACACCTGACTTCTTGTAGTAACAAATAGGAACAGTTCCTATTTCATTTTCATCAACAGCCAGTTGTAGAAGAGAACGAGTTTCAGGATCATTGTCCTGTTCCTCAACAAGTTTGTTTCGATGAAGAGAGTCGAAAAATGTCTTAGAGTCATCAGTAGAACTTAAAGTTGAGTCAGAAATCTCATCGATGTGAGACATGAACGTATCAGACAAAGAGAAATCCCCTTTGGACTTCTGAGAACGAGTAACAGCACAGGCGGGAAAAACATCAGGAAATTCTTCAACGAGTTGCTCTGTACTGGGGCTAATAACAGGTGCTTCAACAACACGAACCTCTGGTACCACCTTACTACCAGCCAAATCATTCCCCAAAAGCATAGACACACCTTCAACAGGCAATGAAGCTTTAATACCCACAGTCACTGGGCCTGAAACTAAGTCCGAATGTAAATCTAATCTATGAAGAGGAATAGAAACGACGCCACCTTCTACACCAGAAATGAGCACACTGGCCCCAATGGATGACTTTTCAGAAAACGGAAGTACACTTTCCAAAATCAAACTCTGAAAAGCTCCGGTATCCCGCAGGATTTTAATTGGTTGTAGACGTGAATCGCCAACAAAAGAAACAAAACCTTCAGTCATGAAAGGCTTAAATTTGTCCTCAACAATATCTTCAGGTACATCAATAATATTGGGCTTAGAATTCACAGTGGAATGGAAAGGGTCAAAATCATTGTGAACCAATGATGTATCCAACGAGGGCGAAATGAAACTATGGGGTGATGGCTTGTTTTTTACCTTATAGCACTCAGAAATCAGATGGCCAGGTTTCTTACAATAAGCACATGTTTTGGATGAGAATGACACGTTTTGGGTAGATGACGAGCTTTGAGAATAAGATGGAGTCTTCGTTTGAGAATTAGAAGTTTGCTCTTTTTTGTCTCTGTCGACATTTGCATAATACTTGAATGAGTCATTGGGTTTCTTTGTTGTGTGAGATGTTTTGCTTTTGTATGAGAAATCTTTGTGAGTCAAAGCATACTCGTCTGCCAAGACAGCAGCATCATGAATTTTGGAAGCTTTTTGTTCATCAATATAAGTTTTTAGCTCTACGGGAATACATCTTTTAAACTCTTCGACTAACATGAGTTCTCTGAGTTTCGCATAATCATCTTTAATTTCTCTTGAATCACACCACCTGTGGAACAGAGTTTCTTCTTCACGAGCAAATTCGACATAAGTTTGGCTGTCAAACTTTTTAACCACGAAATTTTGTCTGTATGCCTCTGGCACCAGTTCATATGCATTCAAAATGCATTTTTTGACGTGCTTGTAATCATAACTTTGCTCGGCTGTGATCTTGGAAAATACTTCCTGAGCTTTACCTTGAGAACACTCTGAAGTAATACTGTCCAATATTCGGTTGGCCATTTTAACCTAAGGGCCAATTTTTCAAATTGCTGAAAATATGTATCTACAGCTTTTTCATTGAATGGAGGTACTAAACGAATCTGTTTGGAAGCATCAAAATTATTCATCTGCATTTGGACAACCTTTTCTTCTGTCTGTGCCTTTCTCATATTGATTTCTTTATCAGCTTTCATGCGTTCCATTTGTATTTCGGCATTAAGACGTTTGTTTTCTTGTTCTGCCTCAAGAACAAGTCGTCTGTTTTCCTGTTCTGCCTCAAAAACAAGGCGTCTGTTTTCCTGATCTGCCTCAATACGTTTTTGTTCTGCCACAAGTCGTTTGGTTTCTTTTTCTGCCTCAAGTCGTTTAGTTTCTTGTTCTGCCTCAATACGTTTATTTTCTTGTTCTGCCTCAATACGTTTATTTTCAATTTCTAAACGAAATTTCATTTCCATTTCCATTTTTTTTAATTCGAAATCTGGGTCAAAATGAGCGACAGGCAATTGTTGTGCAACTGTTTGAGGTAATACCTTTTGGCTGACCAAATGTTAAACAATAATTTGTTTAATATCTGCTTTCTTCATTGATTGCTTCACTTCTAAATTAAAATGTTTACGAACATCAACCAATTCAGATTTTTTTAATTCACTGATTAATTCGAAAGAGGGATTCCGATTAAATTCGTTTATAAAATCTTCAAGTTCGAATGCCATTTTAAATATACAAGCTGTCTATCTGTATAGAATATAAATCTTATTTTATAACAAAATTAAATTGTTTGTTCGATATCCCGGACGAGCCCCCAATTTTCTGTTACGTATATTTTGATGTTTTAAGTTCTTCGTAGACTAATCGCAACAGAAAAACGCAGATAACAGCTTGTATAATTTATTACACTAAACTATTAACAAATATAACATGAATTATATAATAATAGTGACAGATATTAAGTTACATCATTCGAAATTAATTACAAAACAAAATAATATTAGTTTCAAACTTCAAAATAAATCACAACACAAAACGGTATTGGCCTGTATCTAATGTAATGATCTAAAATTACAGTGTCAAATTCCAGTCTAGGGTGTGACTTTGGTCCCACGAATTAATTCCGAAACAGTTCACAGTTCAATGAAATCGACGTCTCTCAGCTCAAGCAGTAATTCAGATGTATCGTAGAGATTGACGAAATAAAATCACAACTTCCGTAGATCTAACTTCAATCACAAATCCAAGTTGAATATTCACAGCAAACACTTAATCTTTTTCAAATAACTAAAACTGATGCCTGAATCTCACTCTTATTTTTCGAATAAAACTAATGCCTGAATCTATCTTCTTTTTTCGAATAAAAACTGATGACCGAATCTCTGTCTTTTCCTTCAAACAAAAACTAATGACTCATGACTGAAACTGTCTCTTGTCACCCTCTTTTATACCGATAGGCCTATTTCTCGAACAATCTTGCAATTTCCTTACAACTCCAGAGCTGTCCACGCATATCTGTTCTTGCACGAGACTACACGTCTAGACAGGAAGTCACCAGCACTCATTTACAATCATGTGATTGGTCTACTTAATTCGAGAAAGTTCTAAAATGTTACTCTAAATAAATAACATATTTTAGTTTAAACTTCGAAAGAATAATATCAATATGGGAAAAAATGAATAATACTAATTAAAATTCAAACACAACACGACATGTTGTCGTTTACAAAATATTTACACATATACATAACACTCTCCCCTTAAAAGTAAAAAAAAAGTTTGAACTTGTGAAAACTTTTTTTTTTGCTTATTTGTCTTTTTAAACCAACTTAAATGGGTTAAATCCAGTAGATTCTGAAATAACCTCGCGAACTTCAAGCAGTAACAAGGGAACACCCTCAACCCAGTTCTTTGAGTGTTTGTGGCAGTAATTTGGTGGAAACGATCAAGAACACCTTGTGAGTCAGGATGGTAGGCACTGGATGAAACTTGATGGATGTTTAATTCATGCATGGCTTGTTGAAATAGCTTGGACATAAAATTTATGTCTTGATCTGGTTGCACAACTTTTGGAATTCCGAACATGGTAAAGGATTTGACAAGAGCAGTGATTTTTCTCAAAGGGATTGTCTCAAAGAAACGTGTAGAAGCACACATGATCGTCAAGAGGTATTCATTTCCTGCTTTGCTTTTTGGCATTGGGCCAACACAGTCGATAATGACCCTTGAGAACGGTTCTTCAAAGGCCGGAATAGGTCGCAGTGGTGCTTTTGGAATCCCCTGATTTGGTTGTCCAGTGATTTGACAAGAATAACATGCCTTACAAAAGTCAACAACATCTTGGCGCATCTTTGGCCAATAGAAATGTCGTCGGATACGATCTAAGGTCTTTCTTACACCTAAGTGTCCCGACAATGCACAGTCATGAGCAAGACTAAGAATATCATTCCGATAGTATTTTGGAATGACGATTTGATGAATAACATTACACTTTCATCAGCAGCAACGTCAGGAGGTCTGTATTTCTCATTAACACACCTGACTTCTTGTAGTAACAAATAGGAACAGTTCCTATTTCATTTTCATCAACAGCCAGTTGTAGAAGAGAACGAGTTTCAGGATCATTGTCCTGTTCCTCAACAAGTTTGTTTCGATGAAGAGAGTCGAAAAATGTCTTAGAGTCATCAGTAGAACTTAAAGTTGAGTCAGAAATCTCATCGATGTGAGACATGAACGTATCAGACAAAGAGAAATCCCCTTTGGACTTCTGAGAACGAGTAACAGCACAGGCGGGAAAAACATCAGGAAATTCTTCAACGAGTTGCTCTGTACTGGGGCTAATAACAGGTGCTTCAACAACACGAACCTCTGGTACCACCTTACTACCAGCCAAATCATTCCCCAAAAGCATAGACACACCTTCAACAGGCAATGAAGCTTTAATACCCACAGTCACTGGGCCTGAAACTAAGTCCGAATGTAAATCTAATCTATGAAGAGGAATAGAAACGACGCCACCTTCTACACCAGAAATGAGCACACTGGCCCCAATGGATGACTTTTCAGAAAACGGAAGTACACTTTCCAAAATCAAACTCTGAAAAGCTCCGGTATCCCGCAGGATTTTAATTGGTTGTAGACGTGAATCGCCAACAAAAGAAACAAAACCTTCAGTCATGAAAGGCTTAAATTTGTCCTCAACAATATCTTCAGGTACATCAATAATATTGGGCTTAGAATTCACAGTGGAATGGAAAGGGTCAAAATCATTGTGAACCAATGATGTATCCAACGAGGGCGAAATGAAACTATGGGGTGATGGCTTGTTTTTTACCTTATAGCACTCAGAAATCAGATGGCCAGGTTTCTTACAATAAGCACATGTTTTGGATGAGAATGACACGTTTTGGGTAGATGACGAGCTTTGAGAATAAGATGGAGTCTTCGTTTGAGAATTAGAAGTTTGCTCTTTTTGTCTTTGTCGACATTTGCATAATACTTGAATGAGTTATTGGGTTTCTTTGTGTGTGAGTGAGATGTTTGCTTTTGTATGAGAAATCTTTGTGAGTCAAAGCATACTCGTCTGCCAAGACAGCAGCATCATGAATTTTGGAAGCTTTTTGTTCATCAATATAAGTTTTTAGCTCTACGGGAATACATCTTTTAAACTCTTCGACTAACATGAGTTCTCTGAGTTTCGCATAATCATCTTTAATTTCTCTTGAATCACACCACCTGTGGAACAGAGTTTCTTCTTCACGAGCAAATTCGACATAAGTTTGGCTGTCAAACTTTTTGTAACCACGAAATTTTTGTCTGTATGCCTCTGGCACCAGTTCATATGCATTCAAAATGCATTTTTTGACGTGCTTGTAATCATAACTTTGCTCGGCTGTGATCTTGGAAAATACTTCCTGAGCTTTACCTTGAGAACACTCTGAAGTAATACTGTCCAATATTCGGTTGGCCATTTTAACCTAAGGGCCAATTTTTCAAATTGCTGAAAATATGTATCTACAGCTTTTTCATTGAATGGAGGTACTAAACGAATCTGTTTGGAAGCATCAAAATTATTCATCTGCATTTGGACAACCTTTTCTTCTGTCTGTGCCTTTCTCATATTGATTTCTTTATCAGCTTTCATGCGTTCCATTTGTATTTCGGCATTAAGACGTTTGTTTTCTTGTTCTGCCTCAAGAACAAGGCGTCTGTTTTCCTGTTCTGCCTCAAAAACAAGGCGTCTGTTTTCCTGATCTGCCTCAATACGTTTTTGTTCTGCCACAAGTCGTTTGGTTTCTTTTCTGCCTCAAGTCGTTTAGTTTCTTGTTTAATTGTTCGTTTAGTTTCTTGTTCTGCCTCAATACGTTTATTTTCTTGTTCTGCCTCAATACGTTTATTTTCAATTTCTAAACGAAATTTCATTTCCATTTCCATTTTTTTTAATTCGAAATCTGGGTCAAAATGAGCGACAGGCAATTGTTGTGCAACTGTTTGAGGTAATACCTTTTGGCTGACCAAATGTTAAACAATAATTTGTTTAATATCTGCTTTCTTCATTGATTGCTTCACTTCTAAATTAAAATGTTTACGAACATCAACCAATTCAGATTTTTTTAATTCACTGATTAATTCGAAAGAGGGATTCCGATTAAATTCGTTTATAAAATCTTCAAGTTCGAATGCCATTTTAAATATACAAGCTGTCTATCTGTATAGAATATAAATCTTATTTTATAATAAAATTAAATTGTTTGTTCGATATCCCGGACGAGCCCCCAATTTTCTGTTACGTATATTTTGATGTTTTAAGTTCTTCGTAGACTAATCGCAACAGAAAAACGCAGATAACAGCTTGTATAATTTATTACACTAAACTATTAACAAATATAACATGAATTATATAATAATAGTGACAGATATTAAGTTACATCATTCGAAATTAATTACAAAACAAAATAATATTAGTTTCAAACTTCAAAATAAATCACAACACAAAACGGTATTGGCCTGTATCTAATGTAATGATCTAAAATTACAGTGTCAAATTCCAGTCTAGGGTGTGACTTTGGTCCCACGAAGAAATTCCGAAACAGTTCACAGTTCAATGAAATCGACGTCTCTCAGCTCAAGCAGTAATTCAGATGTATCGTAGAGATTGACGAAATAAAATCACAACTTCCGTAGATCTAACTTCAATCACAAATCCAAGTTGAATATTCACAGCAAACACTTAATCTTTCTCAAATAACTAAAACTGATGCCTGAATCTCACTCTTATTCTTCGAATAAATCTAATGACTGAATCTATCTTTATTTTTCGAATAAAAACTGATGACCGAATCTCTCTCTTTTCCTTCAAATAAAAACTGATGACTCATGACTGAATCTGTCTCTTGTCATCGTCTTTTATACCGATAGGCCTATTTCTCGAACAATCTTGCAATTTCCTTACAACTCCAGAGCTATCCACGCATATCCGTTCTTGCACGAGACTACACGTCTAGACAGGAAGACACCAGCACTCATTTACACTCATGTGATTGGTCTACTTAATTCGAGAAAGTTCTAAAATGTTACTCTAAATAAATAACATATTTTAGTTTAAACTTCGAAACAATAATATCAATATGGAAAAAAATGATAATACAAATGAAAATTCAAACACAATACGACATGTTGTCGTTTACAAAATATTTACACATATACATAACAACGGTTACCTTGATCAGTGGCGTTTTTTGTTTCGTTCTGTTTTTACAATGTCGTAGCCTTGTGTTTATAACTCCTCTGTGATTTCCTTATCTTCGATGTCGAAATCGACACCTCAAATAATGACAGTTAACTCTGGCGTGTTGTTTGTTGGTGTACTGATGGTGGTTGGACCCTGAAGGCATTCTTGGGCCAGTGGGCAAAATATGTGCAAACTCGTGTGGTTCTGCGCACTTTAACATGATTCTTCCGTTGGGAAGACGTTTAATGTCCTTAAACAGGATGCCCGGGTAATAGGCCCTCAGTTGTTTGACTATCTGAGGGATGCGTGTTGTGTTGTTTATTCCTTCAATGAACAGAGTTGGGGTTCTGTATTGAGGGGAATCGTGTGATTGTATGACAGTTGTTGTGCTCTTAGAGTTAGTGGCGTTAGCGGTGTTATTAGTATCCTGGTTAGTTGTGTTATTTTTGCAAGTACTAGTGGCATTGTTATCATTAGAATTAGTGGCTTTGACATTACTTACATTAGTTGCGTTATTGACACTTGAAGTTTTAGTATTGTTAGCACCATGGTCAGTTGTGTTATTAGGGTTAAGGTTAGTAGTATTGTCCGAAACTATATTTACCTTATCATTTTTCTTCTTCAGCCTCCTTTAGTTCGTGGTAGCTTTTGCTTCTTGTGTTTCTTGTCTTGTTATATCTTCTGCTCCTGAGTATTCGCTCTCTGTCGAACTGCTGAAAAATTCTGAGGCTGGTCATTCGATCAGCTCATTTAGTATTTCTATTATTTCCTCGTTTGTTAAAGCTTTTCCATTAGATCGTGTTGCGATCTTTCTCCTCTTCATCCTATTTGTTTTACTAGTCCTGATAAGGACTAAGAGTAAACCTTTTAAAGTAAAACTTGAAAATTATGCACTTAAGCAAAATATTCCTTGTCTTTATAGTACGTCTCTCGCAGCTCTCGACTTGCACGTCTTCTCCGTTTGACGACGACCTTCAAAGATGACGCCGGCAAAGTGACGCACAAACATTATAACGCGAATAAGCGACAGAATTGCTGAAACGAATGTAAAGAGACGTTTATATTTCCACTCATAAGTTTAAATATTTTTATGATTCTTACCTACTTTTCAGTCAATCCCATATCCACTTCCTAAACATAACTTCAACAAACGTTTAATGACTTCACGACACAACTTTGCAGCCTTCAGTATGATTATAGTTTATTTATTTGTAGTTTTGTTTGCGCGTTATTGTTTCTCAATGAAATACTGTCTCAAAAGTAACCATTTCATTACTTTTACATATACTTTTTTATTTTCGATTTCATCACTTGCATCTTTTGTCAGTTGAAATTTCACTCTCTTATAGCTATTATCCTCAAAAGATTTATTAACATTAGTTCAAAAGTATATTGGATATTCATTATTGTTTTGTTTTATTATGATTTGATTTACCTACGCTTTTGTATAAACCGATAATTTTATTTTTTCATATTGTTAAATTTTCCGTGTTTAATTGACTAATGCAATTGCTTTTCGCCCTAAATTAATAAAAATACATATTGAACTTAAGATCTCAAATGAATAATTAATCTATTATGTATGATTATAAAATATAAAAATACTGGTAGTTTAATGACACTATTTTAGATAGCGGTCGAAGTGAAATCATTACTGGTCTAATTTATTTAAACTGTATATCTGAAATTCGTAAATATTCTGCCCTCTATACATAATCGTGGACAAAATCTGTTTCACCTACGCTAATAATCTTTGAGAAATTATTGTTAGAGAAACCATATTTATCATGCCACTGGTTAGAAGTCTCGTAATCAGTTTATTAATCACAAGTAAAAGTAAACGTCAGTAAATACGCTTTGCATAAAACATAAAAAATAATATAGATGGCCACATGTATTTTTAAAATTTGACAGGTATATATACATATTTAACATACATGTAAGACGTCAGATAACGTAATGATATAATAAGCAACACTAATGTATCGTGATGTATTTTCCATTGCTTTTACTCATCTCTCTTGGACGCATTAAGGAAGAGGAAATCTTCAATACCTTCGGCACATACAATTCCTTCAGGCGAAAATAAACTTAATTGATCTCTGAGACCTTTTCTCGTTTTCTAGAGATATATTTATCTGCCCAATTAATACTTGTTTGTATTGGAATTTCGCACAAAGCTACTCGAGGGCTATCTGTGCTCGCCGTCACTAATTTAGCAGTGTGAGACTAGAGGGAAGGCAGCTGGTCATCACCATCCACCGCCAACTTTTGGGCTACTCTTTTACCAACGAATAGTGGGATTGATCGTCACATTATAACGCCCCTACGGCTGTGAAGGTGAGCATATTTAGCGCAACTCGGATGCGAACCCGCGACCCTGAGATTACGAGCGCATGCCTCAACGCGCTCGGCCATGCATTATGGAAGCAAGTCCAGCATTTATTACCACCATAAACGCTCCAGTTTATAAGAGCTTCGTCCATTCAGTTTAGTAGAGGCTACCTAATTACATATATATTTATATTCAGGTTTCATGAAATCTACTACTCAACCGCTCTTTTTGAAAATTTCTATCTATTTCATTATAGGAATACCAGCTGTCTCTATTCTTTACATTTTTTTTCTGTTAAAGTTACGCGATGGCTTTGTTGAAATACTACTATTCATTTAATATTTTACGAGTAGATAAGATATTTGTCTTTTTTGTGAAAAGTAAGTTTTTAATTTTGTTAGATCAAACAAGAATCCCGGTCGCACCAAACATGCTCACCCTCCCAGCCGTGGTGGCGTTATAATGTACAATGAATCCCACTATTCGTTGGTAAAAGAGTAGCCTAAGAGTTGGCGGTGGGAGGTGATGACTAGCTGCCTTCCCTCTAGTCTTACACTGCTAAATTAGGGACGGCTAGCACAGATAGCCCTCGAGTAGCTTTGAGCGAAATTCAAAAACAAACAAAAACTAAAAAGCGTAGGGCTAGTTGGCATTCTGATCAAGTAATAAGAATCTTTTCTTCTCGGATCGACTGTTCAGAAAATGTTAAGGTTCCCAGATCGATGTTGATATCAATAAAAAATACCGATTTTACGTGGATTAACACCTTACCTTTTCTATTGATTCGATTTGAGAGGAATTACAATGCACATTGCGATTTGATAAAACACCAAAAATAGGTTTTCTATACTTACAGTGGCAGAGCAAAACTGGCTCGTTGTGTAGCTTTTTTTAACAAGCGAAAGCATTAATCTATTTTATAGGTCTCATTTATTAATTTTCTCTCATTCTGCTTAAAACAATTTTTATTTGGGGAAGAGCTGGTAGAGTTCGTAATGACTAATAAAATTGAATCGGGTTTCTGACGCCCCGCACTTAGTATTACACGGGCAGAAATATATATCTATGAAAAACGAGAAAATGTCTTGGAGATTAATGAATTCTCTTTCCGCCTGAAGGAATTGTATGTGCCGTAGGTATTGAATATTTTCTGTTGTTTAATTTTAAAGAATACGTAAGGCGACCAACAACTTGACACGCTGTTTTCGTAGGTCAATATCAATAGACTTAAAAAGGACGACCTGTTATTTAACACAATATATGTTATTCGTATAATAATTGTTTTTCAGATTAACTGTTTAACTTATGGAATATTTTGGAGGGAGTAAACTTAAGGGAGTTTAAAACAAATCATGATATATTTATCAAGAATAAGAGTTGGCTTCAAATGTTTTATTTTATTTTATAATCATTTTAGTTTGACTTAGAGGATGGGACAGTTGAAATGGAATACTAAATATCTTAATGTCTTTAATCATTATGTTTTGTTATAAAGCATGTACAGACAGTTCAGATGTGAATCAACAAAGAGTAATTTATATCAACATATCACTATCTTTATAGTAACAATTTTTTGATAAATTTATGATTTAGGTAATTTACTCAAAGTAGTTTTTATAATTTGCAAGTCCTTGAGTTAATACCTGAATAAACGATGTAACAATGACGACTGGCATATTCTTTTGACTGAGACATAGTTACATTTCTTTCTGACAAACAATGAACTTTTCCCACTTTTGTAAACTTTATAACAATTTTGTTGACTTTTGTATATAAAACTTAAATTCTATTATTGTTATATACAGTAGCCTGACACGAACTTAACTATAATCATTATAGTCTTTGACCAGTTGCCTGAGAAGATAAATCTGGTCACATTGGTGAATGTTTGACATAATTTTATCGTGAACAATCTTTGTAAACAGATTTCGAATGAAGTGATAGAACGTCTTATCTTGTATACCATGTATTTTGTTACAATGTTCCAAGGATAATTATATGAATTGGATGATTATATGTGTTCAACTCTTAATACGAGAATTTCCGGTTTAAATTCCAATCATATTAAACATGTTTTCCTTTCAGATCTAAGGGATTGAATTGGGACATTCAATCCCACTATATGTTTTTTAAAGAGTTGTCCAAAACTTGACTGTGGGTGGTGTTGTCAAGTTCATTTGTGGACGAAAGGCACGAAAGTAAAACAAAAAAGAAACCAATAATATACTGATGTAACTTTAAAGAATTTAATTATTTCTCCAACTTTTGTATTCTAGAAGAGCCTAATATGTAGAACATAAACTTTAAATGAAATAATATAAAATAATATGCACAAGTTGTACAAAAGTTAAAAAGTGTTTTACGCCATAGCATTGCTTTCATTAAAGAACCTTTCTGAAATTGATAAGAAAGGAGTGTCTCCCTGTTGTTAGAATGACAAATAATGAGTCAAAGAACAAAACACTGAACTTTCACTTCAGCTGAAATACAAATCGATTTTCTCACAGTTCTTAAGTATTCTTGATGTAATAAAGGCTATCTTGCGGAAGGGTAACTTTTCAGACATATCGAATATCCGTATTATGGAGAAAGGCACATCATTGAAAAATAATAACTTCGCTCCTAATTAAACAAAATATTCATTGCAAAGAAGCATTTTAAGATGAATGAACTGTGCTTTACGTAAATTTTGTTTTGTAAGTTACCATAACTCAGTGGTAAAGCACTGGTCTCGTAAACCAGCGGTCGTGAGTTCGAATCTCACTGGTTGCTTTAAATTTCAAAAATCTTATTAAGCATTATTAAACAGTGCGGCTTTAAGGTATCTTTTCTGAGGGGTAGAACAGACGTTTATGTGACATGACCGAAATGTCTTATGTTGTGAGGAAAAAAAGACAATGTACATGCATTTATAGTATTTTCACTATATTTATTTTTCCAATAAAGACCCAGTTTTTCTTGTTGTCTATAAATCACTTTTAGTCTAAAAGAAAATAAATGTGTTTATTTTAAAGTTAAGCACACAGAGATTCAATGTGGTTCATGAATATCGAATCCCGCCCCCTGGCGTGTAAATCCGTAGAAATGACGCTGTAACTCCCTCCATAACACTAAAGGACATGATTTAATTGTGTGTTCTTCAAACTTCATTTATGCAGAACATTTATCTAAACTTCTAATTCGTGCTACCATATCAGCGAGTTTAAAAATCGACTACATGTCAAGTAACTCAAACATATGGTACACTGTTGAACAGGATTTTAAATCTTGTACATTATATTTTTTATTTTGTGTATGATTTGAGATATAATTTTTCAATCTCAAGAGAGAATGTTATTAGTTCTTATTGTATTATATACAACACAAAGGACACCAGTATTTATTAGTATTAGATAAAAACGTGAGGTTAAATATCAAATGTTTATTCCATCCTTCCTTGCTTTTACATGTATTAAGTTAGTACATCATATATGAAGGTCATTAGTTATGTCATTAAAATAGTTAAATTACTTTATTCTTTAGCTTTGAAAGTGAAAAATTAAAAACAGTGTCTGTTATATAGTAATTTAAAAGAAGTATGTTTAATTTCAAACATTTTCTGTCTACGATCGTCCTAATTAAAGTACCAGCTGATTATTGTCTCATAATAACCGGAGTTATCAATACACAGAGTTGTCATTGCATGGGTGCACCAGGTCTTCCTGGGAGAGTATTTCCTCAGCTACAGAAACTGCTGTAAGACTGGTTATTATTGAAACATAAACTGTCTTGGGAATTTTCTACTTTATAGTCACTCTATTAACAAGATCACTAAATATTTAGGGGTATCTCTATTTTTCTAACTGGAGAATTTATACTTGGAAAGTTAGTTGTCTTGGCTGTGTTCTTATTTACAGTCACACAACTTACAGTAACACTATATACATGTTCATCTGTACATCTTCTTTATGAAGCTGTAAAAACACAAAACTAAGTTGTCTCTTACGGTTTTATGGCTTACAGTCACACCATTAGGGTTAGCACTATATATATGTTTGGTTGTATGTGTTTTTTTGCGTGCTGATCAAAAACGATTTGACCTGCAACTTTTCAGATATTGAAAGGATTCCCGCTTTTTTAGGATTTAATTTCTCATTTCGAAAATTGTGTGACATATGGAAACTTCTCATTTAATAAATGCTGGAAATAAGTCTTGGATTTTTTACATATCAGGGACAATTAGTGTGTTTCATTTGATTACAAAATATGCACACATTCAAAAAGCTTGAATGAAAATTTAAGAACGTTTTAACCAAAATTTAAAGACAATCTTTTTCGGTCACGAGTTTATATTGGTTCTGAGATATATAGAAAATAAAATCTAACTTATATCAATTGAAATACTATAATTTTCATTGTTATCAAGAGATATCCTGAACGAAAATAACTTGGACTTAGACGATATTTAAATAAACGTCTTTATTTAGACATTCAATTGAGCATAACGTCTGCGTCTTTATACCATAATTATAATAATTGTTGATATGAAGTAATAAGGACGGAGTAAATCGTTAATTAACGCTAAAAATATAAAAGAATAGTAATTGATACGAATAATTTTCAGAAGACTTTCCAGTATATTTGTTTCCTCTTCATATAAATGGTGGTAAAGTTCTCTCGCAGGTATAAACAATCGATAATTGTAGTTTTCAAAGGAACGTGAATGTCGCAATTTCCAACTGATGAATGTAGGAACGTTCCAAAACAAACGGACGATAATTTGTAACTCCAATACATTCACTTGAATGGTAGTTTTTTGAAGAAAATACCAGTAATTAATCATATGGTTTATCTCTTTGAATCTTTAAAAAATATTGTTTACGAAATGTTTCCCTTACTTAATACTATAAAAAACACCTAAATTCTTAAACATATCGTGTAATTTTAGATGATCGTAAACAATGGTAAAAGAAGAAATATCTATAATGTTTTAACCTTTCTAATGTAAATACTCATGCTTGTGTCTTCAAAGACAATCAATTTCTTTATCATTAAATGATACAGCATCTGATATTACGTTGTGTTAACATTCATTAAAGAAAGGTACACTTTTAAATATGTTTCGTGCATAAGTTGTGATTAGTGAGGGGTTGTCAGCTCTCAGGGGTTGTATTGGGACGTTCAAACTCACAATATGTGTTAAAGAGTTATCCAAAACTTGACTGTGGGTGGTGTTGTCAAGCTTTTTTTGTGGACGGCAAGCACGAAAGTAAAACAAGAAAGAAACCAATGATATACTGATGTAACTTTAAAGAATTTAACTATTTCTCCAACTTTTGTATTCTAGAAGAGCCTAACATGTAGAACAAAAACTCTAAATGAAATAATATAAAAATAATATGCATAAGTTGCATAAAAGTTAAAATGTTTATTTAAATGGTTTGTGAACCTTGAAGTTTTTTTGACAAACCTTTAAATATGTTTCTTAAGCGTCTGATTTTACATTGCTGTCCTGAAGGTAAAGAATAAATGTTTGGTTTATAAAATATGAAAAATAAATCACTTGTTTTACAATAACACGTTCTTTTAAAATCATGATTGTCAATTCGTTTTCATTTATGAACTTTTATTATTTGTGAAATTTTGTTTGATATTTCGATGAGCAATAAAGATTAATGTTCTGTGTAACATATTTTCTGATTTGCCGACAAAAACTGTACTGTGTACTTGTGAAACAATATAAAGTGACATGAATTTAGCATAAAAATATCATTATTTAGATATAATATACTTTACCAAAAATCGCGTGTCTCTATGCTTCAAAAGTTTATAATTGTGAATTAATGCTCTCAGTGATGACGAGAAAAGCCACTTGTAGAGAAAATTATTCATGTAAAAGCGACTGGTTTGTGTTGATAAAACTTTTTTATGTAGAAGAGCGAACAACTTTTCGACCTTCTGTCATCGTCAGGTTCACAAAGAAAGAAAGAGGTAAGCAACCAATAGCTGACCACATGTTTGAAAGGGGTTGTGAAACTTAGTGAAGGAATATAGAAGGTGGGCTGAGATGTTTGAATATATATATATATATATATATATATATTAATATAGGTTTAAAGGTCTTCCTTTGTATTGGATTATTTTGGGTGGCCCGAAATGGCCAAGCGCGTTGAGGCGTACGACTCGTAATCCGAGTGTCGCGGGTTCGCATCCCTGTCGTGCCAAACATGCTCGTCCTCCCTGCGTAAAGGCGTTATAATGTGATTGTCGATCCCACTATTCGTTGGTAACAGAGTAGCCTAAGAGTTTGCAAGGGATGGTGATGAGTAGTTGCCTTCAATTTAGTCTTATACTGCTAAAGTAGGGACGGCTAGCACATATAGCCATCGAGTTGCTTTGTGCGAAATTCACAAACAACAACAAAATTATTTTGGGCTTGAGTTGTTGTATAAGTAAGGCTTCTTTAATTTTTCGTTTCTTTATGTTTATTTCTTTACTTAGTATTTGGGTGTTTTCTGTGTTTATGTTGTAATTATTTGATTTTCATTGTTCGGAAACGTCAGATGGTGACTTTTTGTGTTCTTTGAATCTCGTCTCCAATTTTCTACTTGTTTCTCTAATAGAGAAGTCGTGGCTGTTATCACATTGTATTTTTATAAATAATGTTGGTGTGGTGTTTATCAGTGTAGTTTTTACATGGTATAGAACTAATTAACATATTTCACAAAGAAATATTTTAGATATTTAATTTTAACACGCCTATTTATCTTTTAAAGAGCACAAAAGTTTAACTAATTAATAATGATTTTTTTTAAATGTGGTTGTAAGCATAATTTTCTATTAATTATTTCATTATATCTTAAGGGAGAGTTAATTGTTTGTTTGTTCTAAATTTCGCTCAAAGCTACTGAAGGGCTATCTGCGTTAGTCGTCCACAATTTAGCAGTGTAAGACCAGAGGAAAGGCAGCTAGTCTTCACCACTCACCGCCAACTCTTGGGCTACTCTTTTGCTAGCAAATAGAGGGATTGAATATCACTTTACAATGCCTTCGCGGTTGAGAGGACGAGTATATTTGTTGCGACGGGGATTTAAATCCACGACCCTCGGTTTACGAGTCGAACGTCTTAACCCACCTGCCTAGGATAGGAAGAAAAATGATCGTCACTGAGGTTTTTGTGTTTGTTCCAAATGAGAAACTGTAACTTGATCGTTAATACTCTTTACATGTTTGTTTAATAAACTTACATTTATCATGACTAAACAATTGCTCTTTCACATGTTTTGTGTCCCACCTTTAAGATGTATATATACATATATTCACAAATTTTCACTCTGTACTTGGTAACAAAGTCCAGCCTACGTTTCGTAATTGTAAAAAGATGATGTTTTTGAAAATTATTCTGAGTGACTTTTTAACCAATGTCCATAAATTGTCGGATACGAATGTTTATTAAAGAAAAACATCTGCAAATAACGCAAATAATTTAACTGTCATTTAAAATTTCTCTCAAAGATTCTGCGATTAAGTTAATTACTTATTCATCATACCAAGTATCTTATTAAAATGGTATTCTTCACGCTTCAGATTAACTCCCTGTGCTACTTAAAATTCGTTGAAGTAAGATTAGAGTAAATTAATCTGTGAAACATTTTTTTCCTGAAGTCTTATGTCAAAAATTGTTGATAAACCCTCAACTGGGTTTCGTACTTCTAAAACAAAACAAATTTCACACACAAAACAAAACAAAAAATAAAACTCTCGTCGTTCTATTATGCGCTTTGCCAAGGCTTACGTAATATTTAATTATATTTCATATGGAGGTTTGTTTTTGTATTCCTCATAGAATAGCAATATTGGGTTATTTGCTGGGTCTACAAAGGTAATCGAACTTCAGATTTTCAATCCGTTGACTTACAACTGTGCCCCCGCATACAACGTTTTGTAACAATGTTATGACAAGTTGACTGCGTTCTCTTCCATTTCTGAAATTTCACAGAGAGATTTGTCTTATAACAATAACTTTATGGAAGAATTTTCTCTTGTGCACACACTAAAAGCATTAGTGTTACTATTTAGATAATTTTTTCCTTTAGCATAAATTAAAAATTTGGCACCAAAGGAGGCCTGGCATGGCTGAGCACGTTAAGGCGTGCGCTCGTAATCCGATGGTCGCGGGTCCGCGCCCGCGTCGCGCTAAACATGCTCGCCGTCACAGCCGTGGGTGTGTATAATGTGACAGTCAATCCCACTATTCGTTGGTAAAAGAGTAGCCCAAGAGTTGGCGGTGGGTGGTGATGACTAGCTGCCTTCCCTCTAGTCTTACACTGCTAAATTAGGGACAGCTAGCACAGACAGCCCTCGAGTAGTTTTGTGCGAAATTCCAAAACAAACAAACAAACTTGGCACCAAAGATACATAAAAGTGTTTTGTTATATTTTATAAAGAAGCTTTGTGATGAATATTTGGTACTAAATGTTTTTTTTTATAAAGAATGATTATGTATTAAAATGTTGATCATGAAATTTTCAACCCGTGAATTTGCAAATATGGTTTCTTTTCCAAGAATCTTTTAAAGTTTATCAGTATAAGTGAAATGGATTTTGTCGACGATTAGATATAGATGTCAGAAAATTAACGTACTTCAGACACTCAGGATGAATAAAATTCGTCATGGCTTTATATTGACCGCTGTCTTATACAATGTGATAAAACTAACAGAACTGTTAAATGTTATAATAATACATAATACTCTAGTAATTAATTTGAAATCTTAAGTTCAATAATAACTTTTACCAACAGAGGTATGTAATTTTTATTAATTTAACAATGTGAAGAAATAAAATTCCAGGTTTACACAAAATATAATAAAACAATGTGATGATGAATAACTAATATTCTTTGAATACGAATCTAAATATTTGTTAGGTAATAGCTGAGAAAATAATAAAGTTTAAGGAAACACACTGTTACGTTTTTTTATAATTTATGTTTTTTCATAGACTAAACGCAACAGAAAAATACAGATAACAGCTTGTATAATTTATTACACTAAATTAAATATATATATGTAACAGATATAACATGAATTATATAATAACAGTGACAGATATTAAGTTACAACATTCAAAATTAATTACAACACAAAATAGTACTAGTTTCAACCTTCAAAATTAAACACAATACAAAATGGTACTGGCCTGTATTTAATATAATGATCTAAAATGAAAGTCTCAAATTTCAGTCTAGGGAGTGAATTTGGTCCCACGAAACAATTCCGAAGCTTAAATGAAGAAGTTCAGAAACAATTCACAGTTCAACAAATTCGACGAAGTTCCCTTCACGATGCCTCCGATGAACGTCACAAAATTATCGCCTTTTATTCCTCCGAACTGCCCGGACGTGTCGACCTTCAGCACAACCAGTAATTCGAGAGAATCGCAGAGATTAACGAAACAAAATCAAAGCTTCCGCAGATCAAACTTCAACCACAAATCACAGCAAACACTTGAACCTTCTCAAACGAATGACTGACTCTCTTCTTTTGAATGAAACTAATGTCTGACTCTCCTTTCTTCCTCGCATCTTCGTCTGTTTATATATTGTAGGCCTAGACTCCTCCAACCACCGCGAAACTTCTACAGGACTCCAGAGCAATCCGCGCATGTCCGTTCTTGCACGAGACTAAACGTCTAGATACGAAGTCGCCAGCATTTCATTTACAAAATTATGATTGGTCTACTTAATTCTAGAAAATTCTAAATGTTACCCTAAATGAATAACAACATATTAGTTTAAACTTCGAAACAATAATATAAATATGGAAATATAAATAAAAGAAATGAAAATTTAAACACAACACGAAATGTTGTCGTTTACAAAACATTTACATAACACTCTTCCCCTTAAAACTAAAAACAAAATTTTGAACTTTTAAAACCTTTTTTTTCTTTTCTGCTTTTTTTAAAACAACTCAAAAGGGTTAAATCTAATGGATTCTTTAATACCCTGACGAACTGCAAACAATGACAAGGGAACACCCTCATCCCAGTTCTTTGAGTGTTCGTGGCAGTAATTTGGTGGAAACGATCAAGGATACCTTGTGACTCAGGATGGTATGCACTGGATGAAACTTGATGGATGTTTAGTTCATGTATGGCTTGATGAAATAGCTTCGACAAATTTTGAGCCTTGATCTGATTGTACATCTTTTGGAACCCCGAACATGGTAAATAATTTGACAAGAGCCATGACAATGTTGGGAGCAGTTATTTTTCTCAAAGGGATTGCCTCAGGGAAACGTGTAGAAGCACACATGATCGTCAAGAGGTATTCATTTCCTTTTTTGCTTTTTGGCATCGGGCCAACACAGTTGATAATGACCCCTGAGAACGGTTCTTCAAAGGCAGGAATAGGGTGCAGTGGTGCTTTGGGAATCCCCTGATTTGGTTTTCCTGTCATTTGGCAAGAATGGCATGTCTTACAATAATCAACAACATCTTAGCGCATCTTTGGCCAATAGAAATGCCAATAGATACGATCTAGGGTCTTTCTTACTCCTAAATGTCCTGACAACACATGATCATGAGCAAGAATAAGAATATCATTCCGATAGCATTTTGGAATGACGATTTGGTGAATAACATTCCACTCTTCATCAGCAGCAACGTCAGGAGGTCTGTATTTTCTCATTAGCACACCTGACTTCTGGTAGTAACAAATAGGAACAGTTCCTATTTCGTTTTCATCAACAGCCATTTGTAGAAGAGAACGAGTTTCAGGATCATTGTCCTGTTCCTCAACAAGTTTGTTACGAAGAAGAGAGTTGAGAAATGACTTGGAGTCATTAGTAGAACTCGAAGTTGAGTCAGAAATCTCATCGATGTGAGACATGAATGTATCAGATAAAGAGAAATCATCTTTGGACTCCTGAGAACGAGTAACAGCACAGGCGGGAAAAACATAAGGAAACTCCTCAACGAGTTGCTCTGTACTGGGACTAATAACAGGTGCTTCAACAACATGAACCTCTGGTACCACCTTACTACCAGCCAAATCATTCCCCAAAAGCATAGACACACCTTCAACAGGAAATGAAGCTTTAATACCCACAGTCACTGGGTCTGAAACTAAGTCCGAATGTAAATCTATTCTATGAAGAGGAATAGAAACGACGCCACCTTCTACACCAGAAATGAGCACACTGGCCCCAATGGGTGACTTTTCAGAAAACGGAAGTTCACTTTCCAAATTCAAACTCTAAAAAGCTCCAGTATCCCGCAGGATTTTAATTGGTTGTAGACGTGAATCGCCAACAAAAGAAACAAAACCTTCAGTGATGAAAGGCCTAAATTTGTCCTCAACAAGATCTTCAGGTACATCAATAATATTGGACTTGGAATCCACAGTGGACTGGACAGGGTCAAAATCATTGGGAACCAATGATGTATCCAACGAGAGAGAAATGAAACTATGGGGTGACGGCTTG
The DNA here is from genome assembly GCA_011833715.1 of Carcinoscorpius rotundicauda. Classification (NCBI taxonomy): domain Eukaryota; kingdom Metazoa; phylum Arthropoda; class Merostomata; order Xiphosura; family Limulidae; genus Carcinoscorpius; species Carcinoscorpius rotundicauda. The sequence goes on along the minus strand of CM022394.1, from coordinate 13,586,085 downwards.
TTTTTGAGCTTATAGCACTCAGAAATCAGATGGCCAGGTTTCTTACAATAGACACATGTTTTGGATGAGAATGACACGTTTTGGGTAGATGATGAGCTTTCAGAATAAGATAAAGTCTTTGTTTGAGAATCAAAAGTTTGCTCCTTTTTGTCCTTTTTGACATTTGCATAGTGTTTGAATGAGTCATTGGGTTTCTTTGCTGTGTGATTTGTTTTGTTTTTGTACGAGAAATCTTTGTGAGTCAAAGCATACTCGTCTGCCAAGACAGCAGCATCATGAATTTTGGGAGATTTTTGTTCATCAATATAAATTTTTAGTTCTACGCGAATACATCTTTTAAATTCTTCAACTAACATGAGTTCTCTGAGTTTTGTATAATCCTCTTTGATTTCTTTGGAATCACACCACCTGTCGAACAGAGTTTTTTTTTCACTAGCAAATTCGACATAGGTTTGGCTGTCAAACTTTTTGTAACCACGAAATTTTTGTCTGTATGCCTCAGGTACCAATTCATAAGCATTCAAAATGCATTTTTTGACGTGCTCGTAATCATAACTTGGCTCGGCCGTGAGTTTGGAAAATTTTTCCTGAGCTTTACCTTTGAGAACACTCTGAAGTAATACTGTCCAATATTCGGTAGGCCATTTTAGCCTAAAGGCCAATTTTTCAAATTGCTGAAAATATTTATCTATTGTCTTCTCATTCAACGGAGGCACTAAACGAATTTGTTTGGAAGCATCAAAATTATCCAACCGCATTTGGACAACTTTTTCTTCTGTCTATGCCTTTCTCATACTGAGTTCCTTTTCAGCTTTAATGCGTTCTATTTGTATTTCGGCATCAAGGTGTTTGTTTTCTTGTTCTGCCTCAAGAACAAGGCGTCTGTTTTCCTGTTCTGACTCGTGTCGTTTGGTTTCTTTTTCTGCCTCAAGAAGTTTACTTTCAGTTTCAAAACGAAATTTCATTTCAATTCTTTTTAATTCAAAATCTGGGTCAAAATGAGCGGCGGGAAATTTTTGTGCAATCTTTTGAGGTAAAACTTTTTGGCTAACCAAATATTCAACAATAATTCGTTTAATATCTGCTTCATTCATTGCTTGCTTCACTTCCAAGTTAAAATTTTTACCAACATCAAGCAATTCAGATTTTTTTAATTCACTGAAAATTCGAAAGAGGGATTCTGATTAAATTTGTTTGTAAAATCTTCAAGTCGGAATGCCATTTTGAATACACAAGCTGTCTATCTGTATAGAATATAAATCTAGTTTTAGAATAGAAATAAATTGTTTGTTCAATATCCTGGACAGGCCCCCAATTTTCTGTTACGTTTTTTTTATGTTTTATGTTTTTCGTAGAATAAACGCAACAAAAAAACACAGATAACAGCTTGTATAATTTATTACACTAAACTAAATATATATATGTAACAGATATAACATGAATTATATAATAACACAAACAGATATTAAGTTACAACATTCAAAATTAATTACAACACAAAATAGTGCTAGTTTCAACCTTCAAAGTTAAACACAAAAGAAATTGGTACTGGCCTGTATCTGATATAATGATGTAAAATGAAAGTCTCAAATTCCAGTCTAGGGAGTGAATTTGGTCCCACGAAGAAATTCCGAAGCTTAAATGAAGAGGTTCAGAAACAATTCACAGTTCAACAAATTCGACGAAGTTCCCTTCACGATGCCTAAGATGAAAGTCACAAAATTGTCACTTTTAATTCCTCCGATCTTCCCGGACGTGTCGACCTTCAGCACAACCAGTAATTCGAAAGAATCGCAGAGATTGACGAAACAAAATCACAGCTTCCGCAGATCCATTTTCAGCCACATATACATAACATTTGGAAATTGTAGGAGTTTTATGAAGCCATTATAAAGTTGACGACGAAACAGGTTTCTTCTTATAATTTAATTAAGGCGAATTATCTCTAGAAAAAGCCTGAAGCCAAACATACTTTTTTTGAAATACTATATTACTAACATTGTTTTTAATTATTCACACTAATGATCTACCTGCCGACTTTCATTTACGACATAATAACTATTTACTTGCCTTTTTCCCATAAAATGTGTCAGGAAGGAGTTATCATCCGTATTTGTCTTTATTTTAAAATTCAAAACAAATAAACACTGATGAGTTTGTGTGAGATTCAATATGATAAGAACTAATAATATTCTGAATTAGTATTAACGGGTTATATTTATAAAATTATACAAAAAGTATCATCTACAATCTTTATAATCCTGATTATTTTGGAATATAGTGGCCTTTAGTGTACCAGAGGTATGGGTTACTTGTAAGTAATGGCTTTTTAAGCTTGCTTTCATACTGGTACTAAATAGAGAATGTAATTTTAAACGTGTGGAAAAACATTTTAGCTCAACCTTCTCATCTAGCTTTTCATGGAAAATTTCTTTTTTTTAAAAAAAAGTGTTCACTTTTTTCGAGTTTTGAATGACTTTTCAATATTACTGTTTGTAATTGCTGACACAAAATACCCTCGTAGGACAACGTTTTTTACCATTGTTTACAACGATTACTGTGTGCACAATAATGTTTTATTTTGTTTCCTCGTGTATTTACAAGAATATATCTAAAATACTTTTATGTAATGACTTTCATCGTTCTTATTCGTCGAAATTTTAAGATATTCTTTTTCGGATTTATTTGCACCGTCAAGAATATACCTTTTCAAGTATAATTTAAAGTTTTTTCTTTTATATTTTTGCCTATACATTGGCAAAGCGACAGATATGTGTATTTACACGCGAGACACCTGGTTTCGATATCCGTGCTGTTATTTGAAGAAATACCTCACTTGGTATCTACGAGTTTCATTTCAAAAGAATAATTTTTTTTCCATTTGATACCAAAATCGTTCATAGATTAATTGATATTTTTGAGCAAATGAAAATAAGCGAAATATTCTAAATATACTTAGACATACTTTCTTTCATCTTGATAAATATCTTCATATGAAGGCAGTTTCACCAAAGTCTGTCTTTCAGTTACTGTATAGCTGTCGTTATTTCAGATTATTAGCTAAGTACTCAAAATTATTCGTTGGTAAAAGAGTAGCCCAAGAATTGTATAATTTATTACACTAAACTATTAACAAATATCACAGATATGACATAAATTGTATAATAACAGTGACAGATATTAAGTTACAACATTCGAAATTAATTACAAAACAAAATAATATTAGTTTCAAACTTCAAAATTAATCACAATACAAAACGGTACTGGCCTGTATCTAATGTAATGATCTAAAATTAAAGTCTCAAATTCCAGTCTAGGGTGTGAAATTGGTCCCACGAAGTAATTCCGAAACAGTTCACAGTTCAATAAATTCGCCGTCTCTCAGCACAAGCAGTAATTCAAATGTATCGTAGAGATTGACGGAATAAAATCACAGCTTCCGTAGATCTAACTTCAATCACAAAACCAAGTTAAATATTCACAGCAAACATTTAATCTTTCTCAAATAAATAACTCTCTTCTTTTGAAATAAAACTGATGTCTGAATCTCTCTCTTTTTCTTCGAATAAACCTAATGACTGAATCTATCTTCTTTTTTTGAATAAAAACTGATAACTGAATCTCTCACTTGTTCTTCGAATAAAACTAATGACTGACTCTCCATCTCTCTTCTTATCTCCGTCTGTTTATATATATTATTAGGACTCTTTTTCTCGAACATTCACCGGAAATTCGACATAGTAATCTCCGCATGTATGTTTTTGCACGAGAATCTACGTCTAGACGCTAGGCCAAACATTTCCATTTACAGTCATATATTTGATCTACCTAATTCTAAAAAATTCTAAAATGTTACCATAAATAAATAACAAAATATTATTTTAAACTACGAAACAATAATATCAATATGGAAAAATGAATAATAAAAAAGGAAAATTTAAACACAACACGAAATGTCGTTTACAAAATATTTACACATATACATAACCCCAAAAAAGCGCCATTGCGTACCATGTAGGGCAGATTTTTATTTTACTACCTAGCTAGTTAATAACTTGCTGTAGCAACTGTATTGTTATCGCGTGTCACATGTTTATGTATAGAGGTTCTGCCCCAAAGGACACGACGCTACTTACTGGATCTAAATTTTTTCCCACTGCATAATGGATTTCGGCCATGTTACTTAAGCCTCTGTTCTATCTCTCACTATAGATATCTTAAAGCCGAACTGTTAGAGCAGAAGTTTTTGATTATAGACAAAAGTGAAACAGAAATTTTGTAGCAATATATTTAGTTAGACATTATTTGGATTCAGATAAAGTATGGAACATCGAAATCCAAACAGAGTTTAGTGTGGTTAAAGTGGAGACCCACAGTGGCAGTAAGGTATGACTACGCCTTTTCAGGTCTCGCAACCGAGTTCAATATCCGTGATATAGCACTGTCTTTAGCTGCAAAGAAGTGTCCATCACACTGAAAGAAGGCTACAAAAATGTTCCGACACAAAATTATACCAGAATAGGACGAAATACTTCCTACATAATAATTATTAATTAACGTTCTCAACCTTGTGGTGTGTGCAGCTTTTCAGTGTAAGAGGAAATAAAACGAGCTGCACAATAACTGTGACTGGTCTTTATGCGGCCAAGAGAGATGAGGAAAAGCAATGGAAAATATATCACGATAGATAATGCGTAATATATCTCTATGTTATCTGACGTCTTACATTTATGTTAAATACGTATGTATACATGTGTAAGTGGAATTTAAAAAGTACATGTAGCCATCTACATCATTTTTCTATGTTTTATGTGAAGCGTAGTTACTGACGTTTACTTTTTTTGTGCTCTCCACAGAGTCACAGTGGTATGACTGCGGACTGAGACATATGAAAACCAGGTTTCGTTACCAGTGGTAAGCAGAGCTCAGATAGTTCTTTGAGTTGGAAATCTTAAGCAGTGTAAAATGTTTAAAAATTCAGTTGAGTCACCACTGCTTATTTCGAGTTTATTCTGTTCAAACAGTTTGAACAAATTAACACAATATTTTGTAGAAATGAACACCTGCGTAGAAGCTAAAAGAATAAATGCAAATCAATATATTGTTTTTTCATTTCCTATAAGTTATCAAATTTACAACAAGGATACATAAATAAAAAAATGTTTTCCAGAATTTTATAAAGAAGCTTTGTGTTGATCCTAATGGCATAAGTTTGAGCTTATATATTTTTAAAAAACTGGTAATGAAACTTCCAACCCGTGGCATGATAAATATAGTTTTTCTACAAATAATTTATCAAAGATTATCAGATAGGTGAAATAGATTTTCTCCCCGATTATGTATAGATGGCAAATTATTTACGGATTTCAGATATACAGTACAAATAAATTAGACCAGTAATGATTTCACATCGACCGCTATCTAATATAGTGTCATTAGACTACCAGTATTTTTATATTTTATAATCATACATAATAAATTATTTATTAATTTGAGATCTTTAGTTCAATAAGTATTTTTTATTAATTTAGGGTGAAAAACAATTACATTAGTCAATCAAATACGGAATATTTAACAATATGAAAAAATAAAATTATCCGTTTGTACAAAAGCGTAGGTAAATCAAAACATAATAAAACAGAACAATAATGAATATCCAATATACTTTTGAGGTAATGTCGATAAATCTTTCGAAGATAATAGCTATAAGAGAGTGAAATTTCAACTGACAAAAGATGTAAGTGAAGAAATCGAAAATAAAAAAGTATATGTAACATACTTTTATATGTAATGAAATGGTTAATTTTGAGACAGTATTTCATAGAGAAACAATAACGCGCAAATAAAAGTACAAATAAATAAACTATAACCATACTGAGGACTGCAAAGTTGTGTAGTGAAGTCATTAAACGTTTGTTGAAGTTATGTTTAGGAAGTGGATATGGGATTGTCTGAAAAGTAGATAAGAATCATCAAAATATTTTAACTTATGTGTAGTAGATATAAACGTCTCTCTACATTCGTTTGAACAATTTTGTCGCTTATTCGCGTTATTATGTTTGTGTGGAATTATTATCCTCCGTAATGTCGAGAAAACCCACTTGTAGAGAAATATATATTTAAAAACTGCTCGTATGTGTTGAGAAAATATTTTACGCAGAGGAGCGAACAACATTTCGATCTTCTTCGGTCATCGCATGTTCACAAAGAAAGAAAGAGGTAAGTGGCCGGAAGCTGATCACATGTTTGAAAGGGGTTTTGTAACTGAGTGTCGGAATGTAGAGGGCGGTGTTAGATGATTGAATATATATATATATATATATTCAAAGACATTTGAAAAACATAATTTTTAAAAGTAAAGCGACACAAAGGGCTATCTAGGTTCTTCTTATTACGTATATCGATAGCCGCTTTCCAGGTTTCTCCGACCGGAGACTCAACGCTGTACCAAAAGAAGTTGGGGGTATTCACTGTGACGATGCTGAACTCTGGGTGTTTCTCAAAGCTTCATAATCATTGCGATACTAAATATTTTCTAATCAAGTGTTTTGGTAGAAAATGTCTTTCGTCTAGAATCGTGATCTTCTTCATTCACTGTTTTTTCTACTGTTTATAGTCAGGTTCACGTACGGCTTATTTGTCTACAACATGTATAAAATCTCAATGAAACAGTTTTGGCTGTAATTCGATACTTACCAACAGACAAAAAACTAATAATTTGCTAAGTAATAAATTAATGGTGAAATTTTACGATATGTGATGTTTTCTAGATTATAAAAGAATACAGACATTATTAATGTATTCTGTAATCTAAGAATATTGAATAATAAAGAACTGACTTTATTACGACTACAGACTAATCTTATCGTATTATTAGCTGCTACCGTTGTTTGTAATAATGAGAAACAATTTTCTTTGACGGCCAAAAATTAAAAAGATTTATATGAAAAATAATGCATCTCAGTCTTTATTTGAGTTAAACGATCAATAAGTTTTTCGAAATTTAAAGCCAACGGTGAGGCTCGAAACTCAAACTCAAACTTACTTGGCAGGGGTTTAGTTTAGAGAGAGAGAAATCGTAAGAATTCTCTCTCCAACTGGGGTGTTCAGGAATGTTGTAGTTCTTCTTCGTCCCCTTTCGTGAATTGTTATTAGGTTTAGTTTTATTCATTTATTTATTAGATAATTTTACTCTCTTTTTTTGGGTGGAGGATGTCACTCTAAATGTTATCTTTGACAGAGGCAAAGACAACACCGGAGAGAATGGCCAAGACCCGTACCGAAAGGCAGAAGTCAAGCAAATATGAATATGAATTCAATTCAAACGACCCGACTCAGGGTCTGGCAATAAAGTTGTTTGGGCTGGGATCTAAAAATCCAATGCTTAAGTTTTTGCTGTGGAGGGAAACGGGAATGCTTCGAGAAAAGCCACTTTCACGGGACAGCCGAAAGTTTTGCCAGTCCTGTGCCCGATATGTGAAAAAAAAAGGAATACATATTATTGACTTGAATTTATTTCTTTAGATACTTTGTTGTGTAATTTGTGAGTCTTGAAATATGTTGTGAGGTGAAATGTATTTTGTTGGAGCACTAGCTAGTTTCTATAGTGATGCCATGAGTTTGTTTCTGTTTTCTGCTTTCAGATGATATTTTTGTAATATTTCTGTTACTTTATCTCTTAGTGTTGGTAAGTTGCTAATTTGATGTATTTTATTTACTGGCGTGAATGACGGTAGACTGAATGCAGATCTTAGTATTCTGTTCTGTTGAACTTGAATTTTCTGGAGTGTGTTGTTTGACATATTGTATGTTACTTTACATCCATACTCTATTAGTGGACGGATGTAAGCCTTGTATATTTTTACAATGGTGTTTGGTGAGCATTTCGATTGTCTATTGGTTAGAGAATTTTGGTGTAAAGTCCTTTTTCTAATTGATGAGTGTATATTGTTTACATGTTTTTTCCATGTTATTTTTGTGGCGAAAGTGATGCCAAGGAATGTGATGTTTTTGCTCATGTAAATTGTTGTATTTCCGAGAGATAATTTTATTTTTTCTAGATTTTTTCTTTGCTTTTTTAATTTTACTGTAGAAGGTGATTGCTTGTGTTTTGGTTGGATTTAACACTACTCTCCATTTGTTACTGCATGTTGAGACGTTCTTCAGTGATTCTTGTACGCGAGACATGGCCATCACCGTGTTTCTGGAGGTGCTCCAGATAGCGATGTCGTCTGCGTATTGTGAATTATGCGTGTAAGTCAAATTTGAGGAAGGTATGTCACTGACGAAAATTGTGCATAGAAGTTGAGAGAGGACTGATCCTTGGGGCACTCCTGCGGTTATATTAAATGATTTAGATATAGTTTTATTGACTTTTACTTGTGCTGTTCTATCTGTTAAGAAACTTGAAATCCATTTAACTATCGTGGGATTTATTTGCAGGTGTTTTATTTTGTATTTGATGGCGTTGTGCCATACGCTGTCGAATGCTTTTTGACATCTAGGAACACCCCGATGGTTACTTGATTGTTGTTGAAAGATTTATAGGTTGATTCGGTGAGTCGTGTGAGGTGATCTGTTGTTTGTCTATTTTTCCTAGAGGCATTTTGAGATTCTGGAAGGATGTTGTTTGATTCGCAAAAATGGAGGAGACGATTTGAGATAATTCTCTCCATCAGTCTGCCAAGGCAGTTTAACAGACTTATGGGGCGGTAATTATCTGGATTTGTTCTGTTGATTTGTTTCTTTGGGATCGTTGTTATGATGGCTTTTTTCCAAGTTTCAGGGTAATATCCAGTCGCTAGTGAAATGTTCATGATGTTTGTGAGGTGTTGTAACAGGAGAGTAGAGCTCTTTATTTCTAGTTCGGTTATGGTTATTTTTCTATTCATTGAACTTGAGCATGCTTATGGTGTCTCGCCAGGGAATCATTGTGAGAATGAAGCTTGGTTTGTATTTATGAGCTTTTTGACATGATGTCGGTGTAGTGTATCAAAGTTTATTGAATTTAGATCGCTAAAGGAGGGTTCGTAGTTGTCAGCTAATTGGTCAGCATTCTCTACGTCCGTCCTTGCGATTTTATTGTTGTGTGTGATATGTTGTAGCATGCGATTTGTGTTTTGTCTGAAGCAATACTCTTGAATTTTTTCCAAAATTCTTTTGGATTGTTCTTAATTTTTTTCCAAGTTTTGACAGAGGTTTTGCAAATTAGTGTCTTTAACTTTTTAATTTCTTCTTTAATTTTTGTATTTGTTTTGTTGATTTGTGTTTTATTGTGTGGATGACATGTAACATAGTGTGTTCGTCTTAATTGTCTGCGTTTAATTATTAGTGCGTGAATTTCTGGTGTTAGAGTCCATTAAATAAGTGATTGCTTTCTTCTTGTTTTAGGAATTGTGTTTTTTATGGCTTTCTTTATGGCTTCTGTAACTTGATTTACATAATTGTCTAGTTCTGTTTTATTGTCAACATGTTCAATTATGTTGTGAAGGTGTGATTCCAGGGTAGCATTGAAAGTGAGCAAGCCTGTTTTGGTTTAGGTGTATACTTTTCGTTTTTTGAATTAAGCACAAAGCTACACAATGGGCTATCTGTGCTCTGCCCACCACGGGTATCGAAATCCAGATTTTAGCGTGTTATGCCGCAGACACTCCGCTGAGCCATTGGGGGGCAGATGTATTCGGAGGGAGTCACGTACGCCACGGCAGGGTGGCGCGGGTGAATCATACATGACATGGGGAAGTGGTCACTAGTTATTTTATCATGTACTTTAAAGTTAGAGATTCTGTTCACCATGTCCTCTGGTGCGATGATGAAATCGAGTACATCTTATGAGCCGTTGGCGGCTGAGAAGTGTGTAGATGTGTGGTCATTAATCAGGTGCATTTTGTTACTAGAAAGAAAATTTTTTTATGCACAATCCTCTGCGTGTGTTTCTGTTTCCCCTTACTTCTGTATGCGGAGAATTAAAATCCCCAATAATAATTGGTTTGGGTTTACGATTGACACATTTTTTAAAGAAGTTAATGTCGATATCTTTAGTTGATGAACAATATGTGGCTAGAATCGAAATAGTTAATCGGTTGTTAACGTGTATATTACAAACAGTGGTTTCATTTATGTTAGATCTGAAGGAATCTTCTATTAAGATTAAATGCGAAATTTCTGTTCTAAAGTAGGCTGTTACATCTATGTTGTTTTCTGAGTGAGGTATGCTGTGCGTGATGAATCCGGGGATTGTAGTGTTTTGTATCTCTGTGTAAAGTGTTTCTGATACGATGATCATGTTGTCATTTATATGTTTGTTTATGTTGTATATTTCTATCCTTTTATGTTTGAGATTTCCTTGGCAGTTGATGTGTAAAATTTTAATTTGTTGTTTTATTTTCCTTGCATGAATTTTGAGTGAAAGATGGTGTGGTTTTAGGTGGGGAAGGTGAAAGTAATAACTTGCAAGGCTGCAAACAGCCTTGAGTGACAAGTGCCTTGATTCGAGTGTGGGGAGATCACTCAATTCTATTAGCATTGCTAATAGATTTGTGGTGAATTCTGTAGAGTTTTAATGCTTGTGTTGTTTTCGAGCGTGTGACGTCTGCGTAAATACGTGTTGGTTGAGGTTGAGAGTTTTTGATTTTTGTGTCTGTTGGAGTTTGTAGTAATGGTTGTTTGGTGATGTGGGTGTCGTGGGTTTGATTGTTTATGTTCGTGGTTTCGAAAATAATTTTGTTTCGTATCTGAGTGTATTTGGAGCAGCCTTTGTAACTGGCTGTGTGAGGGCCCTGACAGTTTGCGCATCTCACTTGGTTACGCTCATTAGGACACTGAGCAACCTCGTGAGGTCCGCCACATCTCACACATCTGTCCTTGGCCATGGAATTAGTTTTCGTTGTCCGAAACTTTGACATTTATAACATTGAATAATGGGCTTTTGGTGTGTTTTTTCCGGTTCGGTGGTATGTCTCTTGAAAAAGAGGAAGCATTAGTCTTTTAATAATTTATCTTCATCATCTTTACTCTTAAAGGTTACCTTGATCAGAGGCGTTTGTTGTTTCGTTCTGGAAGAGATGATTCGGTCTGTTTTTACAATGTCGTAGCCTTGCGTTTTTAACTCCTCTGTGATTTCCTTATCTTCGATGTCGAAATCGACACCTCAAATTATGACAGCTAACTTTGGCGTGTTGTTTGTTGGTGTACTGATGATGGCTTGGCCAGTGGGCAAAATATGTGCAAACTCGTGTGGTTCTTCGCACTTTAACATGATTCTTCCGTTGGGAAGACGTTTAATGTCCTGAAACAGGATGCCCGGGTAATAGACCCTCAGCTGTTTGACTGTCTGAGGGATGCGTGTTGTGCTGTTTATTCCTTCAATGAACGGAGTTGGGATTCTGTATTGAGGGGAATCGTGTGATTGTATGACAGTTGTTGTGTTCTTAGAGTTAGTGGCGTTAGCGGTGTTATTAGTATCCTGGTTATTTGTGTTATTTTTGCAAGTACTAGTGGCATTGTTATCATTAGAATTAGTGGCTTTGACATTATTTACATTAGTTGCGTTATTGACACTTGAATTTTTAGTATTGTTAGTACCATGGTCAGTTGTATTATTAGGGTTAAGGTTAGTAGTATTGTCCGAAACTATATTTACCTTATCATTTTTCTTCTTCAGCCTCCTTTTGTTCGCGGTAGCTTTTCCTTCTTGTGTTTCTTGTTTTGTTATATCTTCTGCTCCTGAGTATTCGCTCTCTGAACTCTCTGTCGAACTGCTCAAAAATTCTGAGGCTGGTCATTCGATCAGCTCATTTAGCATTTCTATTATTTCCTCGTTTGTTAAAGCTTTTCCATTAGATCGTGTTGCGATCTTTCTCCTCTTCATCCTATTTGTTTTACTAGTCCTGATAAGGACTAAGGGTAAACCTTTTAAAGTAAAACTTGAAAATTATGCACTTAAGCAAAATATTCCTTGTCTTTATAGTACGTCTCTCGACCTGCACGTCTGCTCCGTTTGACGACAAACTTCAAAGATGACAACGGCAAAGTAACGCACAAACATTATAACGCGAAGAAGCGACAAAATTGCTCAAACGAATGTAAAGAGACGTTTATATTTACTATACGTAAGTTAAAATATTTTTATGATTCTTACCTACTTTTCAGACAATCCCATATCCAGTTCCTAAACATAACTTCAACAAACGATTAATGACTTCACGACACAAACTTTGCAGCCCTCAGTATGATTATAGTTTATTTATTTGTAGTTTTGTTTGCGCGTTATTGTTTCTCAATGAAATATTGTCTCAAAAGTAACCATTTCATTACTTTTACATATACTTTTATATTTTTGATTTTATCACTTGCATCTTTTTTCAGTTGAAATTTCACTCTCTTATAGCTATTATCCTCGAAAGATTTATTAACATTAGTTTAAAAGTATATTGGATATTCATTATTGTTCTGTTTTATTATGTTTTGATTTACCTACGTTTTTGTATAAACCGATAATTTTATTTTTTCATGTTGTTAAATTTTCCGTGTTTGATTGAATAATGCAATTGCTTTTCGCCCTAAATTAATAAAAATACATATTGAACTGAAGATCTCAAATTAATAAATAATTTATTATGTATGATTATAAAATATAAAAATACCGGTCGTCTAATGACCTTGTATTAGATAGCGGTCGATGTGAAATCATTACTGGTCTAATTTATTTAAACTCTTTATCTGAATTTCGTAAATATTCTGCCATCTATACATAATCGTGGACAAAATCTGTTTCACCTACGCAAAAAATCTTTGAGAAATTACTGGTAGAGAAACCATATTTATCATGCCACGGGTTAGAAGTTTCATAATCAGTTTATTAATCACAAGTAAAAATAAACGTCAGTAAATACGCTTTGCATAAAACATAGAAAAATAATGTAGATGGCCACATGTACTTTTTAAATTCCACAGGTATATATACATATTTAACATACATGTAAGACGTCAGATAACGTAATGATATAATAAGCAACACAAATGTATCGTGATATATTTTCCATTGCTTTTCCTCATCTCTCTTGGCCGCATAAAGGAAGAGAAAATCTTCAATAGCTTCGGCACATACAATTCCTTCAGGCGTAAATAAACCTTATTGATCTCTGAGAACTTTTCTCGTTTTCCACAGATATATATTTTCTTCCCAATTAATACTTGTTTGTTTGAGAATTTTGGGCTACTCTTTTACTCTTTTTACTCTGTCACTTACTGTGGCAGAGAAAAACTGGCTCATTGTGTAGCTTTTTGTGAATAAAAGAAAAATAAGTCATATGCCCCATATATTAATTTTCTCTAATTCTGCTTAAAACAGTTTTAATTTGGGGAAGAGCTGGTTGAGTTCCCAATGACTTATAAAATTGAATCGCGTATATGACGCCCCGCACTTACTTTTAGTTGGGCAGAAAAATATATCTGAGGAAAACGAGAAAAGGTCTCAGAGATTAATTTAGTCTATTTCCGCCTGAAGGAATTGCAAATGCCGAAGGTATTGAAGATTTCCTCTTGTTTAATTATAAAGAATACTTAAGGCGACCAGCGACTTGACACACTGTTCTCTCAGGTCACATTTAATAGACTTAAAAAAGACAACTAGTTTTTTTACACACTGTATGCTAGTCGTATATTAATTGACGATCATCGTACTTGTAACAAAGTCAACTTAGGATTGGAACGCTTTGAGTACGATTGTAGAGTTTTATTTTCAAAGTCGGTGTCATTCTGTATATATATATATATATGTTATGTTTATGCTACAGCAGTTCAGTTAAACTAAATAAATGTTATAAGTGTTGTAACACAGGGCTAAGTCTTCGGACTGTTTAAAGGTAAAGAAATAGTTAACAAATTACTCAGTAGTAACTTTACTAATTTAGTAATTGTTTTTCTTAATAAAGCTCACGATGGGTTATTTGTGCTCTTCTCACCACGGGTATCGAAACCCGATTTTTAACGATGTAAGTCCGCAGACCTACCACGATGCCACTGCGGGGCAATAATTTAATGAATGAAAAGAATCTTCCAACAGTGATTCATCAGTATGTTATACCATTTAAGCAGTGTAATGTTGCTAATGGCAAAGTAAATAATATTTTAAGTTCTCTTCATAAAAAATATCAAATAGAAGTATTAAGAAGTCATAATTTCATATTACATATTTCTGGTTAGGTCACATTTTGAGCATAATGATCAATTTTGGGCTCCTTTTACAATAAAACCATTAAGTTTATGATTTACATTGAACTTTACTCACTTTTCTATATTTTATAACAATTTCGTTGATCTTTAAGATATAAAAATTAAAATTCTATTATTATGTTATGCAGTTTCCTAATATTAATTTTACTATAATCATCATAGTATATGGCCTGTAGCGAAAGAAGATAAATCTGGTCACGTTGGTGAATGTTTGACATGATTTTTTTGAGAGAAATCTTCGAAAACAGATTTCATATGAAATGATAGATACGTGTTATTTTGTGTTCCAGATATTTTGTCACATTGTTCCGAGGATATTTGGATGGTTATATATGCTCAACTCTCAATCTTAGAGTTTCATGTTCGAATCCCTTTCATATCAAATATGTTTTCCTTTCAGCTCTCAGGGGTTGTATTGGGACGTTCAAACTCACAATATGTGTGTTAAAGAGTTGTCCAAAACTTGACTGTGTGTGGTGTTGTCAAGCTCCTTTGTGGACGGCAAGCACGAAAGTAAAACAAAAAAGAAACCATTGATATACTAATGTAACTTTGAAGAATTTAACTATTTCTCTAACTTTTGTATTCTAGAAGAGCCTAACATGTAGAAGAAAAACTCTAAATGAAATAATATAAAAATAATATGCATAAGTTATATAAAAGTTAAAATGTTTATTTAAATGGTTTGTGAACCTTGAAGTTTTTTTGACAAACCTTTAAATATGTTTCTTAAGCGTCTGATTTTACATTGCTGTCCTGAAGGTAAAGAATAAATGTTTGGTTTATAAAATATGAAAAAGAAATCACTTGTTTTACAATAACATGTTCTTTTAAAATCATGATTGTCAATTCGTTTTCATTTATGAACTTTTATTATTTGTGAAATTTTGTTTGATATTTCGAAGAGCAATAAAGATTAAATGTTCTATGTAACATATTTTCTGAATTGCCGACAAAAACTGTACTGTGTACTTATGAAACATTAGAAAGTGACATGAATTTAGCATAAAAAATATCATTATTTAGATATAATATACTTTACCAAAATCGCATTTCTCTGTGCTTCAAAAGTTTATAATTGTGAATTAATACTCTCAGTGATAACGAGAAAAGCCACTTCTGGGGAAAATTATACATGTAAAAGCGACTGCTTTGTGTTGATAAAACTTTTTTCATGTAGAAGAGCGAACAAGTTTTCGACCTTCTGTCATCGTCAAGTTCACAAAGAAAGAAAGAGGTAAGCAACCAATAGCTGACCACATGTTTGAAAGGGGTTGTGAAACTTAGTGAAGGAATATAGAAGGTGGGCTGAGATGTTTGACTATATATATATGTATATTAATATAGGTTTAAAGGTCTTCCTTTGTATTGGATTATTTTGGGTGGCCCGGCATGGCCAAGCGCGTTAAAGCGTACGACTCGTAATCCGAGTGTCGCGGGTTCGCATTTCTGTCGTGCCAAACATGCTACCCTTCCATGCAGTAAAGGCGTTATAATGTGACTGTCGATCCCACTATTCGTTGGTAACAGAGTAGCCCAAGAGTTGGCAGTGGATGGTGAAGACTAGTCGCCTTCCATTTAGTCTTATACTGCTAAATTAGGGACCGCTAGCACAGATAGCCCTCGAGTAGATTTGTGCGAAATTCCAAAACAAACAAACAAACTTGGCATCAAAGATACATAAAAGTGTTTTGTTATATTTTATAAAGATTCTTTGTGATGAATGTTTGGTACTAAATGTTTTTGTTTTTTTATAAAAAATGATTATATTTATTAAAATATTGATCATGAAATTTTCAACCCGTGAATTTGCAAATATGGTTTCTTTTCCAAGAATCTTTTAAAGTTTATCAGTATAAGTGAAATGGATTTTGTCGACGATTAGATATAGATGTCAGAAAATTAACGTACTTCAGACACTCAGGATAAATGAAATTCGTCATGGCTTTATATTTACCGCTGTCTTATACAATGTAATAAAACTAACAGAACTGTTAAATGTAATAATAATACATAATACTCTAGTAATTGATTTGAGATCTTCGGTTCAATAATAACTTTTACCAACAGAGGTATGTAATTTTTATTATTTTAACAATGTGAAGAAATAAAATTCCAGGCTTACAAAAAATATAATAAAACAATGTGATGATGAATAACTAATATTCTGTGAATACGAATCTAAATATTTGTTAGGTAATAGCTGAGAAAATAATAAAGTTTAAAAAACACACTGTTACGTTTTTTTATGTTTTATGTTTTTCGTAAACTAAACGCAAAAGAGAAACACAGATAACAGCTTGTATAATTTATTACACTAAACTAAATAAATATATGTAACAGATATAACATAAATTATGTAATAACAGTGACAGATATTAAGTTACAACATTCAAAATTAATTACAACACAAAATAGTACTAGTTTCAACCTTCAAAATTAAACACAATACAAAATGGTACTGGCCTGTATCTAATATAATGATCTGAAATGAAAAACTCAAATTCCAGTCTAGGGGGTGAATTTGGTCCCACGAAGAAATTCCGAAGCTTAAATGAAGAAGTTCAGAAACAATTCACACTTCAACAAATTCGACGAAGCTCCCTTCACGATGCCTCCGATGAACGTCACAAAATTATCGCCTTTTATTCCTCCAAACTGCCCGGACGTGTCAACCTTCAGCACAACCAGTAATTCGAGAGAATCGCAGAGATTTACGAAACAAAATCACAGCTTCAGCAGATCAAACTTCAGCCACAAATCACAGCAAACACTTGAACCTTCTCAAACGAATGACTGATTCTCTTCTTTTAAATGAGACTAATGTCTGACTCTCCTTTCTTCCTCGCATCTTCGTCTGTTTATATATTGTAGGCCTAGACTTATCGAACCACCGCGAAACTTCTACAGGACTCCAAAGCAATCCGCGCATATCCGTTCTTGCACGAGACTAAACGTCTAGACACGAAGTCGCCAGCATTTCATTTACAAACTTATGATTGGTCTACTGAATTCTAGAAAATTCTAAATGTTACCCTAAATGAATAACAACATATTAGTTTAAACTTCGAAACAATAATATAAATATGGAAATATATATAATAGAAATGAAAATTTAAACACAACACGACATATTGTCGTTTACAAACCATTTACATAAAAACACAAATACAACTGATAATATCAAAACTTTTAAAAATAGTGTAACGATTGAAATGGTTACTCTGAATTTAACACAGAAATAATAAAGTGCTTACAAAGGTAAAAATAACCTATTATCGTTCTCCGAACTGCAAAATTGTTTATTGACCTCTTTATAAGTTTGTTGGAACTGGATGAGAGATTATCTAAAAGATAAGTAAAAATCATGAAAATGGTTCAACTCACGTGTAGTATTCATAAGCGTATCTTCATATTCGTTTGAACAATTCTGTGACATATTCGTATTTCGATATTTGAGGGTCACTTTGTTTGTGCCATCTAACGAGCAATTATCATACTTCAACGACATTCTGCTTTTTCATATTGCATAAAATTGTATTTGTGCCTTTATTTAATTATAATTTTTCAGTTATTATAATTGTATTTCTTACTTTATTTAATTATAATTTTCAGTAATTTTGAGTACTTAGTTAATAATCTGAAATAACTACAGCCATACAGTAGCTGAAAAATAGACTGATGAAACTGCCTTCATATGAAGATATTTATCAAGATGGAAGAAAGTATGTCTAAGTATATTTAGAATATTTCGCTTATTTTCATTTGTTCAAAAATATCAATTAATCTATAAACCATTTTGGAAAAAATTGAAAAAAAATTATTCTTTTGAAATGAAACTCGTAGATACCAAGGGAGGTATTTCTGCAAATAATAGCACGGATATCGAAACCAGGTGTCTCGCGTGTAAATACACATATTTGTCGCTTTGCCAATGTATAGGCAAACGGCACAAAAATATAAGAGAAAAAACTTTAAATTATACTTGAAAAGGTAAATACTTGACAGTGCAAATAGATTCGAAAAAGAATATTTTAAAATTTCGACGAATAAGAACGATGAAAGTCATTACATAAAAATATTTTAGATATATTCATTTAAATACACAAGTAAACAAAATAAAACATTATTGTGCACACGATAATCGTTGTAAACAATGGTAAAAACGTTGTCCTACGAGGGTATTTTGTGTCAGCAATTACAAACAGTAATATTGAAAAGTCATTCAAAACTCGAACAAGTGAACACTTTTTTTCACAAAAAGAATTTTTCCATGAAAAGCTGGATGAGAAAGTTGAGCTAAAATGTTTTTCCACACGTTTAAAATTACATTCTCTATTCAGTACCAGTATGAGAGCAAGTTTAAAAAGCCATTACTTACAAGTAACCCATACCTATGGTACACAGAAGGCCACTATATTCCAAAATAATCAGGATTATGAAGATAGTAGATGATACTTTTTGTATAATTTTATAAATATAACCCTTTAATAGTAATACAGATGCAAGTGATGAAATCGAAAATAAAAAAGTATATGTAAAAGTAATGAAATGGTTACTTTTGAGACAGAATTTCATAGAGAAACAATAACGTGGAAACAAAAGTACAAATAAATAAACTATAATCATACTGAGGGCTGCAATGTTGTGTAGTGAAGTTATTAAATGTTTGTTGAAGTTATGTTTAGGAAGTGGATATGGGATTATCTGAAAAGTAAGTAAGAATCATAAAAATATTTTAATTTATGTGTTGTAGATATAAACGTCTCTCCACATTCGTTTGAGCAATTCTGTCGCTTATTCGCGTTATAATGTTCGTGTGTCACTTTGCCGAAGAATTATTATGCTCCGTAATGTCGAGAAAACCCACTTGTAGAGAAATATATATGTAAAAACTGCTCGTTTGTGTTGAGAAAATATTTTACGCAGAGGAGCGAACAACGTTTCGACCTTCTTTGGTCATCGCATGTTCAAAAAGAAAGAAAGAGGTAAGTGACCGGATTCTGACCACATGTTTGAAAGGGGTTGTGTAACTGAGAGTCGGAATGTAGAGGGCGGTGTTAGATGATTGAATATATATATATTCAAAGACATTTGTTTTTAAAAGTAAAGCGACACAAAGGGCGATCTAGGTTCTGCTTATTACGTATATCGATAGCCGCTTTCCAGCTTTCTCCGACCGGAGACTCAACGCTGTACCACAAGAAGTTGGGAGTTATTCACTGTGACGATGCTGAACTCTGTGTGTTTGTCACAGCTTCATAATCATTGCGATACTAAATATTTTCTAATTAAGTATTTTGGTACAAAATGTCTTTCGTCTAAAATCGTGATCTTCTTCATACACGGTTTTTTCAAGTCGTTATAGTCAGGTTCACGTTCGGCTTATTTGTCTACAACATGTACAAAATCTTAATGAAACAGTTTCGGCTGTAATTCGATACTTACCAACAGACAAAAAACTAATAATTTGCTAAGTAATAAATTAATGGTGAAATTGTGCGATATGTGATGTTTTCTAGATTATAAAAGAATACAGACATTGTTTGTTTGTTTGTTTTGGAATTTCGCACAAAGCTACTCGAGGGCTATCTGTGCTAGCCGTCCCTAATTTTGCAGTGTAAGACTAGAGGGAAGGCAGCTAGTCATCACCACCCACCGCCAACTCTTGGGCTACTCTTTTACGAATAGTGGGATTGACCGTCACATTATACACCCCCACGGCTGGGAGGGCGAGCATGTTTAGCGCGACGCGGGCGCGAACCCGCGACCTTCGGATTACGAGTGCACGCCTTAACGCGCTCGGCCATGCCAGGCCAATACAGACATTATTGATGTATTCTGTTATCTAAGAATATTGAATAATAAAGTACTGACTTTATTAAGATTACAGACTAATCTTATCGTATTATTAACTGCTACCGTTGTTTGTGATAATGAGAAACAATTTTCTTTGACAGCGAAAAATTAAAAAGATTTATATGAAAAATAACGCATCTCAGTCTTTATTTGAATTAAACGATCAATAAGTTTTTCGAAATTTAAAGCCACCGATGAGGCTCGAAACTCAAACTCAAACTTACTTGGCAGGGGTTTAGTTTAGAGAGAGAGAAATCGTAAGAATTCTCTCTCCAACTGGGGTGTTCAGGAATGTTGTGGTTCTTCTTCGTCCCCTTTCGTGAATTGTTATTAGGTTTAGTTTTATTCATTTATTTATTAAATAATTTTTGACTCTCTTTTTTTGGGTGGAGGATGTCACTCTAAATGTTATCTTGGACAGAGGGAAAGGCAGCACCGGAGAGAATGGCCAAGTCCCGTACCGAAAGGCAGAAGTCAAGCAAATATGAATATGAATTCAATTCAAACGACCCGACTCAGGGTCTGGCAATAAAGTTGCCTGGGCTGGGATCTAAAAATCCAATGCTTAAGTTTTTGCTGTGTGGGGAAACGGGAATGCTTCGAGAAAACCCACTTTCACGGGACAGGCGCCGAAAGTTTTGCCAGTCCTGTGCCCGATATCTGAAAAAAAAGGAATACATATTATTGACTTGAATTTATTTCTTTAGATACTTTGAGTTTAATTTGAAATTCTGGAAATATGTTGTGAGGTGAAATGTATTTTGTTGGTGCACTAGCTAGTTTCTAGAGTGATGCCGTCAGTTTGTTTCTGTTTTCTGCTTTCAGATCATATTTGTGTAATATTTCCGTTAGTCTATCTCTTAGTGTTAATAAATTGCTAATTTGATGTACATAATTTACTGGCGTGAATGACGGTAGACTGAATGCAAATCTCAGTATTATGTTCTGTTGAGCTTGAATTTTCTGGAGTGTGGGTTTTGACATATTGTATGTTACTTTACATCCATACTCTATTAGTGGACGGATGTAAGCCTTGTATATTTTTACAATGGTGTTTGGTGAGCATTTCGATTGTCTATTGGTTAGAGAATTTTGGTGTAAAGTCCTTTTTCTAATTGATGAGTGTATATTGTTTACATGTTTTTTCCATGTTATTTTTGTGGCGAAAGTGATGCAAGGAATGTGATGTTTTTGCTCATGTAAATTGTTGTATTTCCGAGAGATAATTTTATTTTTTCTAGATTTTTCTTTGCTTTTTTAATTTCCTGTAGAAGGTGATTGCTTGTGTTTTTGTTGGGTTTAACACAACTCTCCATTTGTTACTGCATGTTGAGACGTTCTTCAGTGATTCTTGTACGCGAGACATGGCCATCACTGTGTTTCTGGAGGTGCTTTAGATAGCGATGTCGTCTGCGTATTGTGAATTATGCGTGTATGTCAAATTTGAGGAAGGTATGTCACTGACGAAAATTGTGCATAGAAGTTGAGAGAGGACTGATCCTTGGGGCACTCCTGCGGTTATATTAAATGATTTAGATATAGTTTTATTGACTTTTACTTGTGCTGTTCTATCTGTTAAGAAACTTGAAATCCATTTAACTATCGTGGGATTTATTTGCAGGTGTTTTATTTTGTATTTGATGGCGTTGTGCCATACGCTGTCGAATGCTTTTTGACATCTAGGAACACCCCGATGGTTACTTGATTGTTGTTGAAAGGTTTATAGGTTGATTCGGTGAGTCGTGTGAGGTGATCTGTTGTTTGCCTATTTTTCCTAGAGGCATTTTGAGATTCTGGAAGGATGTTGTTTGATTCGCAAAAATGGAGGAGACGATTTGAGATAATTCTCTCCATCAGTCTGCCAAGGCAGTTTAACAGACTTATGGGGCGGAAATTATCTGGATTTGTTCTGTTGATTTGTTTCTTTGGGATCGTTGTTATGATGGCTTTTTTCCAAGTTTCAGGGTAATATCCAGTCGCTAGTGAAATGTTCATGATGTTTGTGAGGTGTTGTAACAGGAGAGTAGAGCTCTTTATTTCTAGTTCGGTTATGGTTATTTTTCTATTCATTGAACTTGAGCATGCTTATGGTGTCTCGCCAGGGAATCATTGTGAGAATGAAGCTTGGTTTGTATTTATGAGCTTTTTGACATGATGTCGGTGTAGTGTATCAAAGTTTATTGAATTTAGATCGCTAAAGGAGGGTTCGTAGTTGTCAGCTAATTGGTCAGCATTCTCTACGTCCGTCCTTGCGATTTTATTGTTGTGTGTGATATGTTGTAGCATGCGATTTGTGTTTTGTCTGAAGCAATACTCTTGAATTTTTTCCAAAATTCTTTTGGATTGTTCTTAATTTTTTTCCAAGTTTTGACAGAGGTTTTGCAAATTAGTGTCTTTAACTTTTTAATTTCTTCTTTAATTTTTGTATTTGTTTTGTTGATTTGTGTTTTATTGTGTGGATGACATGTAACATAGTGTGTTCGTCTTAATTGTCTGCGTTTAATTATTAGTGCGTGAATTTCTGGTGTTAGAGTCCATTAAATAAGTGATTGCTTTCTTCTTGTTTTAGGAATTGTGTTTTTTATGGCTTTCTTTATGGCTTCTGTAACTTGATTTACATAATTGTCTAGTTCTGTTTTATTGTCAACATGTTCAATTATGTTGTGAAGGTGTGATTCCAGGGTAGCATTGAAAGTGAGCAAGCCTGTTTTGGTTTAGGTGTATACTTTTCGTTTTTTGAATTAAGCACAAAGCTACACAATGGGCTATCTGTGCTCTGCCCACCACGGGTATCGAAATCCAGAATTTAGCGTGTTATGCCGCAGACACTCCGCTGAGCCATTGGGGGGCAGATGTATTCGGAGGGAGTCACGTACGCCACGGCAGGGTGGCGCGGGTGAATCATACATGACATGGGGAAGTGGTCACTAGTTATTTTATCATGTACTTTAAAGTTAGAGATTCTGTTCACCATGTCCTCTGGTGCGATGATGAAATCGAGTACATCTTATGAGCCGTTGGCGGCTGAGAAGTGTGTAGATGTGTGGTCATTAATCAGGTGCATTTTGTTACTAGAAAGAAAATTTTTTTATGCACAATCCTCTGCGTGTGTTTCTGTTTCCCCTTACTTCTGTATGCGGAGAATTAAAATCCCCAATAATAATTGGTTTGGGTTTACGATTGACACATTTTTTAAAGAAGTTAATGTCGATATCTTTAGTTGATGAACAATATGTGGCTAGAATCGAAATAGTTAATCGGTTGTTAACGTGTATATTACAAACAGTGGTTTCATTTATGTTAGATCTGAAGGAATCTTCTATTAAGATTAAATGCGAAATTTCTGTTCTAAAGTAGGCTGTTACATCTATGTTGTTTTCTGAGTGAGGTATGCTGTGCGTGATGAATCCGGGGATTGTAGTGTTTTGTATCTCTGTGTAAAGTGTTTCTGATACGATGATCATGTTGTCATTTATATGTATGTTTATGTTGTATATTTCTATCCTTTTATGTTTGAGATTTCCTTGGCAGTTGATGTGTAAAATTTTAATTTGTTGTTTTATTTTCCTTGCATGAATTTTGAGTGAAAGATGGTGTGGTTTTAGGTGGGGAAGGTGAAAGTAATAACTTGCAAGGCTGCAAACAGCCTTGAGTGACAAGTGCCTTGATTCGAGTGTGGGGAGATCACTCAATTCTATTAGCATTGCTAATAGATTTGTGGTGAATTCTGTAGAGTTTTAATGCTTGTGTTGTTTTCGAGCGTGTGACGTCTGCGTAAATACGTGTTGGTTGAGGTTGAGAGTTTTTGATTTTTGTGTCTGTTGGAGTTTGTAGTAATGGTTGTTTGGTGATGTGGGTGTCGTGGGTTTGATTGTTTATGTTCGTGGTTTCGAAAATAATTTTGTTTCGTATCTGAGTGTATTTGGAGCAGCCTTTGTAACTGGCTGTGTGAGGGCCCTGACAGTTTGCGCATCTCACTTGGTTACGCTCATTAGGACACTGAGCAACCTCGTGAGGTCCGCCACATCTCACACATCTGTCCTTGGCCATGGAATTAGTTTTCGTTGTCCGAAACTTTGACATTTATAACATTGAATAATGGGCTTTTGGTGTGTTTTTTCCGGTTCGGTGGTATGTCTCTTGAAAAAGAGGAAGCATTAGTCTTTTAATAATTTATCTTCATCATCTTTACTCTTAAAGGTTACCTTGATCAGAGGCGTTTGTTGTTTCGTTCTGGAAGAGATGATTCGGTCTGTTTTTACAATGTCGTAGCCTTGCGTTTTTAACTCCTCTGTGATTTCCTTATCTTCGATGTCGAAATCGACACCTCAAATTATGACAGCTAACTTTGGCGTGTTGTTTGTTGGTGTACTGATGATGGCTTGGCCAGTGGGCAAAATATGTGCAAACTCGTGTGGTTCTTCGCACTTTAACATGATTCTTCCGTTGGGAAGACGTTTAATGTCCTGAAACAGGATGCCCGGGTAATAGACCCTCAGCTGTTTGACTGTCTGAGGGATGCGTGTTGTGCTGTTTTATTCCTTCAATGAACGGAGTTGGGATTCTGTATTGAGGGGAATCGTGTGATTGTATGACAGTTGTTGTGTTCTTAGAGTTAGTGGCGTTAGCGGTGTTATTAGTATCCTGGTTATTTGTGTTATTTTTGCAAGTACTAGTGGCATTGTTATCATTAGAATTAGTGGCTTTGACATTATTTACATTAGTTGCGTTATTGACACTTGAATTTTTAGTATTGTTAGTACCATGGTCAGTTGTATTATTAGGGTTAAGGTTAGTAGTATTGTCCGAAACTATATTTACCTTATCATTTTTCTTCTTCAGCCTCCTTTTGTTCGCGGTAGCTTTTCCTTCTTGTGTTTCTTGTTTTGTTATATCTTCTGCTCCTGAGTATTCGCTCTCTGAACTCTCTGTCGAACTGCTCAAAAATTCTGAGGCTGGTCATTCGATCAGCTCATTTAGCATTTCTATTATTTCCTCGTTTGTTAAAGCTTTTCCATTAGATCGTGTTGCGATCTTTCTCCTCTTCATCCTATTTGTTTTACTAGTCCTGATAAGGACTAAGGGTAAACCTTTTAAAGTAAAACTTGAAAATTATGCACTTAAGCAAAATATTCCTTGTCTTTATAGTACGTCTCTCGACCTGCACGTCTGCTCCGTTTGACGACAAACTTCAAAGATGACAACGGCAAAGTAACGCACAAACATTATAACGCGAAGAAGCGACAAAATTGCTCAAACGAATGTAAAGAGACGTTTATATTTACTATACGTAAGTTAAAATATTTTTATGATTCTTACCTACTTTTCAGACAATCCCATATCCAGTTCCTAAACATAACTTCAACAAACGATTAATGACTTCACGACACAAACTTTGCAGCCCTCAGTATGATTATAGTTTATTTATTTGTAGTTTTGTTTGCGCGTTATTGTTTCTCAATGAAATATTGTCTCAAAAGTAACCATTTCATTACTTTTACATATACTTTTATATTTTTGATTTTATCACTTGCATCTTTTTTCAGTTGAAATTTCACTCTCTTATAGCTATTATCCTCGAAAGATTTATTAACATTAGTTTAAAAGTATATTGGATATTCATTATTGTTCTGTTTTATTATGTTTTGATTTACCTACGTTTTTGTATAAACCGATAATTTTATTTTTTCATGTTGTTAAATTTTCCGTGTTTGATTGAATAATGCAATTGCTTTTCGCCCTAAATTAATAAAAATACATATTGAACTGAAGATCTCAAATTAATAAATAATTTATTATGTATGATTATAAAATATAAAAATACCGGTCGTCTAATGACCTTGTATTAGATAGCGGTCGATGTGAAATCATTACTGGTCTAATTTATTTAAACTCTTTATCTGAATTTCGTAAATATTCTGCCATCTATACATAATCGTGGACAAAATCTGTTTCACCTACGCAAAAAATCTTTGAGAAATTACTGGTAGAGAAACCATATTTATCATGCCACGGGTTAGAAGTTTCATAATCAGTTTATTAATCACAAGTAAAAATAAACGTCAGTAAATACGCTTTGCATAAAACATAGAAAAATAATGTAGATGGCCACATGTACTTTTTAAATTCCACAGGTATATATACATATTTAACATACATGTAAGACGTCAGATAACGTAATGATATAATAAGCAACACTAATGTATCGTGATATATTTTCCATTGCTTTTCCTCATCTCTCTTGGCCGCATAAAGGAAGAGAAAATCTTCAATAGCTTCGGCACATACAATTCCTTCAGGCGTAAATAAACCTTATTGATCTCTGAGAACTTTTCTCGTTTTCCACAGATATATATTTTCTTCCCAATTAATACTTGTTTGTTTGAGAATTTTGGGCTACTCTTTTACTCTTTTTACTCTGTCACTTACTGTGGCAGAGAAAAACTGGCTCATTGTGTAGCTTTTTGTGAATAAAAGAAAAATAAGTCATATGCCCCATATATTAATTTTCTCTAATTCTGCTTAAAACAGTTTTAATTTGGGGAAGAGCTGGTTGAGTTCCCAATGACTTATAAAATTGAATCGCGTATATGACGCCCCGCACTTACTTTTAGTTGGGCAGAAAAATATATCTGAGGAAAACGAGAAAAGGTCTCAGAGATTAATTTAGTCTATTTCCGCCTGAAGGAATTGCAAATGCCGAAGGTATTGAAGATTTCCTCTTGTTTAATTATAAAGAATACTTAAGGCGACCAGCGACTTGACACACTGTTCTCTCAGGTCACATTTAATAGACTTAAAAAAGACAACTAGTTTTTTTACACACTGTATGCTAGTCGTATATTAATTGACGATCATCGTACTTGTAACAAAGTCAACTTAGGATTGGAACGCTTTGAGTACGATTGTAGAGTTTTATTTTCAAAGTCGGTGTCATTCTGTATATATATATATATATGTTATGTTTATGCTACAGCAGTTCAGTTAAACTAAATAAATGTTATAAGTGTTGTAACACAGGGCTAAGTCTTCGGACTGTTTAAAGGTAAAGAAATAGTTAACAAATTACTCAGTAGTAACTTTACTAATTTAGTAATTGTTTTTCTTAATAAAGCTCACGATGGGTTATTTGTGCTCTTCTCACCACGGGTATCGAAACCCGATTTTTAACGATGTAAGTCCGCAGACCTACCACGATGCCACTGCGGGGCAATAATTTAATGAATGAAAAGAATCTTCCAACAGTGATTCATCAGTATGTTATACCATTTAAGCAGTGTAATGTTGCTAATGGCAAAGTAAATAATATTTTAAGTTCTCTTCATAAAAAATATCAAATAGAAGTATTAAGAAGTCATAATTTCATATTACATATTTCTGGTTAGGTCACATTTTGAGCATAATGATCAATTTTGGGCTCCTTTTACAATAAAACCATTAAGTTTATGATTTACATTGAACTTTACTCACTTTTCTATATTTTATAACAATTTCGTTGATCTTTAAGATATAAAAATTAAAATTCTATTATTATGTTATGCAGTTTCCTAATATTAATTTTACTATAATCATCATAGTATATGGCCTGTAGCGAAAGAAGATAAATCTGGTCACGTTGGTGAATGTTTGACATGATTTTTTTGAGAGAAATCTTCGAAAACAGATTTCATATGAAATGATAGATACGTGTTATTTTGTGTTCCAGATATTTTGTCACATTGTTCCGAGGATATTTGGATGGTTATATATGCTCAACTCTCAATCTTAGAGTTTCATGTTCGAATCCCTTTCATATCAAATATGTTTTCCTTTCAGCTCTCAGGGGTTGTATTGGGACGTTCAAACTCACAATATGTGTGTTAAAGAGTTGTCCAAAACTTGACTGTGTGTGGTGTTGTCAAGCTCCTTTGTGGACGGCAAGCACGAAAGTAAAACAAAAAAGAAACCATTGATATACTAATGTAACTTTGAAGAATTTAACTATTTCTCTAACTTTTGTATTCTAGAAGAGCCTAACATGTAGAAGAAAAACTCTAAATGAAATAATATAAAAATAATATGCATAAGTTATATAAAAGTTAAAATGTTTATTTAAATGGTTTGTGAACCTTGAAGTTTTTTTGACAAACCTTTAAATATGTTTCTTAAGCGTCTGATTTTACATTACTGTCCTGAAGGTAAAGAATAAATGTTTGGTTTATAAAATATGAAAAAGAAATCACTTGTTTTACAATAACATGTTCTTTTAAAATCATGATTGTCAATTCGTTTTCATTTATGAACTTTTATTATTTGTGAAATTTTGTTTGATATTTCGAAGAGCAATAAAGATTAAATGTTCTATGTAACATATTTTCTGAATTGCCGACAAAAACTGTACTGTGTACTTATGAAACATTAGAAAGTGACATGAATTTAGCATAAAAAATATCATTATTTAGATATAATATACTTTACCAAAATCGCATTTCTCTGTGCTTCAAAAGTTTATAATTGTGAATTAATACTCTCAGTGATAACGAGAAAAGCCACTTCTGGGGAAAATTATACATGTAAAAGCGACTGCTTTGTGTTGATAAAACTTTTTTCATGTAGAAGAGCGAACAAGTTTTCGACCTTCTGTCATCGTCAAGTTCACAAAGAAAGAAAAAGGTAAGCAACCAATAGCTGACCACATGTTTGAAAGGGGTTGTGAAACTTAGTGAAGGAATATAGAAGGTGGGCTGAGATGTTTGAATATATATATATGTATATTAATATAGGTTTAGAGGTCTTCCTTTGTATTGGATTATTTTGGGTGGCCCGGCATGGCCAAGCGCGTTAAGGCGTACGACTCGTAATCCGAGTGTCGCGGGTTCGCATTTCTGTCGTGCCAAACATGCTACCCTTCCATGCAGTAAAGGCGTTATAATGTGACTGTCGATCCCACTATTCGTTGGTAACAGAGTAGCCCAAGAGTTGGCAGTGGATGGTGAAGACTAGTCGCCTTCCATTTAGTCTTATACTGCTAAATTAGGGACCGCTAGCACAGATAGCCCTCGAGTAGATTTGTGCGAAATTCCAAAACAAACAAACAAACTTGGCATCAAAGATACATAAAAGTGTTTTGTTATATTTTATAAAGATTCTTTGTGATGAATGTTTGGTACTAAATGTTTTTGTTTTTTTATAAAAAATGATTATATTTATTAAAATATTGATCATGAAATTTTCAACCCGTGAATTTGCAAATATGGTTTCTTTTCCAAGA
Organism: Carcinoscorpius rotundicauda; assembly: GCA_011833715.1. Taxonomy (NCBI): domain Eukaryota; kingdom Metazoa; phylum Arthropoda; class Merostomata; order Xiphosura; family Limulidae; genus Carcinoscorpius; species Carcinoscorpius rotundicauda. The sequence continues at coordinate 13,556,741 of CM022394.1, read as the reverse complement.
ATCTTTTAAAGTTTATCAGTATAAGTGAAATGGATTTTGTCGACGATTAGATATAGATGTCAGAAAATTAACGTACTTCAGACACTCAGGATAAATGAAATTCGTCATGGCTTTATATTTACCGCTGTCTTATACAATGTAATAAAACTAACAGAACTGTTAAATGTAATAATAATACATAATACTCTAGTAATTGATTTGAGATCTTCGGTTCAATAATAACTTTTACCAACAGAGGTATGTAATTTTTATTATTTTAACAATGTGAAGAAATAAAATTCCAGGCTTACAAAAAATATAATAAAACAATGTGATGATGAATAACTAATATTCTGTGAATACGAATCTAAATATTTGTTAGGTAATAGCTGAGAAAATAATAAAGTTTAAAAAACACACTGTTACGTTTTTTTATGTTTTATGTTTTTCGTAAACTAAACGCAAAAGAGAAACACAGATAACAGCTTGTATAATTTATTACACTAAACTAAATAAATATATGTAACAGATATAACATAAATTATGTAATAACAGTGACAGATATTAAGTTACAACATTCAAAATTAATTACAACACAAAATAGTACTAGTTTCAACCTTCAAAATTAAACACAATACAAAATGGTACTGGCCTGTATCTAATATAATGATCTGAAATGAAAACTCAAATTCCAGTCTAGGGGGTGAATTTGGTCCCACGAAGAAATTCCGAAGCTTAAATGAAGAAGTTCAGAAACAATTCACACTTCAACAAATTCGACGAAGCTCCCTTCACGATGCCTCCGATGAACGTCACAAAATTATCGCCTTTTATTCCTCCAAACTGCCCGGACGTGTCAACCTTCAGCACAACCAGTAATTCGAGAGAATCGCAGAGATTTACGAAACAAAATCACAGCTTCAGCAGATCAAACTTCAGCCACAAATCACAGCAAACACTTGAACCTTCTCAAACGAATGACTGATTCTCTTCTTTTAAATGAGACTAATGTCTGACTCTCCTTTCTTCCTCGCATCTTCGTCTGTTTATATATTGTAGGCCTAGACTTATCGAACCACCGCGAAACTTCTACAGGACTCCAAAGCAATCCGCGCATATCCGTTCTTGCACGAGACTAAACGTCTAGACACGAAGTCGCCAGCATTTCATTTACAAACTTATGATTGGTCTACTGAATTCTAGAAAATTCTAAATGTTACCCTAAATGAATAACAACATATTAGTTTAAACTTCGAAACAATAATATAAATATGGAAATATATATAATAGAAATGAAAATTTAAACACAACACGACATATTGTCGTTTACAAACCATTTACATAAAAACACAAATACAACTGATAATATCAAAACTTTTAAAAATAGTGTAACGATTGAAATGGTTACTCTGAATTTAACACAGAAATAATAAAGTGCTTACAAAGGTAAAAATAACCTATTATCGTTCTCCGAACTGCAAAATTGTTTATTGACCTCTTTATAAGTTTGTTGGAACTGGATGAGAGATTATCTAAAAGATAAGTAAAAATCATGAAAATGGTTCAACTCACGTGTAGTATTCATAAGCGTATCTTCATATTCGTTTGAACAATTCTGTGACATATTCGTATTTCGATATTTGAGGGTCACTTTGTTTGTGCCATCTAACGAGCAATTATCATACTTCAACGACATTCTGCTTTTTCATATTGCATAAAATTGTATTTGTGCCTTTATTTAATTATAATTTTTCAGTTATTATAATTGTATTTCTTACTTTATTTAATTATAATTTTCAGTAATTTTGAGTACTTAGTTAATAATCTGAAATAACTACAGCCATACAGTAGCTGAAAAATAGACTGATGAAACTGCCTTCATATGAAGATATTTATCAAGATGGAAGAAAGTATGTCTAAGTATATTTAGAATATTTCGCTTATTTTCATTTGTTCAAAAATATCAATTAATCTATAAACCATTTTGGAAAAAATTGAAAAAAAATTATTCTTTTGAAATGAAACTCGTAGATACCAAGGGAGGTATTTCTGCAAATAATAGCACGGATATCGAAACCAGGTGTCTCGCGTGTAAATACACATATTTGTCGCTTTGCCAATGTATAGGCAAACGGCACAAAAATATAAGAGAAAAAACTTTAAATTATACTTGAAAAGGTAAATACTTGACAGTGCAAATAGATTCGAAAAAGAATATTTTAAAATTTCGACGAATAAGAACGATGAAAGTCATTACATAAAAATATTTTAGATATATTCATTTAAATACACAAGTAAACAAAATAAAACATTATTGTGCACACGATAATCGTTGTAAACAATGGTAAAAACGTTGTCCTACGAGGGTATTTTGTGTCAGCAATTACAAACAGTAATATTGAAAAGTCATTCAAAACTCGAACAAGTGAACACTTTTTTTCACAAAAAGAATTTTTCCATGAAAAGCTGGATGAGAAAGTTGAGCTAAAATGTTTTTCCACACGTTTAAAATTACATTCTCTATTCAGTACCAGTATGAGAGCAAGTTTAAAAAGCCATTACTTACAAGTAACCCATACCTATGGTACACAGAAGGCCACTATATTCCAAAATAATCAGGATTATGAAGATAGTAGATGATACTTTTTGTATAATTTTATAAATATAACCCTTTAATAGTAATACAGATGCAAGTGATGAAATCGAAAATAAAAATGTATATGTAAAATAAATGAAATGGTTACTTTTGAGACAGAATTTCATAGAGAAACAATAACGTGGAAACAAAAGTACAAAAAAATAAACTATAATCATACTGAGGGTTGCAAAATTGTGTCGTGAAGTCATTAAACGTTTGTTGAAGTGATGTTTAGGAAGTGGATATGGGATTATCTGAAATGTAAGTAAGAATCATAAAAATATTTTAATTTAGGTGTAGTAGATATAAACGTCTCTCTACATTCGTTTGAGCAATTCTGTCGCTTATTCGCATTATAATGTTCGTGTGTCACTTTGCCGAAGAATTATTATGCTCCGTAATGTCGAGAAAACCTACTTGTAGAGAAATATATATGTAAAAACTGCTCGTTTGTGTTGAGAAAATATTTTACGCAGAGGAGCGAACAACGTTTCGATCTTCTTCGGTCATCGCATGTTCAAAAAGAAAGAAAGAGGTAAGTGACCGGAAGCTGACCACATGTTTGAAAGGAGTTGTGTAACTGAAAATCGGAATGTAGAAGGCGGTGTTAGATGATTGAATATATATATATTCAAAGACATTTGAAAAATATAATTTTTAAAAGTAAAGCGACACAAAGGGCTATCTAGGTTCTGCTTATTACGTATATCGATAGCCGCTTTTCAGCTTTCTCCGACCGGAGACTCAACGCTGTACCACAAGAAGTTGGGGGTATTCACTGTGACGATGCTGAACTCTCTGTGTTTGTCACAGCTTCATAATCATTGCGATACTAAATATTTTCTGATTACGTATTTTGGTACAAAATGTCTTTCGTCTAGAATCGTGATCTTCTTCATACACTGTTTTTTCTACTCTTTATAGTCAGGTTCACGTTCGGCTTATTTGTCTACAACATGTACAAAATCTTAATGAAACAGTTTTGGCTGTAATTCGATACTTACCAGCAGACAAAAAACTAATAATTTGCTAAGTAATAAATTAATGGTGAAATTGTGCGATATGTGATGTTTTCTAGATTATAAAAGAATACAGACATTGTTTGTTTGTTTGTTTTGGAATTTCGCACAAAGCTACTCGAGGGCTATCTGTGCTAGCCGTCCCTAATTTTGCAGTGTAAGACTAGAGGGAAGGCAGCTAGTCATCACCACCCACCGCCAACTCTTGGGCTACTCTTTTACGAATAGTGGGATTGACCGTCACATTATACACCCCCACGGCTGGGAGGGCGAGCATGTTTAGCGCGACGCGGGCGCGAACCCGCGACCTTCGGATTACGAGTGCACGCCTTAACGCGCTCGGCCATGCCAGGCCAATACAGACATTATTGATGCATTCTGTTATCTAAGAATATTGAATAATAAAGTACTGACTTTATTAAGATTACAAACTAATCTTATCGTATTATTAACTGCTACCGTTGTTTGTGATAATGAGAAACAATTTTCTTTGACAGCGAAAAATTAAAAAGATTTATATGAAACATAACGCATCTCAGTCTTTATTTGAGTTAAACGATCAATAAGTATTTCGAAATTTAAAGCCACCGATGAGGCTCGAAACTCAAACTCAAACTTACTTGGCAGGGGTTTAGTTTAGAGAGAGAGAAATCGTAAGAATTCTCTCTCCAACTGGGGTGTTCAGGAATGTTGTAGTTCTTCTTCGTCCCCTTTCGTGAATTGTTATTAGGTTTAGTTTTATTCATTTATTTATTAAATAATTTTTTACTCTCTTTTTTTAGGTGGAGGATGTCACTCTAAATGTTATCTTGGACAGAGGGAAAGGCAGCACCGGAGAGAATGACCAATTCCCGTCCCGAAAGGCAGAAGTCAAGCAAATATGATCATGAATTCAATTCAAACGACCCGACTCAGGGTCTGGCAATAAAGTTGCCTGGGCTGGGATCTAAAAACCCAATGATTAAGTTTTTGCTGCGTGGGGAAACGGGAATGCTTCGAGAAAACCCACTTTCACGGGACAGGCGCCGAAAGTTTTGCCAGTCCTGTGCCCGATATCTGAAAAAAAAATGGAATACATATTATTGACTTAAATTTATTTCTTTAGATACTTTGAGTTTAATTTGAAATTCTGGAAATATGTTGTGAGGTGAAATGTATTTTGTTGGTGCACTAGCTAGTTTCTAGAGTGATGCCGTCAGTTTGTTTCTGTTTTCTGCTTTCAGATCATATTTGTGTAATATTTCCGTTAGTCTATCTCTTAGTGTTAATAAATTGCTAATTTGATGTACATAATTTACTGGCGTGAATGACGGTAGACTGAATGCAAATCTCAGTATTATGTTCTGTTGAGCTTGAATTTTCTGGAGTGTGGGTTTTGACATATTGTATGTTACTTGACATCCATTCTCTATTTGTTGACATGATGTTTTTGTTATGCGTCAAAGTCTTCTGTATTTAGATCGCTAAAGGAGGATTCGTAGTAGTCAGCTAATAGGTCAGCATTCTCTACGTCCGTCCTTGCGATTTTATTGTTGTGTGTGATATGTTGTAGCATGTAATTTATGTTTTTCTCTGAAGCAATACTCTTGAATTTTTTCCAAAATTCTTTTGGATTGTTCTTGATTTTTTTTCTGAGTTTTTACAGAAGTTTGGCCAATTAGTTTCTTTTACTTTTTAATTTCTTGTTTAATTTTTGTATTTGTTTTATTGATTTGTGTTTTAATGTGTGGATCACGTGTAACATAGTGTGTTCGTCTTAATTGTCTGCGTTTGATTATTGGTGCGTGAATTTCTGGTGTTAAAGTCCATAGAATAAGTGACTGCTTTCTTCTTGTTTTAGGAATTGTGTTTCTTATGGCTTTCTTTGTGGCTTCTGTAACTTGATTTACATAATTGTCTAGTTCTGTTTTGCTGTCAGCATGTTCAATTAGGTGGGGAAGGTATGATTCCTTCCCTCTAATTTTTACACTGCTAATTTAAGAAAGGCGAGCACAGATAGCTTTCGAGTAGCTTTGTGCGAAATTCAAAAAAACAAACAAATTATTTGTTTATAAATATACATTCATAAAATAATAGCTAAAAAACGAGTATCTGAAATAAACTAAATAGGTGTTATCTACTTAACTTATTTTCAGATATACGTTTATCAAGATAACTCGATGACAATCATAAAAGAGAAACATCAAGATGTTGAACTAACTGAGTTGTGTTCAAAACTAATCTTCTTATCTTACAAGCTCCGCTCCAAACCAGATGGCTTGTGTAGCTGAGAATCGGTGATACATAAAATTTATTCTGATATTTTAATAAGCTCCTCATGTTAATTCTGCTTTATATGTTTGTTTAATGCGCTTACACTTGGCATTACAAAAAAAAAATGCTATTATACACACTTTATGTACCACCTCTAAGAAGTGTCGATATTCAAAGATATCCGCATTAAGTGGAGCAAAGATATCTCATGGTGCAATTTTGTATTTACAAACGAGCGAAATCCAGCCTTCGTTCTGTGATTTCAAAAACCTGATATTTTCTAATCTTATTTTGAGCAATTTTTTGTATAAAGATGGCTAAAAATTGTTGCATTCGAATGTTTATTGAAAAAATATTAACAAATAAATAACTGTTACTTACATTTTCTCTCAGTGATTGAGCAATAAAGTTATTAGTTGCCCCCAGTAGCTCAGCAGTATGTCTGCGGACTTACACGCTAAAATCCTGGTTTTGATACCCGTGGTGGGCAGAACACAGATAGCCGATTCTGCAGCTTTGTGCTTAATTCTAAACAGCAATAACAACAGTTATTAGTTTATTGATCATATCTTATCAAAATGTTCTTCCTTATACTTCAGGTAAACACGGGGGATTCCTCAAAAGCTGTATCACTTGAAATACTTTTTTGGATAGTCAAAGAGACACATTCTCTCTTTATTAGTTAAATATGTGCAAGCAATTCCAATCATAGTTACACGTATTACTCTTTCAATTTTATTACTCGTCAGAATCTCCACCAGCCTTCCCTCGTCATTAAATTCTTTGGAACAGGATTAGAGTAAATTAATTAATGAGACCCGAATTAAAACTATTGAAATTCCTGTGTCTAAAAGTGTTATGAGACCTTCAACTGATCAAGACAGGATTAAACGGTGAGTCAAAATCTCGTACTTAAAAAAACATAAAAACACACAGAAAATAACAAATTCCAAGGTGTTTTTGCTGCGCTCTGAAATACTCTTACGTACGAAATATTTAGTTACATTACCGCTATCCTCCTATTTTAACTTTTACACGACTCATTTTGAATCATGACATTCTTCCAGTCATTTTGACGATAATTTGTATTCCCTAGCTTTTGGTGGTCATAATAAATATGGTAATTACAATAACTCTTGATAGGCTAGGAGAAGAAACACTGTTATCTTTTTCGATATTAATTTAAAAAAAAATTCTTCAAACAAAACACTTTCATGATGTAAGTCACAGCATTGTTTTCATTAAAGGACCTTTCTGTAATTGATAAGAAAAGAGTGTCTCCCTGTTGTTAGAATTACAGATAATGAATCAAAGAACAAAACACTAAACTTTCACTTCAGCTGAAACACAGACCGATTTTCTCACAGTTCTTTTCTATTCTTGATGTAAAAAAGGCGACCCTGCGAAAGAGTAACTTTTCAGTTATATCGAATATCTGTATTATGTGGAGAGCATTTTAAGATGGTTGAACTATGCTTTACATAAATTTTGTTGTGCAAGTCACCAATATTCAGTGGTAGAGCACGGATCTTATAAACCAGGGGTCTTGAGTTCGAGCCTCACTGGTGGCTTTACATTTTGAAAAATCGTTTAATTCAAATAAAGACTGTGTGCGTTATTTTTCGTAGAGAACCTTTTTAATTTTTCGCTTAATGATTAGTCTGAAGTCTTAATAAATTCTGTATTTTATTATTCAATATTTTAAAATCACAAAATACATAAAAAATATCTGTATTCTTTCATAATCTAGAAAATATTACAAAACGCACAATTTGACGATTAATTTATTACTTAGCAAATTATTAGTTTTTTGTTGCATAATCGTTGAGGCTATCTCTTTCAACAAACATCATTAAGCTCTTGTTTAAAAGACACCACCAAGCTTAGTTTCGAGCATCAGATCGGCATTCTGAGAGATAACTATTGGTCAGTATCGAATTACAGCCAAAACTGTTTCATTAATCCGAAGGTCGCGGGTTCGCGCCCGCCCTGCGCTAAACATGCTCGCCCTCCCAGCCGTGGGGGGTATAATGTGACGGTCAATCCCACTATTCGTTGGTAAAAGAGTAGCCCAAGAGTTGGCGGTGGGTGGTGAAGACTAGCTGCCTTCCTTCTAGTCTTACACTGCTAAATTAGGGACGGCTAGCATAGATAGCCCTCGAGTAGCTTTGTGCGAAATTACAAAAAAAAAAAAAAAAAAAAACAAGATAAATAAGCCGTACGTGAACCTGACGAGAAAAAAAATCGTGTATGCAGAAGATGAAGGTTCTAGACGAAAGACATTTTGTACCAAAATATTTAATCAGAAAATATTTTGTATCACAATGATTATGAATCTGTGACAAACACACAGAGTTCAGCATCGTCACAGTGAATAACTCCCAACTCCTTGTGGTACAGCGTTAAGTCTCCGGTCGGAGAAAGCTGGAAAGCGGCTATCGATTAACAGAGCCTAGATCGCCCTTTGTGTCGCTTTACTTTTTACTACAAACAAACATCCGTCACATTAGAAGAAGGTTACAGATCTATTTCGACGCAAAATATATTAGCACGGAAGGGGGTGGAACATTAATATAATCAACTCACAATTGTCAATTAACGTCTTTTATACCTTGCAAAATTTAAAAAATATCACTGTTAAAAAACCTGGCGAGTTCCACATAAACAGAGCCTGGGCTTACTGTTGTTGACGAGTTTAGGAAAAGAAATGAAAAATATAACAACTATAAGAAATATCAAAAATACTTAATATAGCATAATTTATGACACGTCATACACTGGTGTTAAAAGTATACGCATGTCAGTAGAACTTAAAGAAATACATGTGACAATTTTTATGTACAGCTTTTTAATTTGGAAAGCGGAACTGCAACCCTCAATAAAATGCAAAATAGACCGGAAGTTTAAAGTAAAAATTCAATTTCGAAAATTAACAGTTGGTGTGAGACATATTGGTCACATTATTTCCTCACGTTACAAATCTCTTTTCTGACTTTCCTAAACATTGCACATTTTCGAAAAGAAAGTCATTTCCATAAAACGTTGGCTAAATTCATTTTCGAGAAGACATCAGGGCATAACTAATGACTAATCACAACTTACGTACGAAACATCTTTAAAAGTGTATCTTTCTTTAATGAATGTTTATACAGCGTAATAACAGATGCTGCTTCATTTAATGATAAAGTAATTGATTGTCTTTGAAGACACAAGCATGAGTATTTACATTAGAAAGGTTAAAACATTATCGATATTTCTTCTTTCACCATTGCTTACGATCATCTGAAATTACAAGATATGTTTAAGAATATAGGTGTTTTCTATAGTATTAAGTAAGGGAAACATTTCGTAAACAATATTTTTTAAAGATGCAAAGATATAAACCATATGATTAATTACAGGTATTTTCTTCAAAAAACTACCATTCAAGTGAGTGTATTGGAGTTACAAATTATCGTCCGTTTCTTTTGGAACGTTCCTACTATCATCAGTTGGAATTTGCGACATTCACGTTCCTTTAAAAACTACAATTATCGATTGTTTTTACCTGCGAGAGAACTTTACAACCGTTTATATGAAGAGGAAACAAATATTCTGGAAAGTCTTAGGAAAATTATTCGTATCAATCACTACTCTTTTATATTTTCTAGCGTTAATTAACGATTTACACCGTCCTCTTTACTTCATATCAACAATTATTATAATTATGGTATAAAGACGCAAACGTTATGCTTAATTGAATGTCTAAACAAAGACTTTTATTTAAATACCGTCTAAGTCCAAGCTATTTTCGTTCAGGATATCTCTTGATAACAATGAAAATTATAGTATTTCAACTGATATAAGTTAGATTTTATTTTCTATATATCTCAGAACCAATTTAAACTCGCGACCGAAAAAGATTGTCTTGAAATTTTGGTTAAAACGTTCTTAAATTTTCATTCAAGCTTTTTGAATGTGTGCATATTTTGTAATCAAATGAAACACACAAATTGTCCCTGATATGTTAAAATTGCAAGACTTATTTCCAGCATTTATTAAATGAGATGTTTTCATATGTCACACAATTTTCGAAATGAGAAATTAAATCCTAAAAAAGCGGAAATCATTTCAATATCTCAAAAGTTGCAGGTCAAATCGTTGTTGATCATCACGCAAAAAAACACATACAACCAAACATATATAAAGTGGTAACCCTAATGGTGTGACTGTAAGCCATAAAACCGTAAAAGACAACTTAGTTTTGTGTTTTTACAGCCTCATAAAGAAGATGTACAGATGAACGTGAATATAGTGTTACTGTTAGTTGTGTGACTGTAAATCAAAACACAGCCAAGACAACTAAATCTCCAAGCATAAATTCTCCAGTTAGAAAGATAGAGATACCCCTAAATATTTAGTGATCTTGTTAATAGCGTGACTATAAAGTAGAAAATTCCCAAGACTGTTTATGTTTCAATAATAACCAGTCTTACAGCAGTTCCTGTAGCTGAGGAAATACTCTCCCAGGAAGACCTGGTGCACCCATGCAATGACAACTCTGTGTATTGAAAACTCCGGTTATTATGAGACAATTATCAGCTGATACTTTAATTAGGACGATCGTAGACAGAAAATGTTTGAAATTAAACATACGTCTTTTGAAACACTATATAACAGACACTGTTTTTAATTTTTCACTTTCAAAGCTAAAGAATAAAGTAATTTAACTATTTTAATGACATGACTACTGACCTTCATATATGATGTACTAACTTAATACATGTCTTTATCTGTAAAAGCATGGAAGGATGGAATAAACATTTGATATTTAACCTCACGTTTTTATCTAATACTAATAAATACTGGTGTCCTTTGTGTTGTATATAATACATTAAGAACTAATAACATTCTCTCTTGAGATTGAAAAATTATATCTCAAATCATACACAAAATAAAAAATATAATGTACAAGATTTAAAATCGTGTTCAACAGTGTACCATATGTTTGAGTTACTTGTCATGTAGTTGATTTTTAAGCTCGCTGATATAGTAGCACGAATTAGAAGTTTAGATAAATGTTCTGCATACATGAAGTTTGAAGAGCACACAATTAAATCATGCTCCTTCAGTGTTATGGGACAGAGTTACAGCGGCATTTCTACGGATTTCCACGCCAGAGTTCGTGATTCGATATTCAAGATAAACAGAGTAAATATAGCTCATTGAATCTCTGTGTGCATCACTTTAAAATAAACACATTTATTTTATTTTAGAATAAAAGGTGATTTATAGACAACAAGAAAACCTGGGTCTTTAATGGAAAAATAAAAATAGTGAAAATACTATAAACGTATGTGCATAATCTTTTTTTCCCCACAACATAAGACATTTCGGTCATGTTACATAAACGTCTGTTCTATCTCTCAGAAAAGATATCTTAAAGCCGCACTGTTTAAAAACGCTAAATAAGATTTTTGAAATGTAAAGCCACCAGTGAGGTTCGAACTCACGACCCCTGGTTTACGAGACCAGTGCTCTACCACTGAGCTATGGTGACTTACAAATCAAATCTTACGTAAAGCGCAGTTCATTCATCTTAAAATGCTTCTTTGCAAACCATATTTTGTTTAATTAGGAGCGAAGTTAATATTTTTCAATGATGTGCCTTTCTCCATAATACGGATATTCGATATGTCTGAAAAGTTACCCTTCCGCAAGATAGCCTTTATTATATCAAGAATACTTAAGAACTGTGAGAAAATCGGTTTGTATTTCAGCTAAAGCGAAAGTTAAGTGTTTTGTTTTTTGACTCATTATTTGTCATTGTAACAAGAGTGAGACACTCCTTTCTTCTCAATTTGCGAAAGATCCTTTAATGAAAGCAATGTTATGACTTAAACAATTTTTAACTTTTATACAACTTGTGCATATTATTTTGAGTCTATCTCTCAGTGTTGGTAAGTTGCTAAATTTACTGGCGTGAATGACGGTAGACTGAATGCAGATCTTAGTATTCTGTTCTGTTGAACTTGAATTTTCTGGAGTGTGTTGTTTGACATATTGTATGTTACTTGACATCCATACTCTATTAGTGGACGGATGTAAGCCTTGTATATTTTTATAATGGTGTTTGGTGAGCATTTCGATTGTCTATTGGTCAAAGTATTTTGGTGTGAAGTCCTTTTTCTAATTCATGAGTGTATATTGTTTACACGTTTTTTCCATGTTAGTTTTCTCGCGAAAGTGATGCCAAAGAATGTGGTGTTTTTGCTCATGTAAATTGTTGTATTTCCGAGAGATAATTTTATTTTTTCTAGATTTTTTCTTTGCTTTTCAATTTCCTGTAGAAGGTGATTGCTTATGTTTTGGTTGGATTTAACACAACTCTCCATTTGTTACTGCATGTTGAGACGTTGTTCAGTGATTCTTGTACGCGAGACATGGCCATCACTGTGTTTCTGGAGGTGCTTTAGATAGCGATGTCGTCTGCGTATTGTGAATTATGCGTGGATGTCAAATTTGAGGAAGGTATGTCACTGACGAAAATCATGCATAGAAGTTGAGAGAGGACTGATCCTTGGGGCACTCCTGCGGTTATATTAAATGATTTAGATATAGTTTTATTGACTTTTACTTGTGCTGTTCTATCTGTTAGGAAACTTGAAATCCATTTAACTATCGTGGGATTTATTTGCAGGTGTTTTATTTTGTATTTGATGGCGTTGTGCCATACGCTGTCTAATGCTTTTTGACATCTAGGAACACAATGATGGTTACTTGATTGTTGTTGAAAGCTTTATAGATTGATTCGGTGAGTCGTGTTAGATGATCTGTTGTTTGCCTATTTTTTCTAGAGGCATTTTGAGATTCTGGAAGGATGTTGTTTGATTCGCAAAAATGGAGGAAACGGTTGGAAATAATTCTCTCCATCAGTCTGCCAAGGCAGTTTAAGAGACTCATGGGGCGAAAGTTATCTGGATTTGTTCTGTTGATTTGTTTCTTTGGGATCGTGGTTATGATGGCTTTTTTCCAAGTGTCAGGGTAATATCCAGTCGCTAGTGAAATGTTCATGATGTTTGTGAGGTGTTGTAACAGGAGAGTAGAGCTTTTTTTTAGAATAATGTTTGGTATTTGGTCATGTCCGGGGGAAGTATTCTTCAAGTTTTTGATATTAATTTTAGTTCGGTTATGGTAATTTTTCTATTGATTGAACTTGAGTATGCTTATGCTGTCTCGCCAGGGAATCGTTGTGAGAATGAAGCTTGGTTTGTATTTATGAGCTTGTTGACATGATGTCGGTGTGGTGTATCAAAGTTTACTGAATTTAGATCGCTAAGGGAGGATTCGTAGTTTTCAGCCAATAGGTCAGCATTCTCTACGTCCGTCCTTGCGATTTTATTGTTGTGTGTGATATGTTGTAGCATGCGATTTGTGTTTTTGTCTGAAGCAATACTCTTGAATTTTTTCCTAAATTCTTTTGGATTGTTCTTAATTTTTCCCAAGATTTAACAGAAGTTTTGCCAATTAGTTTCTTTAAATTTTTAATTTCTTGTTTAATTTTTGTATTTGTTTTATTGATTTGTGTTTTATTGTGTGGATCACATGTAACATAGTGTGTTGGTCTTAATTTACTACGTTTGATTATTAGTGCGTGAATTTCTGGTGTTAGAGTCCATTAAATAAGTGATTGCTTTCTTCTTGTTTTAGGAATTGTGTTTTTTATGGCTTTCTTTATGGCTTCTGTTACTTGATTTACATAACTGTCTAGTTCTGTTTTATTGTCAGCATGTTTAATTAGGTGGGGAAGGTATGATTCCAGGGTAGCATTGAAAGTGAGCAAGCCTATTTTGGTGTAGGTGTATGCTTTTTGTTACCCCACCACGGGTATCGAAACCCGGATTTTAGCGTGTAAGTCCTCAGACATTACGCTGAGCCACTGAGGGGCAGATGTATGCGAAGGGAGTCACGTACGCCACGGCAGGGTTGCGCTGGTGAATCATACATGACATGGGGAAGTGGTCACTAGTGATTTTATCATGTACTTTAAAGTTAGAGATTCTGTTTACCATGTCCTTGGGTGCGATGATGAAATCGAGTACATCGTATGAGCCGTTGGCGGCTGAGAAGTGTGTGGTCATTAATTAGGTGCATTTTGTTACTAGAAAGAAAATTTTTTTATGCACAATCCTCTTCGTGTGTTTTTGTTTCCCCTTGGTTTTGTATGCGGAGAATTAAAATTCCCAATAATAATTGGTTTGAGTTTACGATTGACACATTTTTGAAAGAAGTTAATGTCGATATCTTTAGTTGATGAACAATATATGGCTAGATTCGAAATACTTAATCGGTTGTTAAAGTGTATATTACAAACAATGGTTTCATTTATGTTAGATCTGAAGGAATCTTCTATTAAGATTAAATGCAAAATTTCTGCTACTCTTTTACCAACGAATAGTGGGATTGATCGTCACATTATAACGCCCCTACGGCTGGGAAGGTGAGCATATTTAACACAACTCGGATGCGAACCCGCGACCCTGAGATTACGAGCACATGCCTTAACTCGCTCGGCCATGCATTATGGAAGCAAGTCCAGCATTTATTATCACCGTAAACGCTCCAGTTCATAAGAGCTTCGTCCATTCCGTTTAGTGGAGGCTACCTAAGTACATATATATTTATATTCAGGTTTCATGAAATCTACTAATCGACCGCTCTTTTTGAAAATTTCTATCTATTTCATTACAGGAATACCAGCTGTCTCTATTCTTTACATTTTTTTTCTGTTAAAGTTACGCGATGGCTTTACTGAAATACTACTATTCATTTAAAATTTTACGAGTAGATAAGATATTTGTCTTTTTTGTGAAAAGTAAGTTTCTAATTTTGTTAGATCAAACAAGAATCCCAGTCGCACCAAACATGCTCACCCTCCCAGCCGTGGTGGCGTTATAATGTTACAATGAATCCCACTATTCGTTGGTAAAAGAGTAGCCTAAGAGTTGGCGGTGGGAGGTGATGACTAGCTGCCTTCCCTTTAGTCTTACACTGCTAAATTAGGGACGGCTAGCACAGATAGCCCTCGAGTAGCTTTGAGCGAAATTCAAAAACAATCAAAAACTAAAAAGAGTAGGGCAAGTTGGCATTCTGATCAAGTAATAAGAATATTTTCTTCTCGGATCGACTGTTAAGAAAATGTTAAGGTTCCCAGATCGATGTTGATATCAATAAAAAATACCGATTTTACGTGGATTAACACCTTATCTTCTCTATTCATTCAGTATGAGAGGAATTACAATGCACATTGCGATTTGATAAAACAGTAAATATAGGTTTTCTATACTTACAGTGGCAGAGCAAAACTGGCTCGTTGTGTAGCCTTTTTTAATAAGCGAAATCATTAATTTATTTTATAGGTCTCATTTATTAATTTTCTTTCATTCTGCTTAAAACAATTTTAATTTGGGGAAGAGCTGGTAAAGTTCGTAATGACTAATAAAATTGAATCGGGTATATGACGCCCCGCACTTAGTATTACACGGGCAGAAATATATATATCTATGAAAAACGAGAAAATGTCTCAGAAATTAATGAATTCTCTTTCCGCCTGAAGAAATTGTATGTGCCGTAAGTATTGAATATTTCCTCTTGTTTAATTATAAAGAATACGTAAGGCGACCAGCAACTTGACACGCTGTTTTCGTAGGTCAGTATTAATAGACTTAAAAAGGACGACCTGTTATTTAACACAATATATGTTATTCGTATAATAATTGTTTTTGAGATTAACTGTTTGACTTATGGAATATTTTGGAGAGAGTAAACTTAAGAGAGTTTAAAACAAAGCCTGATATATTTATGAATGATAAGAGTTGGCTTCAAATGTTTTTATTTTATTTTATAATCGTTTTAGTTTGACTTAAAGGATGGGACAGTTGAAATGGACCACTAAATATCTTATTGTCTTTAATCATTAAGTTTTGTTATAAAGCATGTACAGACAGTTCAGATGTGAATCAACAAAGAGTAATTTATATCAACATATCACTATCTGTATAGTAACAATTAATTGATAAATTTATGATTAGGTAATTTACTCAAAGTAAATTTACTTTTATAATTTGCAAGTCCTTGAGTTAATACCTGAATAAACGATGTAACAATGACGACTGGCATAGTCTTTTGACTGAGACATAGTTACATTTCTTTCTGACAAACAATGAACTTTTCACACTTTTTAAACTTTATAACAGTTTTGTTGACTTTTAGTATATAAAACTTAAATTCTATTATTGTTATATACAGTAGCCTGACACGAACTTAACTATAATTATTATAGTCTTTGACCAGTTGCCTGAGAAGATAATCTGGTCACATTGGTGAATGTTTGACGTAATTTTATCGTGAACAATCTTTGTAAACAGATTTCGTATGAAGTGATAGAACGTCTTATCTTGTATACCATGTATTTTGTTACAATGTTCCCAGGATAATTATATGAATTGGATGATTATATGTGTTCAACTCTTAATACGAGAGTTTCCGGTTTGAATTCCCATCATATTAAACATGTTTTCCTTTCAGATCTAAGGGGTTGAATTGGGACGTTCAATCCCACTATATGTTTTTTAAAGAGTTGTCCAAGAGTTGACTGTGGGTGGTGTTGTCAAGCTCATTTGTGGACGATAGGCACGAAAGTAAAACAAAAAAGAAACCAATGATATACTGATGTAACTTTAAAGAACTTAATTATTTCTCCAACTTTTGTATTCTAGAAGAGACTAATATGTAGAACATGAACTTAAAATGAAATATTATAAAAATAATATGCACAAGTTGTATAAAAGTTAAAAAGTGTTTTAAGTCATAACATTGCTTTCATTAAAGGACCTTTCTGAAATTGATCAGAAAGGAGTGTCTCCCTCTTCTTAGAATGACAAATAATGAGTCAAAGGACAAAACACTTAACTTTCGCTTTAGCTGAAATACAAACCGATTTTCTCACAGTTCTTAAGTATTCTTGATGTAATAAAGGCTATCTTGCGGAAGGGTAACTTTTCAGACATATCGAATATCCGTATGATGGAGAAAGGCACATGATTGAAAAATATTAACTTCGCTCCTAATTAAAGAAAACATTCTTTGCAAAGAAGCATTTTAAGATGAATGAACTGCGCTTTACGTAAAATTTGGTTTGTAAGCCATCATAGCTCAGTGGTAGAGCACTGGTCACGTAAACCAGCGTCGTGAGTTCGAGCCTCACTGGTCGCTTTACATTTCAAAAAGCTTATTAGGCGTTACTAAACACTGCGGCTTTAAGATATCTTTTCTGAGAGATAGAACAGACGTTTATGTAACATGACCGAAATGTCTAATGTTGTGGGGAAAAAAAGAATATGTACATTCTTTTATAGTATTTTCACTATTTTTATTTTTCCATTAAAGATCCAGGTTTTTTAGTTGTCTATAAATCACCTTTTAGTCTAAAATAAAATAAATGTGTTTATTTTAAAGTTAAGCACACAGAGATTCAATGAGCTATATATACTCTGTGTATCATGAATATCGAATCCCGGCCTCTAGCGTGTAAATCCGTAGAAATGCCGCTGTAACTCTGTCCCATAACACTAAAGGAGCATGATTTAATTGTGTGTACTTCAAACTTCATGTATGCAGAACATTTATCTAAACTTCTAATTCGTGCTACTGTATCAGCGAGCTTAAAAATCGACTACATGACAAGTAACTCAAACATACGGTACACTATTGAATAGGATTGTAAATCTTGTACATTGTATTTTTTATTTTGTGTATGATTTGAGATATAATTTTTAATCTCAAGAGAGAATGTTATTAGTTCTTAATGTACTATATACAACACAAAGGACACCAGTATTTATTAGTATTAGATAAAAACGTGAGGTTAAATATCAAATGTTTGTTCCATCATTCCTTGCTTTTACAGATAAAGACATGTATTAAGTTAGTACATCATATATGAAGGTCAATAGTCATGTCATTATAATAGTTAAATTACTTTATTCTTTAGCTTTGAAAGTGAAAAATTAAAAACAGTGTCTGTTATATAGTATTTCAACAGAAGTATGTTTAGTGTCAAACATTTTCTGTCTACGATCGTCCTAATTAAAGTATCAGCTGAAAACTGTCTCATAATAACCGGAGTTATCAATACACAGAGTTGTCATTGCATGGGTGCACCAGGTCTTCCTGGGAGAGTATTTCCTCAGCTACAGGAACTGCTGTAAGACTGGTTATTATTGAAACATAAACAGTCTTGGGAATTTTCTGCTTTATAGTCACGCTATTAACAAGATCACTAAATATTTAGGGGTATCTCTATCTTTCTAACTGGAGAATTTATACTTGGAGAGTTAGTTGTCTTGGCTGTGTTCTGATTTAGAGTCACACAACTAACAGTAACACTATATTCACGTTCATCTGTACATCTTCTTTATGAGGCTGTAAAAACACAAAACTAAGTTGTCTCTTACGGTTTTATGGCTTACAGTCACACCATTAGGGTTAGCACTATATATATGTTTGGTTGTATGTGTTTTTTTGCGTGCTGATCAACAACGATTTGACCTGCAACTTTTGAGATAATGAAATGATTCCCGCTTTTTTAGGATTTAATTTCTCATTTCTAAAATTGTGTGACATATGAAAACTTCTCATTTAATAAATGCTGGAAATAAGTCTTGCAATTTCAACATATCAGGGACAATTTGTGTGTTTCATTTGATCACAAAATATGCACACATTCAAAAAGCTTGAATGAAATTTGAAGAACATTTTAACCAAAATTTCAAGACAATCTTTTTCGGTCGCGAGTTTAAATTGGTTCTGAGATATATAGAAAATAAAATCTAACTTATATCAGTTGAAATACTATAATTTTCATTGTTATCAAGAGATATCCTGAACGAAAATAGCTTGGACTTAGACGATATTTAAATAAAATTCTTTGTTTAGACATTCAATTAAGCATAACGTTTGCGTCTTTATACCATAATTATAATAATTGTTGATATGAAGTAAAGAGGACGGTGTAAATCGTTAATTAACGCTAGAAAATATATAAGAGTAGTGAGTGACACGAGTAATTTTCAGAAGACTTTCCAGAATATTTGTTTCCTCTTCATATAAACGGTTGTAAAGTTCTCTCGCAGGTAAAAACAATCGATAATTGTAGTTTTTAAAGGAACGTGAATGTCGCAAATTCCAACTGATGATAGTAGGAATGTTTCAAAAGAAACGGACGATAATTTGTAACTCCAATACATTCACTTGAATGGTAGTTTTTTGAAGAAAATACCTGTAATTAATCATATGGTTTATATCTTTGCATCTTTAAAAAATATTCTTTACGAAATGTTTTCCTTACTTAATAGTATAGAAAACACCTAAACACCTGTGCTAACATTCATTAAAGAAAGGTACACTTTTAAAGATGTTTTGTACGTAAGTTTTGATTAGTAATTAGTTATGCCCTGATGTCTTCTCGAAAATGAATTCAGCCAACGTTTTACGGAAATGACTTTCTTTTCCAAAATGTTGAATGCTTAGGAAAGTCAGGGCCCCCCAGTGTCTCAGCGGTATGTCTGCGGACTTCCACGCTAAAATCCGGGTTTCGATACCCGTGGTGGGCAGAGCACAGATAGCCCATTGTGTAGCTTTGTGCTTAATTCAAAAAAAAACAAAAACAGGAAAGTCAGAAAAGAGATTTGTAACGTGAGGAAATAATGCCATCAATATGTCTCACACTAGCTGTTAATTTTTGAAATTGAATTTTTACTTGAAACTCCCGGGTTATTTTGCATTTTATTGAGGGTTGCAGTTCCGCTTTCCAAATTAAAAAGCTGTATTTCTCCAAGTTCTTCTGACATGCGTATACTTTTTACACCAGTGTATGACGTGTCATAAATTATGCTATAGTAAATATTTTTGATATTTCTATTTGTTGTTATATTTTTAATTTCTTTTCCAAAACTTGTCAACAACATTAAGCTCAGGCCCTGTTTATGTGGAACTCGCCAGGTTTTTTAATAGTGATATTTTTTTTAAATTTTGCAAGGTATAAAAGACGTTAATTGACAATTGTGAGTTGATTATATTAATGTACCACCTCCTTCCGTGCTAATATATTTTGCGTCGAAATAAATCTGTAACCTTCTAATGTGACGAATGTTTGTTTGTAGTAAAAAGTAAAGCGACACAAAGGGCGATCTAGGCTCTGTTAATTACGTATATCGATAGCCTCTTTCCAGCTTTCTCCGACCGGAGACTCAACGCTGTACCACAAGGAATTGGGAGTTATTCACTGAGACGATGCTAAGCTCTATGTGTTTGTCACAGCTTCATAATCATTGTGATACAAAATATTTTCTGATTAAGTATTTTGGTACAAAATGTCTTTCGTCTATAACCGTCATCTTCTGCATACACGATTTTTTTTCTCGTTATAGTCAGGTTCACGTACGGCTTATTTATCTTTTTTTTTGGAATTTCGCACAAAGCTACTCGATGGCTATCTGTGCTAGCCGTCCCTAATTTAGCAGTGTAAGACTAGAGGGAAGGCAGCTAGTTATCACCACCCACCGCCAACTCTTCGGCTACTCTTTTACCAACGAATAGTGGGATAAACCGTCACATTATACACCCTAACGGATGGGAGGGTGAGCATGTTTAGCGCGAGGCGGGCGCGAACCCGCGACCTTCGGATTACGAGTCGCATCGCCTTACGCGCTTGGCCATGTCAGGCCACTTGTTTATCTACAACATGTATAAAATGTTAATGAAACAGTTTTGGCTGCAATTCGATACTTACCAACAGTCATCTTTTAGAATGCCGATCTGATGCTCGAAACTAAGCTTGGTGGTGTCTTTTAAACAAGAGCCTCCTGATGTTTGTTGTAAGCCATACCTTGGACGTTTCAGGAACGTTTATATAACATGGCTCAACTCCATCATGCAAAGATGAAAAAAACAAAAAATTCTGTGATTCAGTAACTAACGTCGTGTCCTATAGAGCAGAAACTCTATGCATAAAAAAACAAACGATACGTGATAAGAATACAGTTTCAACAAAAAGCTAATAATTTGCTGAGTAATAAATTAATGGTGAAATTGTGCGATATGTGATATTTTCTAGATTATAAAAGAATACAGACATTTTTGATGTATTCTGTAATCTAAGAATATTGAATAATAAAGTACTGACTTCATTAAGATTACAGACTAATCTTATCGTGTTATTAACTGCTATCGAAGTTTGTGATAATGAGAAACAATTTTCTTTGACAGCGAAAAATTAAAAAGATTTATATGAAAAAAAACTCATCTCAGTATTTATTTGAATTAAACGATCAATAAGTTTTTCAAAATTTAGAGCCACCGGTGAGGTTCAAAACTCAAACTCAAACTTACTTCGCAGGGGTTTAGTTTAGAGAGAGAGAAATCGTAAGAATTCTCTCTCCAACTGGGATGTTCAGGAATGTTGTAGTTCTTCTTCGTCCCCTTTCGTGAATTGTTATTAGGTTTAGTTTTACTCATTTATTTATTAAATAATTTTACTCTGTTTTTTTGGGTGGAGGATGTCACTCTAAATGTTATCTTGGAGAGAGGCAAAGGCAGCACCGGAGAGAATGGCCAGGTCCCGTCCCGAAAGACAGAAGTCAAGCAAATATGATCATGAATTCAATTCAAACGACCGGACCCAGGGTCTGGCAATAAAGTTGTTTGGGCTGGGATCTAAAAATCCAATGCTTAAGTTTTTGCTGTGTGGGGAAACGGGAATGCTTTGAGAAAACCCACTTTCACGGGATAGGCGCCGAAAGTTTGCCAGTCCTGTGCCCGATATCTGAAAGAAAAGGAATACATATTATTGACTTGAATTTATTTCTTTAGATACTTTGAGTTTAATTTGAGATTCTGGAAATATGTTGTAAGGTGAAATGTATTTTGTTGGTGCACTAGCTAATTTGTAGAGTGATGCCGTTAGTTTGTTTCTGTTTTCTGCTTTCAGATGATATTTGTGTAATATTTCCGTTAGTTTATCTCTTAGTGTTGGTAAATTTCTAATTTGATGTACATAATTTAGTGGCGTGAATGACGATAGACTGAATGCAAATCTCAGTATTCTGTTCTGTTTAACTTGGATTTTCTGGATTGTGTTGTTTGACATATTGTATGTTATTTGACATCCATTCTCTATTTGTGGACGGATGTAAGCCTTGGATATTTTTATAATGGTGTTTGGTGAGCATTTCGATTGTATATTGGTTGGAGTCTTTAGGTGTAAAATCTTTTTTTCTTATTGATGAGTGTATATTGTTTATATGTTTTTTCCATGTTAGTTTTGTGCCGAAAGTGATGCCAAGGAATGTGATGTTTTTGCTCATGTAAATTGTTGTATTTCCGAGAGATAATTTTATTTTTTCTAGATTTTTTCTTTCCTTTTATAATTTCCTGTAGAAGGTGATTGCTTGTGTTTTTTTTGGGTTTAACACGACTCCTTATTTCTTACTCCATGTTGAGACGTTGTTCAGTGATTCTTGTACGCGAGATATGGCCATCACTGGGTTTTTGGAGATGCTCCAGATAGCGGTGTCTCTGCGTATTGTGAATTATGCGTGCATGTCAAATTTCGGAAAGGTATGTCACTGACGAAAATTGTGCATAGAAGAGAGAGAGGACTGATCCTTGGGGAACTCTTGCGGTTATATTAAATGATTTAGATATAGTTTTATTGACTTTTACTTGTGCTGTTCTATTTGTTAAGAAACTTGAAATCCATTTAACTACCGTGTAATTTATTTGTAGGTGTTTTAGTTTGTATTTGATAGCAGTGTGTTATACTCTGTCGAATGCTTTTTTGACATCTAGGAACACCCCGATGGTTACATGATTGTTGTTGAAAGCTTTATAGATTGATTCGGTGAGTCGTGTGACGTGATCTGTTGTTTGCCGATTTTTCCTGGAGGCATTTTGAGATTCTGGAAGGATGTTGTTTGATTCGCAAAAATGGAGGAAACGGTTGGAGATAATTCTCTCCATCAGTCGTCCAAGGCAGCTTAACAGACTGATGGGGCGGAAATTATCTGGATTTGTTCTGTTGGTTTGTTTCGTTGGGATGGTGGTTATGATGTCTTTTTTCCAAGTGTCAGGGTAATATCCAGTCGCTAGTGAAATGTTCATGATGTTTGTGAGGTGTTGTAACAGGAGAGTAGAGCTTTTTCTTAGAATAATGTTTGGTATTTGGTCATGTCCGGGGGAAGTATTCTTCAAGTTTTTGATATTAATTATTAGTTCGGTTATGGTTATTTTTCTATTGATTGAACTTGAGTATGCTTATGGTGTCTCACCAGGGAATCGAGGTGAGAATGAAGCTTTGTTTGTATTTATGAGCTTGTTGACATGATGTTGGTGTTGTGTGTCAAAGTTTACTGAATTTAGATCGCTAAAGGAGGATTCGTTGTAGTCAGCCAATAGGTCAGCATTCTCTACGTCCGTCCTTACGATTTTATTGTTGTGTGTGATATGATGTAGCATGCGATTTGTGTTTTTGTCTGAAGCAATACTCTTGAATTTTTTCCAAACTTTTTTTGGATTGTTCTTGATTTTTTCTAAGTTTTTCAGAAGTTTTTCCAATTAGTTTCTTTTACTTTTTAATTTCTTGTTTAATTTTTGTATTTGTTCTTTTGATTTGTGTTTTAATGTGTGGATCACGTGTAACATAATGTGTTGGTCTTAATTTACTGCGTTTGATTATTGGTGAGTGATTTTCTGGTGTTAGAGTCCATAGAATAAGTGATTGCTTTCTTCTTCTTTTAGGAATTGTGTTTCTTATAGCTTTCTTTTTGGCATCTGTAACTTGATTTACATAATTTTCTAGTTCTGTTTTGCTGTCAGCATGTTCAATTAGGTGGGAAAGGTATGATTTCTTCCCTCTAATTTTTACACTGCTAATTTAGGAACGGCGAGCACAGATAGCTTTCGAGTAGCTTTGTGCGAAATTGAAAACAAACAAACAAATTATTTGTTTATAAATATACATTCATGAATAATAGCTAAAAAACGAGTATCTGAAATAAACTAAATAGGTGTCGATATTCAAATATATCCGCATTAAATGGAGCAAAGATATCTCATGGTGCAACTTTGCATTTACAAACTAACGAAATCCAGCCCTCGTTCTGTGATTTCAAAAACCTGATATTTTCTAATCTCATTATGAGCAATTTTTTTTTGATAAAGATAACTAAAAATTGTTGCATTCGAATGTTTATTGATAAAATATTAACAAATAAATAACTGTTACTTACATTTTCTCTCAGTGATTGAGCAATAAAGTTATTAGTTGCCCTTCAGTAGCTCAGCGGTATGTCTGCGGACTTACACGCTAAAATCCGGGTTTCGATACCCGTGGTGGGCAGAGCACAGATAGCCGATTGTGCAGCTTTGTGCTTAATTCTAAACAGCAAAAACAACAGTTATTAGTTTATTGATCATATCTTATCAAAATGGTCTTCCTTATACTTCAGGTAAACACGGGGGATTCCTCAAAAGCTGTATCACTTGAAATACTTTTTTGGATAGTCAAAGAGACACTTTCACTCTTAATTAGTTAAATATGTGCAAGCAATTCCACTCATAGTTACACGTATTACTCTTTCAATTTTATTACTCGTCAGGATCTCCACCAGCCTTCCCTCGTCATTAAATTCTTTGGGACAGGATTAGAGTAAATTAATTAATGAGACCCGAGGCATACTCAAATCAACGATTTAAAACTATTGGAATTCCTATGTCTGAAAGTGTTATGAGACCTTCAACTGGTCAAGAAAGGATTAAACGGTGAGTCAAAATCTCGTACTTAAAAAAACATAAAAAACACACAGAAAATAACAAATTCCAAGGTGTTTTTGCTGCGCTCTGAAATACTCTTACGTACGAAATATTTAGTTACATTACCGCTATCCTCCTATTTTAACTTTTACACGACTCATTTTGAATCATGACATTCTTCCAGTCATTTTGACGATAATTTGTATCCCCTAGCTTTTGGTGGTCAAAATAAATATGGTAATTACAATAACTCTTGATAGGCTAAGAGAAGAAACACTGTTATCTCTTTCGATATTAATTTGGAAAAAAATTCTTCAAACAAAACACTTTTATGATGTAAGTCATAGCATTGTTTTCATTAAAGAACCTTTCTGTAATTGACAAGAAAAGAGTGTCTCCCTGTTGTTTGTTTGTTTTGATTTGTTTGTTTTGAATTAAGCACAAAGCTACACAATGGGCTATCTGTGCTCTGCCCACCACGGGTATCGAAACCCGGATTTTAGCGTGTAAGTCCGCAGACATACCGCTGAGCCACTGGGGGGCCTCCCTGTTGTTAGAATTACAGATAATGAATCAAAGAACAAAACAGTTAACTTTCACTTCAGCTGAAACACAGACCGATTTTCTTACAGTTCTTTACTATTCTTGAAGTAAAAAAGGCGACCCTGCGAAAGAGTAACTTTTCAGTCATATCGAATATCTATATTATGTGGAGAGCATTTTAAGATGCTTGAACTATGCTTTACATAAATTTTGTTGTACAAGTCACCAATATTCAGTGGTAGAGCACGGGTCTTGTAAACCAGGGGTCGTGAGTTCGAACATCACTGTTGGCTTTATATTTCGAAAAATCGTTTAATTCAAATAAAGACTGTGTGCGTTATTTTTCGTAGAGAACCTTTTTAATTTTTTGCTCTCAAAGAAAATTCTTTCTCATTATCACAAACCACGATAGCAGTTAATAATACTATAAAATTAGTCTGAAGTCTTAATAAATTATGTATTTTATTATTCAATATTTTAAAATCACAAAATACATAAAAAATGTCTGTATTCTTTCATAATCTAGACAATATCACAAAACGCACAATTTCACGATTAATTTTTTACTTAGCAAATAATTAGTTTTTTGTTGCATAATCATTGAGGCTATCTCTTTCAACAAACATCATTAAGCTCTTGTTTAAAAGACACCACCAACCTTAGTTTCGAGCATCAGATCGGCATTCTAAGAGATGACTATTGGTCAGTATCGAATTACAGCCAAAACTGTTTCATTAAGATTTTGTACACATTGTATTTACATAAGCCACGTGTGAACCTGACTATAAAGAGTAGAAAAAACCGTGTATGCAGAAGATGACGATTTTAGACGAAAGACATTTTGTACCAACATATTTAATTAGAAAATATTTTGTGTCACAATGATTATGAAGTAGTGACAAACATACAGAGGTAAGCATCGTCACAGTGAATTCTCCCAACTCCTTGTGGTACAGCGCTGTGTCTCCGGTTGGATAAAGCTGTAAACCGGCTATCGATATTCGTAATAAGCAGAGTCTAGATTACTATCACAAAAGGCTGAAAGGGCGAGTACGTTTCAGACAGGGATTAAACCCTCCGCTCATCAGTAGAGTACCTTAAGCACATTGTCATGCCGGGCAGTGTAAGATGTAGCAGTGTTCTCTGTTTCCCATTTGTACAATATGTACTGAAAAGACTGGTGGGCATGTATATTTTATTAAAGTCTTTGTTCTTCACTGCAAATTCCCCGTTTTATCTTTACAGAAAATAAAGGAAAGAGAGCTACCTTCTATAAAGATAATGATGATATGCATATTGGACACACAGTTCTATCACGTAGTTGTGCTTTGTTAACTTCTAGTAATTGTAGTTTAAATATATAGGTGACTTCTGGTCATAGAATGTTCGATCCGTTGTCGAGTAGTTTAGCAATGTATTTGTGAACTTAATCGGTATGTCTTTGTATGAAACTGTATGAATATCAATTCAATCTTCAGTCGCTTGGAGTATATGATACTTGAACGGAAGGTATGTGAGAAAGCTCCATTTTATGAATGGTGAAATAGAAGTTTTGTAAAGGCAACTTGTATATTCGTGACTTGTGAAAACCTATACCCTATTAACTTCGGTTTTAGACGCAGATCCGTCTTGATTGTATTGGGTACTGCTAGTTGTGGCGACTTCCCCCACTGACCCTTGTGGACTTCTACCTCTTACAAGACGTCACATCTTGCTTATCACAGCTTGGTTACGACTTGTTGCAGTGCTTGTTTTGTATTGTCCTGTATTCCCTTGTTTTGCAATGTCATAAAGTACACGGGCTACTACTGTCTGTGTATATATCTATATATGTTGTTAGATATACCATGTACACCCAATAATATTTAAAGTTGGTACTAATGTGCTCTGCAGCTAGAACTCTTTCCTGGAAACAATTTAAAGAAGAGTAGTTTTTTCATCTAAAAGTGTAAAATGTGAGAAATAATCGCTACACGTGAATGATACAAAGTGATAACTTTCTCTGGATTGTATTCCAAAAGATACATAGTAAGATGTTAAAAGGACATTGAAAATACAATATTCCAGCAAAAGCACTGTATTATTTAATACTGATTTAATCGAGAAAAAAAAATTCCGTAATCGTAAAAACACTGATGTCGATCAATAGGGGCGCTAACGTAGACTTGCAACAACAAAAAATATTAACAGTATGTGATAGATGTTATATTTCCCACAATAACATTTTGGGTCCGGTTTTCTTTTTCTTTTCTATTATCCTTTTTATTATGTACCATTAGCTTCAAGTGAATATCATATTAAGGATTATAACGTTTTATATCCAATACCCTTCAACAAACAGATCGATTGGCAAATAAGTAGGACACA
Organism: Carcinoscorpius rotundicauda; assembly: GCA_011833715.1. Lineage (NCBI taxonomy): Eukaryota > Metazoa > Arthropoda > Merostomata > Xiphosura > Limulidae > Carcinoscorpius > Carcinoscorpius rotundicauda. The sequence goes on along the minus strand of CM022394.1, from coordinate 13,529,093 downwards.
ACAACTGAATTTTGAGTCTCCATGTTGTACAGCACTAAGGTTAGAGTCACACTCGGACAAAACACGGAGTTCGATTCCAAGGAGTGAACACAGGAGATTGAATAATATAATTCTGCTCCATAATATGGAACAAACAAAGAATCTATTACGACAAAAAGTAAGTTTCTTCTAGGTGTATTTATTCATAACACAGGTACTTTCAAAAACAATTCTTTTAAAGAAAGTAATTTGCAAAAGGTTTTTAGATCATCAGTTGATTGAAGTTTATGATTGTGTCTATATTTTATATCATACGTCCAAGGTTTATTTTGGACGCCCTATATGCGGAAGAACAGTGGTATGTCTGAGGAATTATACAGCAAGATATCGGGTTTCGATATCCGTGGTGGACAGAGCCGAGATGATCCTTTGTGTAACATTGTGCTTAATAACATAAACTGTAGCCGTATTATGGATTTCTGCGCTTGGAGCTCCTGGTGTTCTGAATAATGGGGTTATAAAGCAGGAATGATTCACTGCTATTTGCTTCGAGTTTGTTCTGTACAAACATTTAGAATAAATGATTTTATAACATGAATCACAGTGTGATCTTCTTGTAAATGATAGAATGAAAACCTATCTTTGATGCTTGGAAAAGTACTTAGTTTTTTTTTCAAATATATGAATTATAGATAGAGACATTTTCAGCTTTGATGGAAACCATAATATTTTGTGAAGTGATTTTATTACATGTTATCACGATTATCTTTCAAATGTTTTTAATTTATTTTTAGTCAGAAACTGCTACTATAAGCTACGCATATCTATAGCTCAGTGGTAGAGCACTGCTCTCAAAAATGAGTGGTGGTGAATTCGAATCTCACTGGTCGCGCAGAATTGTTTATTATTTATTTTGAATTTCGCGCAAAGAAACACAAGGGCTATCTGCGCTATCCGTCCCTTATCCAGCAGTGTAGGAGTAGATGGAAAATAGCTAGTCATCACCATCCACCGCTAACTCTTGGGGTACTCATTTATCAACAAATAATGGGATTGACTGTCACATTATAACGCCTACACAGATGAAAGTGCGAACATGTTTAGTGCGACGGGGATTTGATCCCGCGAAATCCAGATTACGAATCGTGTGCCGTAACCAGCCGTGGCGAAAAACCTTAGGGAGTTGAATCTCGGTGTGTGAAAGAGAGAAATGGTAAACTTAAAATGTAAGAAAATGTTGTTTATTTGTATAACAATTTAAACTAAATAGTTGTTGCACTTTAGACAAAACTAATTTTAGAGTGTAAAACAGAACACCTATTTATATTCAGTTTTCGTTGTTTATATCATTCAAATATTGAAGAATTATTGAGATACAAATGAAAATATTATAGAGGTTTGTTTGTTTGTTTTGAATTTCGCACGAAACTACTCGAGGGATATCTGTGCTAGCCGTCCCTAATTTAGCAGAGTGAGACAAGAGGGAAGGTAGCTAGTCATCACCACCCACCGCCAACTTTTGGGCTACTCTTTTACCAACGAACAGTGGGATTTATTGTCACATTATAACGCCCCAACGGCTGGAAAGGTGAGCATATTTAGCGCAACTCGGATGCGAACCCGCGACCCTGAGATTACATCAAAAATATCTGTATTCTTTTATAATATAGAAAATATCACATATCGCACAATTTCACCATTAATTTATTACTTAGCAAATTATTAGCTTTTTGTTGAAACTGTATTCTTATCGCGTATCGTTTGTTTTTTTATGCATAGAGTTTCTGCTCTATAGGACACGACGTTAGTTACTGAATCACAGAATTTTTTGTTTTTTTCATCTTTGCATGATGGAGTTGAGCCATTTTACATAAACGTTCCTGAAATGTCCAAGGTATCGCTGACAACAAACATCAGTAGGCTCTTGTTTAAAAGACACCACCAAGCTTAGTTTCGAGCATCAGATCGGCATTCTGAGAGATGTCTGTCGGTAAGTATCGAATTGCAGCCAAAACTGTTTCATTAAGATTTTATACATGTTGTAGATAAATAGGTGGCCTGGCATGGCCAAGCGCGTAAGGCTTGCGAATCGTAATCCGAAGGTTGCGGGTTTGCGCCCGCCCCGCGCTAAACATGCTCGCCCTCCCAGCCGTGGGGGGTATAATGTGACGGTCAATCCCACTATTCGTTGGTGAAAGAGTAGCCCAAGAGTTGGCGGTGGGTGGTGATGACTAGCTGCCTTCCCTCTAGTCTTACACTGCTAAATTAGGGACGGCTAGCACAGATAGCCCTCGAGTAGCTTTGTGCGAAATTACAAAAAAAAAACAAAAAAAACAAGATAAATAAGCCGTACGTGAACCTGACGAGAAAAAAAATCGTGTATGCAGAAGGTGAAGGTTCTAGACGAAAGACATTTTGTACCAAAATACTTAATCAGAAAATATTTTGTATCACAATGATTATGAATCTGTGACAAACACACAGAGTTCAGCATCGTCACAGTGAATAACTCCCAACTCCTTGTGGTACAGCGTTGAGTCTGCGGTCGGAGAAAGCTGGAAAGCGGCTATCGATTAACAGAGCCTAGATCGCCCTTTGTGTCGCTTTACTTTTTACTACAAACAAACATCCGTCACATTAGAAGAAGGTTACAGATCTATTTCGACGCAAAATATATTAGCACGGAAGGGGGTGGTACATTAATATAATGAACTCACAATTGTCAATTAAAGTCTTTTATACCTTGCAAAATTTAAAAAATATCACTATTAAAAAACCTGGCGAGTTTCACGTAAACAGGGCCTGAGCTTAATGTTGTTGACAAGTTTAGGAAAAGAAATGAAAAATATAACAACTATAAGAAATATTAAAAATACTTAATATAGCATAATTTATGACACGTCATACACTGGTGTTAAAAGTATACGCATGTCAGTCGAACTTTGAGAAATACATGTGACCATTTTTATGTACAGCTTTTTAATTTGGAAAGCGGAACTGTAACCCTCAATAAAATGCAAAATAGACTTGTAGTTTAAAGTAAAAATTCAATTTCAAAAATTAACAGCTAGTGTGAGACATATTGATCACATTATTTCCTCACGTTACAAATCTCTTTTCTGACTTTCCTAAACATTGCACATTATGGAAAAGAAAGTCATTTCCGTAAAACGTTAGCTAAATTCATTTTCGAGAAGACACCAGGGCATAACTAATGACTAATCACAACTTACGTACGAAACATCTTTAAAAGTGTACCTTTCTTTAATCAATGTTAGCACAGCGTAATAAGAGATGCTGCTTCATTTAATGATAAAGTAACTGATTGCCTTTGAAGACACAAGCATGAGTATTTACATTAGAAAGGTTAAAACATTATCGATATTTCTTCTTTCACCATTGCTCACGATCATCTGAAATTACAAAATATGTTTAAGAATATAGGTATTTTCTATAGTATTAAGTAAGGGAAACATTTCGTAAACAATATTTTTTAAAGATGCAAAGATATAAACCATATGATTAATTACAGGTATTTTCTTCAAAAAACTACCATTCAAGTGAATGTATTGGAGTTACAAATTATCGTCCGTTTCTTTTGGAACGTTCCTACTATCATCAGTTGGAATTTGCGACATTCACGTTCCTTTGAAAACTACAATTATCGATTGTTTATACCTGCGAGAGAACTTTACAACCGTTTATATGAAGAGGAAACAAATATTCTGGAAAGTCTTCTGAAAATTACTCGTGTCACTCACTACTCTTATATATTTTCTAGCGTTAATTAACGATTTACACCGTCCTCTTTACTTCATATCAACAATTATTATAATTATGGTATAAAGACGCAAACGTTATGCTTAATTGAATGTCTAAACAAAGAATTTTATTTAAATATCGTCTAAGTCCAAGCTATTTTCGTTCAGGATATCTCTTGATAACAATGAAAATTATAGTATTTCAACTGATATAAGTTAGATTTTATTTTCTATATATCTCAGAACCAATTTAAACTCGCGACCGAAAAAGATTGTCTTGAAATTTTGGTTAAAATGTTCTTCAAATTTCATTCAAGCTTTTTGAATGTGTGCATATTTTGTGATCAAATGAAACACACAAATTGTCCCTGATATGTTGAAATTGCAAGACTTATTTCCAGCATTTATTAAATGAGAAGTTTTCATATGTCACACAATTTTAGAAATGAGAAATTAAATCCTAAAAAAGCGGGAATCATTTCATTATCTCAAAAGTTGCAGGTCAAATCGTTGTTGATCAGCACGCAAAAAAACACATACAACCAAACATATATATAGTGCTAACCCTAATGGTGTGACTGTAAGCCATAAAACCGTAAGAGACAACTTAGTTTTGTGTTTTTACAGCCTCATAAAGAAGATGTACAGATGAACGTGAATATAGTGTTACTGTTAGTTGTGTGACTCTAAATCAGAACACAGCCAAGACAACTAAATCTCCAAGCATAAATTCTCCAGTTAGAAAGATAGAGATACCCCTAAATATTTAGTGATCTTGTTAATAGCGTGACGATAAAGCAGAAAATTCCGAAGACTGTTTATGTTTCAATTATAACCAGTCTTACTGCAGTTCCTGTAGCTGAGGAAATACTCTCCCCGGAAAACCTGGTGCACCCATGCAATGACAACTCTGTGTATTGAAAACTCCGGTTATTATAAGACAATTATCAGCTGATACTTTAATTAGGACGATCGTAGACAGAAAATGTTTTAAACTAAACATACTTCTTTTGGAATACTATATAACAGACACTGTTTTTAATTTTTCACTTTCAAAGCTAAAGAATAAAGTAATTTAACTATTTTAATGACATGACTACTGACCTTCATATATGATGTACTAACTTAATACATGTCTTTATCTGTAAAAGCAAGGAATGATGGAACAAACATTTGATATTTAACCTCACGTTTTTATCTAATACTAATAAATACTGGTGTTCTTTGTGTTGTATATAATACATTAAGAACTAATAACATTCTCTCTTGAGATTGAAAAATTATATCTCAAATCATACACAAAATAAAAAATATAATGTACAAGATTTAAAATCCTGTTCAACAGTGCACCATATGTTTGAGTTACTTGTCATGTAGTCGATTTTTAAGCTCGCTGATATAATAGCACGAATTAGAAGTTTAGATAAATGTTCTGCATAAATGAAGTTTGAAGAACACACAGTTAAATCATGCTCCTTCAGTGTTATGGGACAGAGTTACAGCGGCATTTCTACGGATTTCCACGCCAGAGTTCGTGATTCGATATTCATGATAAACAGACTATATATAGCTCATTGCATCTTTGTGTGCATAACTTTAAAATAAACACATTTATTTTATTTTAGAATAAAAGGTGATTTATAGACAACAAGAAAACCTGGGTCTTTAATGGAAAAATAAAAATAGTGAAAATACTATAAACGTATGTGCATAATCTTTTTTTCCCCACAACATAAGACATTTCGGTCATGTTACATTAACGTCTGTTCTATCTCTCAGAAAAGATATCTTAGAGTCGCACTGTTTAAAAACGCTAAATAAGAATTTTGAAATGTAAAGCCACCAGTGAGGTTCGAACCTCACTGGTGGCTTTACATTTCAAAATTCTTATTTAGCGTTTAATTGGGAGCGAAGTTTATTTTTCAATGATGTGCCTTTCTCCATAATACGGATATTCGATATGTTTGAAAAGTTACCCTTCCGCAAGATAGCCTTTATTACATCAAGAATACTTAAGAACTGTGAGAAAATCGGTTTGTATTTCAGCTAAAGCGAAAGTTAAGTGTTTTGTTTTTTGACTCATTATTTGTCATTGTAACAAGAGTGAGACACTCCTTTCTTCTCAATTTGCGAAAGATCCTTTAATGAAAGCAATGTTATGACTTAAACACTTTTTAACTTTTATACAACTTGTGCATATTATTTTGAGTCTATCTCTTAATGTTGGTAAGTTGCTAATTTGATGTATTTTATTTACTGGCGTGAATGACGGTAGACTGAATGCAGATCTTAGTAATTCTGTTCTGTTGAACTTGAATTTTCTGGAGTGTGTTGTTTGACATATTGTATGTTACTTGACATCCATACTCTATTAGTGGACGGATGTAAGCTTTGTATATTTTTATAATGGTGTTTGGTGAGCATTTCGATTGTCTATTGGTCAAAGTATTTTGGTGTGAAGTCCTTTTTCTAATTGATGAGTGTATATTGTTTACACGTTTTTTCCATGTTAGTTTTCTGGCGAAAGTGATACAAAGGAATGTGATGTTTTTGCTCATGTAAATTGTTGTATTTCCGAGAGATAATTTTATTTTTTTCTAGATTTTTTCTTTGCTTTTTTAATTTCCTGTAGAAGGTGATTGCTTGTGTTTTGGTTGGATTTAACACAACTCTCCATTTGTTACTGCATGTTGAGACGTTCTTCAGTGATTCTTGTACGCGAGACATGGCCATCACCGTGTTTCTGGAAGTGCTCCAGATAGCGATTTCGTCTGCGTATTGTGAATTATGCGTGGATGTCAAATTTGAGGAAGGTATGTCACTGACGAAAATTATGCATAGAAGTTGAGAGAGGACTGATCCTTGGGGCACTCCTGCTGTTATATTAAATGATTTAGATATAGTTTTATTGACTTTTACTTGTGCTGTTCTATCTGTTAGGAAACTTGAAATCCATTTAACTATCGTGGGATTTATTTGCAGGTGTTTATTTTGTATTTGATTGCGTTGTGCCATACGCTGTCTAATGCTTTTTGACATCTAGGAACACCATGATGGTTACTTGATTGTTGTTGAAAGCTTTATAGATTGATTCGGTGAGTCGTGTGAGGTGATCTGTTGTTTGCCTGTTTTTCCTAGAGGAATTTTGAGATTCTGGAAAGATGTTGTTCGATTCGCAAAAATGGAGGAAACGGTTGGAAATAATTCTCTCCATCAGTCTGCCAAGGCAGTTTAACAGACTCATGGGGCGGAAATTATCTGGATTTGTTCTGTTGATTTGTTTCTTTGGGATCGTTGTTATGATGGCTTTTTTCCAAGTTTCAGGGTAATATCCAGTCGCTAGTGAAATGTTCATGATGTTTGTGAGGTGTTGTAACAGGAGTGTAGAGCTTTTTTTTAGAATAATGTTTGGTATTTGGTCATGTCCGGGGGAAGTATTCTTCAAGTTTTTGATATTAATTTTAGTTCGGTTATGGTTATTTTTCTATTGATTGAACTTGAGTATGCTTATGGTGTCTCGCCAGGGAATCGTTGTGAGAATGAAGCTTGGTTTGTATTTATGAGCTTGTTGACATGATGTCGGTGTGGTGTATCAAAGTTTACTGAATTAAGATCGCTAAGGGAGGATTCGTAGTAGTCAGCCAATAGGTCAGCATTCTCTTTGTCAGTCCTTGCGATTTTATTGTTGTGTGTGATGTGTTGTAGCATGCGATTTGTGTTTTTGTCTGAAGCAATACTCTTGAATTTTTTCCAAAATTCTTTTGGATTGTTCTTAATTTTTCCCAAGATTTAACAGAAGTTTTGCCAATTAGTTTCTTTAACTTTTTAATTTCTTGTTTAATTTTTGTATTTGTTTTATTGATTTGTGTTTTATTGTGGGGATCACATGTAACATAGTGTGTTCGTCTTAATTTACTGCGTTTGATTATTAGTGCGTGAATTTCTGGTGTTAGAGTCCATTAAATAAGTGATTGCTTTCTTCTTGTTTTAGGAATTGTGTTTTTTATGGCTTTCTTTATGGCTTCTGTAACTTGATTTACATAACTGTCTAGTTCTGTTTTATTGTCAGCATGTTCAATTAGGTGGGGAAGGTATGATTCCAGGGTAGCATTGAAAGTGAGCAAGCCTGTTTTGGTGTAGGTGTATGCTTTTTGTTACCCCACCACGGGTATCGAAACCCGGATTTTAGCGTGTAAGTCCGCAGACATTACGCTGAGCCACTGAGGGGCAGATGTATGCGGAGGGAGTCACGTACGCCACGGCAGGGTGGCGCTGGTGAATCATACATGACATGGGGAAGTGGTCACTAGTGATTTTATCATGTACTTTAAAGTTAGAGATTCTGTTTACCATGTCCTTGGGTGCGATGATGAAATCGAGTACATCGTATGAGCCGTTGGCTGCTGAGAAGTGTGTGGTCATTAATTAGGTGCATTTTGTTACTAGAAAGAAAATTTTTTTATGCACAATCCTCTTCGTGTGTTTTTGTTTCCCCTTGGTTTTGTATGCGGAGAATTGAAATCCCCAATAATAATTTGTTTGAGTTTACGATTGACACATTTTTGAAGGAAGTTAATGTCGATATCTTTAGTTGATGAACAATATATGGCTAGATTCGAAATACTTAATCGGTTGTTAAAGTGTATATTACAAACAATGGTTTCATTTATGTTAGATCTTAAGGAATCTTCTATTAAGATTAAATGCGAAATTTCTGCTACTCTTTTACCAACGAATAGTGGGATTGATCGTCACATTAAAACGCCCCTACGGCTGGGAAGGTGAGCATATCTAGCACAACTCGGATGCAAAACCGCGACCCTGAGATTACGAGCACATGCCTTAACTCGCTCGGCCATGCATTATGGAAGCAAGTCCAGCATTTATTACCACCGTAAATGCTCTAGTTCATAAGAGCTTCGTCCATTCAGTTTAGTGGAGGCTACCTAAGTACATATATATTTATATTCAGGTTTCATGAAATCTACTAATCGACCGCTCTTTTTGAAAATTTCTATCTATTTCATTACAGGAATACTAGCTGTCTCTATTCTTTACATTTTTTTTCTGCTAAAGTTACGCGATGGCTTTGTTGAAATACTACTATTTATTTAGTATTTTACGAGTAGATAAGATATTTATCTTTTTTTGTGAAAAGTAAGTTTCTAATTGTGTTAGATCAAACAAAAATTCCGGTCGCACCAAACATGCTCACCCTCCCAGCCGTGGTCGCGTTATAATGTGCAATGAATCCCACTATTCGTTGGTAAAAGAGTACCCTAAGAGTTGGCGGTGGGAGGTGATGACTAGCTGCCTTCCCTCTAGTCTTACACTGCTAAATTAGGGACGGCTAGCACAGATAGCCCTCGAGTAGCTTTGAACAAAATTCAAAAACAAACAAAAACTAAAAAGCGTAGGGCTAGTTGGCATTCTGATCAAGTAATCTGAATCTTTTCTTCTCGGATCGACTGTTCAGTACATGTTAAGGTTCACAGATCGATGTTGATATTAAAATAATATACCGATTTTACGTGGATTAACACCTTATCTTCTATATTGATTCAGTATGAGAGGAATTACAATGCACATTGCGATTTAATAAAACACCAAAAATAGGTTTTCTATACTTACAGTGGCAGAGCAAAACTGGCTCGTTGTGTAGCCTTTTTTAATAAGCGAAATCATTAATTTATTTTATAGGTCTCATTTATTAATTTTCTCTCATTCTGCTTAAAACAATTTTAATTTGGGGAAGAGATGGTAAAGTTCGTTGTGACTAATAAAATTGAATCGGGTATATGACGCCCCGCACTTAGTATTACACGGGCAGAAATATATATATCTATGAAAAACGAGAAAATGTCTCAGAAATTAATGAATTCTCTTTCCGCCTGAAGAAATTGTATGTGCTGTAAGTATTGAATATTTCTTCTTGTTTAATTATAAAGAATACGTAAGGCGACCAGCAACTTGACACGCTGTTTTCGTAGGTCAGTATTAATAGACTTAAAAATGACGACCTGTTATTTAACACAATATATGTTTTTCGTATAATAATTATTTTTCAGATTAACTGTTTGACTTATGGAATATTTTGGAGAGAGTAAACTTAAGAGAGTTTAAAACAAAACCTGATATATTTATGAATGATAAGAGTTGGCTTCAAATGTTTTTATTTTATTTTATAATCATTTTAGTTTGACTTAGAGGATGGGACAGTTGAAATGGACCACTAAATATCTTATTGTCTTTAATCATTAAGTTTTGTTATAAAGCATGTACAGACAGTTCAGATGTGAATCAACAAAGAGTAATTTATATCAACATATCACTATCTTTATAGTAACAATTATTTCGGTATTTACTCAAAGTAGTTTTTATAATTTGCAAGTCCTTGAGTTAATACCTGAATAAACGATGTAACAATGACGACTGGCATAGTCTTTTGACTGAGACATAGTTACATTTCCTTCTGACAAACAATGAACTTTTCACATTTTTGTAAACTTTATAACAGTTTTGTTGACTTTTAGTATATAAAACTTAAATTCTATTATTGTTATATAGAGTAGCTTGACACTAAATTAACTATAATCATTATAGTCTTTGACCAGTTGCCTGAGAAGATAAATCTGGTCACATTGGTGAATGTTTGACATAATTTTATCGTGAACAATCTTTGTAAACAGATTTCGTATGAAGTGATAGAACGTCTTATCTTGTATACCATGTATTTTGTTACAATGTTCCCAGGATAATTATATGAATTGGATGATTATATGTGTTCAACTCTTAATACGAGAGTTTCCGGTTTGAATTCCCATCATATTAAACATGTTTTCCTTTCAGATCAAAGGGGTTGAATTGGGACGTTCAATCCCACTATATGTTTTTTAAAGAGTTGTCCAAGAGTTGACTGTGGGTGGTGTTGTCAAGCTCATTTGTGGACGACAGGCACGAAAGTAAAACAAAAAAGAAACCAATGATATACCGATGTAACTTGAAAGAACTTAATTATTTCTCCAACTTTTGTATTCTAGAAGAGACTAATATGTAGAACATAAACTTTAAATGAAATAATATAAAAATAATATGCACAAGTTGTATAAAAGTTAAAAAGTGTTTTAAGTCATAACATTGCTTTCATCAAAGGACCTTTCTGAAATTGATAAGAAAGGAGTGTCTCCCTCTTGTTAGAATGACAAATAATGAGTCAAAGGACAAAACACTTAACTTTCGCTTTAGCTGAAATACAAACCGATTTTCTCACAGTTCTTAAGTATTCTTGATGTAATAAAGGCTATCTTGCGGAAGGGTAACTTTTCAGACATATCGAATATCCGTATAATGGAAAAAGGCACATGATTGAAAAATATTAACTTCGCTCCTAATTAAAGAAAACATTCTTTGCAAAGAAGCATTTTAAAATGATTGAACTGCGCTTTACGTAAAATTTGGTTTGTAAGCCATCATAACTCAGTGGTAGAGCACTGGTCTCCTAAACCAGCGTCGTGAGTTCGAACCTCACTGGTGGCTTTATATTTCAAAAAGCTTATTAGGCGTTACTAAACACTACGGCTTTAAGATATCTTTTCTGAGAGATAGAACAGACGTTTATGTAAAATGACCGAAATGTCTAATGTTGTGGGGAAAAAAGAATATGTACATTCGTTTATAGTATTTTCACTATTTTTATTTTTCCATTAAAGATCCAGGTTTTCTAGTTGTCCATAAATCACCTTTTAGTCTATAATAAAATAAATGTGTTTATTTTAAAGTTAAGCACACAGAGGTTTAATGAGCTATATATACTCTGTGTATCATGAATATCGAATCCCGGCCTCTGGCGTGTAAATCCGTAGAAATGCCGCTGTAACTCTGTCCCATAACACTAAAGGAGCATGATTTAATTGTGTGTACTTCAAACTTCATGTATGCAGAACATTTATCTAAACTTCTAATTCGTGCTACTGTATCAGCGAGCTTAAAAATCGACTACATGACAAGTAACTCAAACATATGGTACACTGTTGAACAGGATTTTAAATCTTGTACATTATATTTTTTATTTTGTGTATGATTTGAGATATAATTTTTCAATCTCAAGAGAGAATGTTATTAGTTCTTAATGTATTATATACAACACAAAGGACACCAGTATTTATTAGTATTAGATAAAAACGTGAGGTTAAATATCAAATGTTTATTCCATCATTCCTTGCTTTTACAGATAAAAACATGTATTAAATTAGTACATCATATATGAAGGTCAATAGTCATGTCATTAAAATAGTTAAATTACTTTATTCTTTAGCTTTGAAAGTGAAAAATTAAAAACAGTGTCTGTTATATAGTATTTCAAAAGAAAAATGTTTAGTTTAAAACATTTTCTGTCTACGATCGTCCTAATTAAAGTACCAGCTGATAATTATCTCATAATAACCGGAGTTATCAATACACAGAGTTGTCATTGCATGGGTGCACCAGGTCTTCCTGGGAGAGTATTTCCTCAGCCACAGGAACTGCTGAAAGATTGGTTATTATTGAAACATAAACAGTCTTGGGAATTTTCTGCTTTATCGTCACGCTATTAACAAGATCACTAAATATTTAGGGGTATCTCTATCTTTCTAACTGGAGAATTTATACTTGGAGAGTTAGTTGTCTTGGCTGTGTTCTGATTTACAGTCACACAACTAACAGTAACACTATATACACGCTCATCTGTATATCTTCTTTACGAGGCTGTAAAAACACAAAACTAAGTTGTCTCTTACGGTTTTATGGCTTACAGTCACACCATTAAGGTTAGCACTATATATATGTTTGGTTGTATGTGTTTTTTTGCGTGCTGATCAACAACGATTTGACCTGCAACTTTTATGATATTGAAATGATTCCAGCTTTTTTAGGATTTAATTTCTCATTTCTAAAATTGTGTGACATATGAAAACTTCTCATTTAATAAATGCTGGAAATAAGTCTTGCAATTTTAACATATGAGGGACAATTTGTGTGTTTCATTTCATTACAAAATATCCACACATTCAAAAAGCTTGAATGAAATTTGAAGAACGTTTTAACCAAAATTTCAAGACAATCTTTTTCGGTCGCGAGTTTAAATTGGTTTTGAGATATATAGAAAAGAAAATCTAACTTATATCAGTTGAAATACTATAATTTTCATTGTTATCAAGAAATATCCTGAACGAAAATAGCTTGTACTTAGACGATATTTAAATAAAAGTCTTTATTTAGACATTCAATTGAGCATAACGTCTGCGTCTTTATACCATAATTATAATAATTCTTGATATGAAGTAAAGAGGATGGTGTAAATCGTTAATTAACGCTAAAAAATATAAAAGAGTATTGATTGATACGAATAATTTTCAGAAGACTTTCCAGTATATTTGTTTCCTCTTCATATAAACGGTTGTAAAGTTCTCTCGCAGGTATAAACAATCGATAATTGTAGTTTTCAAAGGAACGTGAATGTCGCAAATTCCAACTGATCAAAGTAGGAACGTTCCAAAAGAAACGGACGATAATTTGTAACTCCAATACATTTACTTGAATGGTAGTTTTTTGAAGAAAATACCAGTAATTAATCATATGGTTTATCTCTTTGCATCTTTAGAAAAATATTGTGTACGAAATGTTTCCCTTACTTAATACTATAGAAAACACCTAAATTCTTAAACATATCGTGTAATTTCAGATGATCGTGAGCAATGGTGAAAGAAGAAATATCGATAATGTTTTAAACTTTCTAATGTAAATACTCATGCTTATGTCTTCAAAGATAATCAATTACTTTATCATTAAATGAAGCAGCATCTGTTATTACGCTGTGCTAACATTCATTAAAGAAAGGTACACTTTTAAAGATGTTTCGTACGTAAATTGTGATTAGTCATTAGTTATGCCCTAGTGTCTTCTCGAAAATGAATTTAGCTAACGTTTTACGGAAATGACTTTCTTTTCCATAATGTGCAATGTTTAGGAAAGTCAGAAAAGAGATTTGTAACGTGAGGAAATAATGTGATCAATATGTCTCACACTAGCTGTTAATTTTTGAAATTGAATTTTTACTTTAAACTCCCGGTCCATTTTGTATATTATTGAGGGTTGCAGTTCCGCTTTCCAAATTAAAAAGCTGTACATATAAATTGTCACATGTATTTCTCGAAGTTCTACTGACATGCGTATACTTTTAACACCAGTGTATGACGTGTCATAAATTATGCTATATTAAATATTTTTGATATTTCTTATAGTTGTTATATTTTTCATTTCTTTTCTTAAACTTGTTTATGTGGAACTCCCAGGTTTTTTAATAGTGATATTTTTTTAAATTTTGCAAGGTATAAAAGACGTTAATTGACAATTGTGAGTTCATTATATTAATGTACCACCCCCTTCCGTGCTAATATATTTTGCGTCGAAATAGATCTGTAACCTTCTTATAATGTGACGGATGTTTGTTTGTAGTAAAAAGTAAAGCGACACAAAGGGCGATCTAGGCTCTGTTAATTACGTATATCGATAGCCGCTTTCCAGCTTTCTCCGACCGGAGACTCAACGCTGTACTACAAGGAGTTAAGAGTTATTCATTGTGACGATGCTGAACTCTGTGTGTTTGTCACAGCTTCATAATCATTGTGATACAAAATATTTTCTGATTAAGTATTTTGGTACAAAATTTCTTTCGTCTTGAATCGTGATCTTCTGCATACACGGTTTTTTTTCTCGTTATAGTCAGGTTCACGTACGGTTTATTTATCTACAATATGTATAAACTCTTAATGAAACAGTTTCGGCTGCAATTCGATACTTACCAATAGTTATCTCTTAGAATGCCTATCTGATGCTCGAAACTAAGGTTGGTGGTGTCTTTTAAACAAGAGCTTAATGATGTTTGTTGTAAGAGATACCTTGGACGTTTCAGGAATGTTTATGTAACATGGCTGAACTCCATCATGCAATGATGAAAAAAAAACAAAAAATTCTGTGATCCAGTAACAAACGATACGCGATAAGAATACAGTTTCAACAAAAAGCTAATAATTTGCTAAGCAATAAATTAATGGTGAAATTGTGCGTTTTGTGATATTGTCTAAATTATAAAAGAATAGACATTATTGAAGTATTCTGTAATCTAAGAATATCGAATAATAAAGTACAGACTTCATTAGGATTGCACCCTAATCTTATCGTGTTATCAATTGCTACTTTGATTTGTTATAATTAGAAACAATATTTTTTGAAAGCCAAAAGTTAAGATGGTTCTCTATTAAATTTAATGCATCTCAGTCTTTAATTGAATTAAACGATTAATAAGTTTTTCGATACGTAAAGTACGTAAAGACACCACTGAGGCTCAAACTCACGACCCTTGGTTTACAAGACAAGTGCTCTACCACTGAGTAATAGAACTTACAAAACAATATTTATGTAAAACATAGTTTAAGCACCTTAAAATGCTTCTTTGAAACGAATATTTTCTTTAATTGGGAGCGAAGTTAATATTTTTCAATGATGTGCCTTTTTCCATAATACGGATTTTCGTATGTCTGAAAAGTTACCTTTCCGCAAGACAGCATTTATTACATCAAGAATAGTAAAGAACTGTGAGAAAATCGGTCTGTGTTTCAGCTAAAGTAAAAGTTTAGTGTTTTGTTCTTTGACTCATTATTTGTCATTCTAACAACAGGGTGACACTCCTTTCTTATTAATTAGAGAAAGGTCCTTTAATGAAAGCAATGTTATGACTTATATCATAAAAGTGTTTTGTTTGAAGAATTTTTTTCCAAATTAATATCGAAAGAGATAACAGTGTTTCTTCTCCTAGCCTATCAAGAGTTATTGTAATTACCATATTTATTATGACCACCAAAAACTAGGGAATACAAATTATCGTCAAAATAACTGGAAGAATGTCATGATTGTGAATGAGTCGTGTAAAAGTTAAAATAGGAGGATAGCTGTGATGTCACTAAATTTTTCGTCAGTTAGAGTATTTCAGAGAGCAGCAAAGAACACCTTGGAATTTGTTGTTTTGTGTGTATTTTTTTTAAGTACGAAATTTTGACTCACCGTTTAATCCTATCTTGGCTCTGCAAATACCTACTTTTATTCTATTGACCAAGAAAAGTGTTCTTTGTCGAAATGCTGCTATGATTTAGTATTTTTACGAAGATATAAAATATCCTTTTTTCCTCTGTGAAAAGTAAGTTTCTAATTATGTTAGGACAAACAAGAATAGAGGTAGTTGGCTTTTTAATTACGTGTTAGCAAACTTTTCTTTTCTTATTGAGTGTTCAACACATGTAAAGATTCACAGATCGATGTTGATATCGATATAAAATTTCAGTTTTAAGTGGATTAGCAACTCACCTCCTCTATTGATTCAGTTTGAGATTAATTATAATGCACATCGCGATTCGATAGAACAATAAAAATAGGTTTTCTATACTTACTGTGGCAGAGAAAAACTAGCTCATTGTGTAGCTTTTTGTAAATAAAAGAAAAATTAAACCAAGTCATATGCCCCATATATTAATTTTCTCTAATTCTGCTTAAAACAATTTTAATTTGGGGAAGAGCTGGTAGAGTTCCCAATGACTTATAAAATTGAATCGCGTATATGACGCCCCGCACTTACTTTTAGTTGGGCAGAAAAATATATCTGAGGAAAACGAGAAAAGGTCTCAGAGATTAATTTAGTCTATTTCTGCCTGAAGGAATTGCAAATGCCGAAGGTATTGAAGATTTCCTCTTGTTTAATTATAAAGAATACTTAAGGCGACCAGCGACTTGACACACTGTTTTCTTAGGTCACAATTAATAGACTTAAAAAAGACGACTAGTTTTTTTACACACTGTATGCTAGTCGTATATTAATTGACGATCATCGTACTTGTAACAAAGTCAACTGAGGATTGGAACGCTTTGAGTGCGATTGTAGAGTTTTATTTTCACACTCGGTGTCATTCTGTATATATATATATATATGTGTATATGCTACAGCAGTTCAGTTAAACTAAATAAATGTTGTAAGTGTTGTAACACAGGGCTAAGTCTTCGGACTGTTTAAAGGTAAAGAAATAGTCAACAAATTACTCAGTAGGAACTTTAATAATTTAGTAATTGTTTTTTAAAAAAGCTCAAAGCTACACAATGGGTTATCTGTGCTCTGCCCACCACGGGTATCGAAACTCGGATTTTAACGCTGTAAGTCCGCAGACCTACCACGAAGACACTGCGGGGCAATAATTTAATGAATGAAAAGAATCTTGCAACAGTGATTCATCAGTATGTTATACCATTTAAGCAGTGTAATGTTGCTAATGGCAAAGTAAATAGTATTTTAAGTTCTCTTCATAAAAAATATTAAATAGAAGTATTAAGAAGTCATAATTTCATATTACATATTTCTGGTTAGGTCACATTTTGAGTATTATGATCAATCTTGGGCTTCTTTTACAATAAAACCATTAAGTTTATGATTTACATTGAACTTTACTCACTTTTCTATATTTTATAACAATTTCGTTGATCTTTAAGATATAAAAACTAAAATTCTATTATTATGTTATGCAGTTACCTAATATTAACTTTACTATAATCATCGTAGTATATGACCTGTAGCAAAAGAAGGTAAATCTGGTCACGTTGGTGAATGTTTGACATGATTTTTTTGAGAGAAATCTTCGAAAACAGATTTCATATGAAATGATAGATACGTGTTATTTTGTGTACCAGTTCTTTTGTCACATTGTTCCAAGGATATTTGGATGGTTATATATGCTCAACTCTCAATCTTAGAGTTTCATGTTCGAATCCCTTTCATACCAAACATGTTTTCCTTTCAGCTCTCAGGGGTTGTATTGGGACGTTCAAACTCACAATATGTGTGTTAAAGAGTTGTCCAAAAGTTGACTGTGGGTGGTGTTGTCAAGCTCCTTTGTGGACGGCAAGCACGAAAGTAAAACAAAAAAGAAACCAATGATATACTGATGTAACTTTGAAGAATTTAACTATTTCTCCAACTTTTGTATTCTAGAAGAGCCTAACATGTAGAACAAAAACTCTAAATGAAATAATATAAAGTAATATGCATAAGTTGTATAAAAGTTAAAATGTTTATTTAAATGGTTTGTGAACCTTGAAGTTTTTTTGACAAACCTTTAAATATGTTTCTTTAGCGTCTGATTTTACATTGCTGTCCTGAAGGTAAAGAATAAATGTTTGGTTTATAAAATATGAAAGAGAAATCACTTGTTTTACAATAACACGTTCTTTTAAAATCATGATTGTCAATTCGTTTTCATTTATGAACTTTTATTATTTGTGAAATTTTGTTTGATATTTCGATGAGCAATAAAGATTAAATGTTCTATGTAACATATTTTCTGATTTGCCGACAAAAACTGTACTGTGTACTTATGAAACATTATAAAGTGACATGAATTTAGCATAAAAATATCATTATTTAGATATAATATACTTTACCAAAAATCGCATGTCTCTATGCTTCAAAAGTTTATAATTGTGAATTAATGCTCTCAGTAATGACGAGAAAAGCCACTTGTAGAGAAAATTATACATGTAAAAGCGACTGGTTTGTGTTGATAAAACTTTTTTTATGTAGAAGAGCGAAAAACTTTCCGACCTTCTGTCATCGTCAGGTTCACAAAGAAAGAAAGAGGTAAGCAACCAATAGCTGACCACAGGTTTGAAAGGGGTTGTGAAACTTAGTGAAGGAATATAGAAGGTGGGCTGAGATGTTTGAATATATATATATATATATATATATTAATATAGGTTTAAAGGTCTTCCTTTGTATTGGATTATTTTGGGTGGCCCGGAATGGCCAAGCGCGTTAAGGCGTAATCCGAGTATCGCGGGTTCGCATCCCTGTCCTGCCAAACATGCTAGCCCTCCCTGCCGTAAAGGCGTTATAATGTGACTGTCGATCCCACTATTCGTTGGTAACAAAGTAGCCCAAGAGTTGGCAGTGGATGGTGATGACTAGTTGCCTTCCATTTAGACTTATACTGCTAAATTAGGGACGGCTAGCACAGATCGCCCTCGAGTTGCTTTGTGCGAAATTCACAAACAACAACAAAATTATTTTGGGCTTGAGTTGTTGTATAAGTAAGGCTTCTTTAATTTTTCGTTTCTTTATGTTTATTTCTTTACTTACTATTTGAGTGTTTTCTGTGTTTATGTTGTAATTATTTGATTTGCAGTGTTCGGAAACGTCAAATGGTGACTTTTTGTGTTCTTTGAATCTAGTCTCCAATTTTCTACTTGTTTCTCTAATAGAGAAGTCGTGGCTGTTATCACATTGTATTTTTATAAATAATATTGGTGTGGTGTTTATCAATGTAGTTTTTATATGGGATAGTACTAATTAACATATTTCACAAAGAAATATTTTAGATATTTAATTTTAACACGTCTATTTATCTTTTAAAGAGCACAAAAGTTCAACTAATTAATAATAATTTTTTTTAAATATGGTTGTAAGCATAATTTTCTATTAATTATTTTATTATATCTTAAGGGACAGTTAATTGTTTGTTTGTTCTAAATTTCGCTCAATGCTCCTGAAGGGCTATCTGCGTTAGTCGTCCACAATTTAGCAGTGTAAGACTAGAGGGAAGGAAGCTTGTCTTCACCACTCACCGCCAACTCTTGGGCTACTCTTTTGCTAGCAAATAGAGGGATTGAACATAACTTCACAATGCCCTCGCGGTTGAGAGGGCGAGTATATTTGCTGCGACGGGGATTTTAATCCACGACCCTCGGATTACGAGTCGAACGTCTTAACCCACCTGTCTAGGATAGGAAGAAAAATGATCGTCACTGAGGTTTTTGTGTTTGTTCCAAATGAGAAACTGTTCCTTGATCGTTAATACTCTTTATATGTTTGTTTAATAAACTTACATTTATCACGACTAAACAATTGCTCTTACACATGTTTTGTGTCCCACCTTTAAGAGGTATATATACTTGTATTCACAAATTTTCACTCTGTACTTGGTAACAAAGTCCAACCTACGTTTCGTAATTGTAAAAACCTGATGTTTTTGAAAATTATTCTGATTGACTTTTTAACCAATGTTCATAAATTGTTGGATACGAATGTTTATTAAAGAAAAACATCTGCAAATAACGCAAATAATTTAACTGTCATTTGAAATTTCTCTCGCAGATTCAGCGATTAAGTTAATTACTTATTCATCATACAAAGTATCTTATCAAAATGGTATTCTTCACGCTTCAGATTTACTCGCTGTTCCACTTGAAATTCGTTGAAGTAAGATTAGAGTAAATTAATCTGTGAAATATTTTTTTCCTTTTTTATTACATATTTATATATGTATAAGAAATACATATCTTTTGTTACTCATCAGGATCTCTATCAGCCTACCGTCATATTTAAATTATTTGTGACAGGATTAAAGTAAAGTAAACCTCAGGCACTCATATCCATGAATCAAAACTTTCTGAAGTCTTAAGTCAAAAATTGTTGATAAATCCCCAACTGAGTTTCGAACTTCTAAAACAAAACAAATTTCACACACAAAACAAAACAAATAATAAAACTCTCGTTGTTTTATTATGCGCTTTGCCAAGGTTCACGTAATATTTAATTATATTTCATATGGAGGTTTGTTTTTGTATTCCTCATAGAATAGCAATATTGGGTTATTTGCTGGGTCTACAAAGGTAATTGAACTTCAGGTTTTGAATCCGTTGATTTACAACTGTGTCCCCGCATACAACGTTTTGTAACAATGGTTATGACAATTTGACTGCGTTCTCTTCCATTTCTGAAATTTCACAGAGAGATTTATCTTATAACAATAACTTTATGAAAGAATTTTCTCTTGTGCACACACTGAAAGCATCAGTGTTATTATTTAGATAATTTTTTCCTTTAGCATAAATTAAAAATTTGGCACCAGAGACACATAAAAGTGTTTTGTTATATTTTATAAAGAAGCTTTGTGATGAATGTTTGGTACTAAATGTTTTTTTTTTATAAAGAATGATTATGTATTAAAATATTGATCATGAAATTTTCAACCCGTGAATTTGCATATATGGTTTCTTTTCCAAGAATCTTTTAAAGTTTATCAGTATAAGTGAAATGGATTTTGTCGACGATCAGATATAGATGTCAGAAAATTAACGGACTTCAGACACTCAGGATAAATAAAATTCGTCATGGCTTTATATTGACCGCTGTCTTATACAATGTGATAAAACTAACAGAACTGTTAAATGTTATCATGATACATAATACTCTGGTAATTAATTTGAGATCTTAAGTTCAATAATAATTTTAACCAACAGAGGTATGTAATTTTTATTAATTTAACAATGTGAAGAAATAAAATTCCAGGTTTACACAAAATATAATAAAACAATGTGATGATGAAAAACTAATATTCTTTGAATACGAATCTCAATATTTGTTAGGTAATAGCTGAGAAAATAATAAAGTTTAAGGAAACACAATGTTACGTTTTCTTATGTTTTATGTTTTTCGTAGACTAAACGCAACAGAAAAACACAGATAACAGCTTGTATAATTTATTACACTAAACTAAATAAAAATATGTAACAGATATAACATGAAATATATCATAACAGTGACAGATATTAAGTTACAACATTCAAAATTAATTACAACACAAAATAGTACTAGTTTCAACCTTCAAAATTAAACACAATACAAATTGGTACTCGCCTGTATATAATATAATGATCTAAAATGAAAGTCTCAAATTCCAGTCTAGGGAGTGAATTTGGCCCCACGAAACAATTCCGAAGCTTAAATGAAGAAGTTCAGAAACAATTCACAGTTTAACAAATTCGACGAAATTCCCCTCACGATGCCTACGATGAACGTCACAAAATTATCGCCTTTAATTCCTCCAAGCTGCCCGGACGTGTCGACCTTCAGCACAACCAGTAATTCGAAAGAATCGCAGAGATTGACGAAACAAAATCAAAGCTTCCACAGATCCAACTTCAGCCACAATTCACAGCAAACACTTGAATCTTCTCAAACGAATGACTGACTCTCTTTTTTTGAATGAAACTAATGTCTGACTCTCCTTTCTTCCTCGCATCTTCGTCTGTTTATATATTGTAGGTCTAGACTCCTCGAACCACCGCGAAACTTATACAGGACTCCAGAGCAATTCGCGCATGTCCGTTCATGCACGAGACTAAACGTCTAGACACGAGGTCGCCAGCATCTCATTTCCAAACATATGATTTGTCTACTTAATTCTAGAAAATTCTAAATGCTACCCTAAATGAATAACAACATATTTTATTTGTTTAAACTTCGAAACAATAATATAAATATGGAAATATAAATAATAGAAATGAAAATTGAAACACAACACGACATGTTGTCGTTAACAAAACATTTACATAACACTCTTCCCCTTAAAAGTAAAAAAAAAGTTTGAACTTGTGAAACCTTTTTTTTTTCTTCTTTTTTTAAACCAACTCAAAAGGGTTAAATCTAGTGGATTCTTTAATACCCTCACGAACTACAAACAATGACAAGGGTTCACCCTCATCCCAGTTCTTTGAGTGTTCGTGGCAGTAATTTGGTGGAAACGTTCAAGGATACCTTGTGACTCAGGATGGTATGCACTGGATGAAACTTGATGGATGTGCTGTTCATGCATGGCTTGTTGAAATAGCTTGGACAGAAAATTTGAGTCTTGATCTGATTGTACAACTTTTGGAATCCCGAACATGGTAAAGAATTTGACAAGAGCCATGACAATGTTGGGAGCAGTTATTTTTCTCAAAGGGATTGCCTCAGGGAAACGTGTAGAGGCACACATGATCGTCAAGAGGTATTCATTTCCTTTTTTCCTTTTTGGCATCGGGCCAACACAGTCGATAATGACCCTTGAGAACAGTTCTTCAAAGGCAGGAATAGGCTGCAGTGGTGCTTTGGGAATCCCCTGATTTGGTTTTCCAGTCATTTGGCAAGAATGGCATGTCTTACAATAGTCAACAACATCTTGGCGCATCTTTGGCCAATAGAAATGCCAATAGATACGATCTAGGGTCTTTCTTAATCCTAAGTGTCCTGACAACACATGATCATGAGCAAGACTAAGAATATCATTCCGATAGCATTTTAGAATGACGATTTGGTGAATAACATTCCACTCTTCATCAGCAGCAACGTCAGGAGGTCTGTATTTTCTCATTAACACACCTGACTTCTTGTAGTAACAAATAGGACAGTTGCTATTTCATTTTCATCAACGGCCAGTTGTAGAAGAGAATGAGTTTCAGGATCATTGTCCTGTTCCTCAACAAGTTTGTTACGATGAAGAGAGTTGAAAAATGACTTGGAGTCATCAGTAGAACTCGAAGTTGAGTCAGAAATCTCATCGATGTGAGACATGAATGTATCAGATAAAGAGAAATCCTCTTTGGACTCCTGACAACGTGTCTGAGAACGAGTAACAGCACAGGCGGGAAAAAACATCAGGAAACTCCTCAACGAGTTGCTCTGTACTGGGACTAATAACAGGTGCTTCAACAACATGGACCTCTGGTACCACCTTACTACCAGCCAAATCATTCCCCAAAAGCATAGACACACCTTCAACAGGCAATGAAGATTTAATACCCACAGTCACTGGGCCCGAAACTAAGTCCGAATGCAAATCCAATCTATGAAGAGGAATAGAAACGACGCCACCTTCTACACCAGAAATGGAGCACATTGGCCCAACGGATGACTTTTCAGAAAACGGAAGTACACTTTCCAAAATCAAACTCTGAAAAGCTCCAGTATCCCGCAGGATCTTAATTGGTTGTAGATGTGAATCGCCAACAAAAGAAACAAAACCTTCAGTGATGAAAGGCTTAAATTTGTCCTCAACAAGATCTTCAGGTACATCAATAATATTGGACTTGGAATCCACAGTGGACTGCACAGGGTCAAAATCATTGGGAACCAATGATGTATCCAACGAGGGCAAAATGAAACATTGGAGTGACGGCTTGTTTTTGAGCTTATAGCACTCAGAAATCAGATGGCCAGGTTTCTTACAATAGGCACATGTTTTGGATGAGAATAACACGTTTTTCGTAGATGATGAGCTTTTAGAATAAAATGAAGTCTTTGTTTGAGAATCAGAAGTTTGCTCTTTTTTGTCTTTGTTGACATTTGCATAATGTTTGAATGAGTCATTTGGTTTCTTTGCTGTGTGATTTGTTTTGTTTTTGTACGAGAAATCTTTGTGAGTCAAAGCATACTCGTCTGCCAAGACAGCAGCATCATGAATTTTGGGAGCTTTTTGTTCATCAATATAAGTTTTTAGCTCTACGGGAATACATCTTTTAAATTCTTCAACTAACATGAGTTTTCTGAGTTTTATATAATCCTCTTTGATTTCTTTGGAATCACACCACCTTTCGAACAGAGTTTCTTTTTCACGAGCAAATTCGACATAAGTTTGGCTGTCAAACTTTTTGTAACCAGGAAATTTTTGTCTGTATGCCTCTGGCACCAATTCATAAGCATTCAAAATGCATTTTTTGACGTGCTCGTAATCATAACTTTGCTCGGCCGTGAGTTTGGAAAATACTTCCTGAGCTTTACCTTTGAGAACGCTCTGAAGTAATACTATCCAATATTCGGTAGGCCATTTTAGCCTGAGGGCCAATTTTTCAAATTGCTGAAAATATTTATCTACTGCCTTCTCATTGAATGGAGGCACCAAACGAAGTTGTTTGGAAGCATCAAAATTATTCAACCGCATTTGGACAACTTTTTCTTCCGTCTATGCCTTTCTCATACTGATTTCCTTATCAGCTTTAATGCGTTCTATTTGTATTTCGGCATCAAGGTGTTTGTTTTCTTGTTCTGCCTCAAAAACAAGGCGTCTGTTTTCCTCTTCTGCCTCAATACGTTTTTGTTCTGCCTCAAGTCGTTTGGTTTCTTTTTCTGCCTCAAGACGTTTACTTTCAATTTCAAAACGAAATTTTATTTCCATTTCCATTCTTTTTAATTCAAAATCTGGGTCAAAATGAGTAATATTGAAAAGTCATTCAAAACTCGAAAAAAGTTTACACTTATTTTTACAAAAAGATTATTTCCATGAAAAGCTAGATGAGAAAATTGAGCTAAAATGTTTTAACACACGTTTAAAATTACATTCTCTATTTAGTACCAGTATGAGAGCAAGCTTAAAAAGCCATTACTTACACGTAACCCATACCTATGGTACACAAAAGGCCACTATATTCCAAAATAATCAAGATTATAAAGATAGTAATTGATACTTTTTGTATAATTTTATAAATGTAACCCTTTAATACTAATTCAGAATATTATTAGTTGTTATCATATTGAATCTCACACAAACTCATCAGTGTTTATATGTTTTGAATTTTTATATAAAGACAAATACGGATGATAACTCCTTCCTGACACATTTTAAGAGAAAAAGGCAAGTAAAGAGTTATTATGTCGTAAATGAAAGTCGGCAGGTAGATCATTAGTGTGAATAATAAAAACAGTGTTAGTTATATAGTATTTCAAAAAAGTATGTTTGGCTTCAGGCGTTTTCTAGCGATAATTCGCCTTAATTAAATTATTAGAAGATACCTGTTTCGTCGTCAACTTTATAATGGCTTCATAAAACTCCTACAATATCCAAAAAACCGCCATTGCGTACTATGTAGGGCAGATTTTTATTTAACTACCTAGCTAATTATTAACTTGCTGTAGCAACTGTATTGTTATCGCGTGTCACTTGTTTATTTATAGAGGTTCTGCCCAAAAGGACACGACGCTACTTACAGGATCTAAATTTTTTTTTCCCACTGCATAATGGATTTCGGCCATGTTACCTAAGCGTCTGTTCTATCTCTCACTATAGATATCTTAAAGCCGTACTGTTTGAGCAGAAGTTTTTGATTCTAGACAAAAGTGAAACAGAAATTTTGTAGCAATATATTTAGTTAGACATTATTTGGATTCAGATAAAGTTTGCAACATCGAAATCCAAACAGAGTTTAGTGTGGTTAAAGTGGAGACCCACAGTGGCAGTGAGGTATGATTCCGCCTTTTCAGTTCGCGCAACCAAGTTCAATATCCGTATTATAACTCTGTCTTTAGCTGTAAAAAAGTGTCCATCACACTGAAAGAATGCTACAGAAATGTTCCGACACAAAATTATACCAGAATAGGACGAAATACTTCCAACGTAATAATTATTAATTAACGTTCTCAACCTTGTGGTGTATGCAGGTTTTCAGTGTAAGAGGAAATAAAACGAGCTGCACAGTAACTGTGACTGGTCTTTATGCGGCCAAGAGAGATGAGGAAAAGCAATGGAAAATATATCACGATAGATTAGTGTTTCTTAATATATCTCTATGTTATCTGACGTCTTACATTTATGTTAAATATGTATGTATACATGTATAAGTGGAATTTAAAAAGTACATGTTGCCATCTACATCATTTTTCTATGTTTCATGTGAAGCGTAGTTACTGACGTTTACTTTTTTTGTGCTCTCCACAGAGTCACAGTGGTATGACTGCGGACTGAGACATCTGAAAACCAGGTTTCGTTACCAGTGGTAAGCAGAGCTCAGATAGTTCTTTGAGTAGGAAATCTTAAGCAGTGTAAAATGTTTAAAAATTCAGTTGAGTCACCACTGCTTATTTCGTGTTTATTCTGAACAAACATTTTGAACAAACTAACACAATATTTTGTAGAAATGAACACCCGCGTAGAAGCTAAAAGAATAAATGCTAATCAGTATATTGTTTTTTTCATTTCGTATAAGTTATCAAATTTACAAAAAGGATACATAAATAAAAAAATGTTTTCCAGAATTTTATAAAGAAGCTTTGTGTTGATCGTAATGGCGTAAGTTTAAGCTTATATATTTTTAAAAAACTGATAATGAGACTTCCAACCCGTGGCATGATAAATGTAGTTTTTCTACCAATAATTTATCAAAGATTATCTGTGTAGGTGAAATAGATTTTCTCTCCGATTATGTATAGATGGCAGAATATTTACGGATTTCAGAAAAACAGTACAAATAAATTAGACCAGTAATGATTTCACATCGACCTTTATCTAATACAGTGTAATTAGACTACCAGTATTTTTATATTTTATAATCATATATAATAAATTATTTATTAATTTGAGATCTTAAGTTCAATATAATTTTTTTATTAATTTAGGGCGAAAAGCAATTATATTAGTCAATCAAATACGGAATATTTAACAATATGAAAAAATAAAATTATCGGTTTATACAAAAGCGTAGGTAAATCAAAACATAATAAAACAAAACAATAATGAATATCCAATATACTTTTGAGCTAATGTCGATAAATCTTTCGAAGATAATCGCTATCAAAGAGTGAAATTTCAACTGACAAAAGATGCAAGTGATGAAATCGAAAATAAAAAAGTATTTGTAAAATACTTTTATATGTAATGAAATGGTTACTTTTGAGACAGAATTTCATAGAGAAACAATAACGCGCAAAGAAAAGTACAAATAAATAAACTATAATCATACTGAGGGCTGCAAAGTTATGTCGTGAAGTCATTAATCGTTTGTTGAAGTTATATTTAGGAACTGAATATGGGATTATCTGAAAAGTAGGTAAGAATCATAAAAATATTTTAACTTATGTGTAGTAGATATAAACGTCTCTCTACATTCGTTTGAACAATTTTGTCGCTTATTCGCGTTATTATGTTTGTGTGGAATTATTATGCTCCGTAATGTCGAGAAAACCCACTTGTAGAGAAATATATATTTAAAAACTGCTCGTTTGTGTTGAGAAAATATTTTACGCAGAGGAGCGAACAACGTTTGGACCTTCTTCGGTCATCGCATGTTCACAAAGAAAGAAAGAGGTAAGTGGCCGGAAGCTGACCACATGTTTGAAAGGGGTTGTGTAACTGAGTGTCGGAATGTAGAGGGCGGTGTTAGATGATTTAATATATATATATATATATATATATTCAAAGACATTTGAAAAACATAATTTTTAAAAGTAAAGCGACACAAAGTGCTATCTAGGTTCTGCTTATTACGTATATCGATAGCCGCTTTCCAGCTTTATCCGACCGGAGACTGAATGCTGTACCACAAAGAGTTGGGGTATTCACTGTGACGATGCTGAACTCTGTCTTTCGTCTAGAATCGTTATCTTCTTCATACACTGTTTTTTCTACTCTTTATGGTCAGGTTCACGTACGGCTTATTTGTCTACAAATGTATCAAAACTTAATGAAACAGTTTTGGCTGTAATTCCATACTTACCAACAGACAAAAAACTAATAATTTGCTAAGTAATAAATCAATGGTGAAATTGTGCGATATGTGATATTTTCTAGATTATAAAAGAATACAGACATTATTGATGTATTCTGTAATCTAAGAATATTGAATAATAAAGTACTGACTTTATTACGACTACAGACTAATCTTATGGTATTATTAACTGCTACCGTTGTTTGTGATAATGAGAAACAATTTTCTTTGACAGCCAAAAATTAAAAAGATTTGTATGAAAAATAACGCATCTCAGTCTTTATTTGAGTTAAACGATCAATAAGTTTTTCGAAATTTAAAGCCACCGGTGAGGCTCGAAACTCAAACTCTAACTTAATTAGCAGGGTTTTAGTTTAGAGAGAGAGAAATCGTAAGAATTCTCTCTCCAACTGGGGTGTTTAGGAATGTTGAGGTTCTTCTTCGTCCCCTTTCGTGAATTGTTATTAGGTTTAGTTTTATTCATTTATTTATTAAATAATTTTTGACTCTCTTTTTTTGGGTGGAGGATGTCACTCTAAATGTTATTTTGAACAGAGGCAAAGGCAGCACCGGAGAGAATGGCCAAGTCCCGTCCTGAAAGACAGAAGTCAATCAAATATGAATATGATATGAATTCAAACGACCGAATTTATTTCTTTAGATACTTTGAGTTTAATTTGAGATTCTGGAAATATGTTGTAAGGTGAAATGAATTTTGTTGGTGCACTAGCTAATTTGTAGAGTGATGCCGTTAGTTTTTTTCTGTTTTCTGCTTTCAGATGATATTTGTGTAATATTTCCGTTAGTTTATCTCTTAGTGTTGGTAAATTGCTAATTTGATGTACATAATTTACTGGCGTGAATGACGGTAGACTGATTGCAAATCTCAGTATTCTATTCTGTTGAGCTTGGATTTTCTGGAGTGTGTTGTTTGACATATTGTATATTATTTGACATCCATTCTCTATTTGTGGACGGATGTAAGCCTTGTATATTTTTATAATGGTGTTTGGTGAACATTTCGATTGTATATTGGTTGGAGTCTTTAGGTGTAAAATCTGATTGATGAGTGTATATTGTTTATATGTTTTTTCCATGTTAGTTTTGTGCCGAAAGTGATGCCAAGGAATAAAATGTTTTTGCTCATGTAAATTGTTGTATTTCCGAGTGATAATTTTATTTTTCTAGATTTTTTCTTTGATTTTTTAATTTCCTGTAGAAGGTGATTGCTTGTGTTTTGGTTAGATTTAACACAACTCTCCATTTGTTACTCCATGTTGAGACGTTGTTCAGTGATTCTTGTACGCGAGACATGGCCATCACTGGGTTTTTGGAGATGCTCCAGATAGCGGTGTCTCTGCGTATTGTGAATTTTGCGTGCATGTCAAATTTGGGAAAGGTATGTCACTGACGAAAATTGTGCATAGAAGTGGAGAGAGGACTGATCCTTGGGGCACTCCTGCGGTTATATTAATTGATTTAGATATAGTTTTATTGACTTTTACTTGTGCTGTTCTATCTGTTAAGAAACTTGAAATCCATTTAACTAACGTGGGATTTATTTGTAGGTGTTTTAGTTTGTATTTGAGGGCAGTGTGCCATACTCTGTCGAATGCTTTTTTGACATCTAGGAACACCCCGATGGTTACTTGATTGTTGTTGAAAGCTTTATAGATTGATTCGGTGAGTCGTGTGAGGTGATCTGTTGTTTGCCGATTTTTCCTGGAGGCATTTTGAGATTCTGGAAAGATGTTGTTTGATTCGAAAAAATGGAGGAAACGGTTGGAGATAATTCTCTCCATCAGTTTGCCAAAGCAGCTTAACAGACTGATGGGGCGGAAATTATCTGGATTTGTTCTGTTGGTTTGTTTCGTTGGGATCGTGGTTATGATGTCTTTTTTCCAAATGTCAGGGTAATATCCAGTCGCTAGTGAAATGTTCATGATGTTTGTGAGGTGTTGTAACAGGAGAGGAGAGCTTTTTTTTAGAAATGTTTGGTATTTGGTCATGTCCGGGGGAAGTATTCTTCAAGTTTTTGAAATTAATTTTTATTTCGGTTATGGTTATATTTCTATTGATTGAACTTGAGTATGCTTATGGTGTCTCGCCAGGGAATCGTGGTGAGAATGAAGCTTGATTTGTATTTATGAGCTTGTTGACATGATGTTGGTGTTGTGTGTCAAAATTTACTGAATTTAGATCGCTAAAGGAGGATTCGTAGTATTCAGCCAATAGGTCAGCATTCTCTACGTTCGTCTTTGCGATTTTATTGTTGTGTGTGATATGTTGTAGCATGTAATTTGTGTTTTTGTCTGAAGCAATACTCTTGATTTTTTTCCAGAATTCTTTTCGATTGTTCTTGGTGTTTTCTAAGTTTTTACAGAAGTTGTGCTAATTGTTTTCTTTGACTTTTTTAATTACTTGTTTAAATTTTGTATTTTTTCTTTTGATTTCTGTTTTAATGTGTGGATCGCGTGTAACATAGTGTGTTCGTCTTAATTGTCTGCGTTTCATTATTAGTGCGTGAATTTCTGGAAGTGCATAGAATAAGTGATTGCTTTCTTCTTGTTTTAGGAATTG
This sequence comes from Carcinoscorpius rotundicauda, assembly GCA_011833715.1. Taxonomy (NCBI): domain Eukaryota; kingdom Metazoa; phylum Arthropoda; class Merostomata; order Xiphosura; family Limulidae; genus Carcinoscorpius; species Carcinoscorpius rotundicauda. Next base: position 13,498,407 of record CM022394.1, on the reverse strand, counting down.
TGTTTCTTATGGCTTTCCTTGTGGCTTCTGTAACTTGATTTACATAATTGTCTAGTTCTGTTTTGCTGTCAGCATATTCAATTAGGTGGGGAAGGTATGATTCCTTCCCTCTAATTTTTACACTGCTAATGTAGGAACGGCTACCACAGATAGCTTTCGAGTAGTTTTGTGCGAAATTCAAAACAAACAAATAAATTATCGGTTTATAAATATACATTAAAAGAATAATAGCTAAAAGACGAGTATCTGAAATAAACTATATAGGTGTTATCTACTTAACTTATTTTCAGATATACGTTTATCAAGATAACTCGATGACATTCATAAACGAGAAACATTAAAATGTTGTACTAACTGAATCGTGTTCAAAACTGACCTTCTTATCTTACAAGCTCCGCTCCAAACCAGATGGCTTGTAACGCTGAGAATCGCGCATACATAAATTTCATTCTGCCTCATGTTAATTCTGCTTTATATGTTTGTTTAATGCGCTTACACTTGGCATTACAAAAAAAATGGTATTATACACACTTTATGTACCACCTTTAAGACGTGTCGATATTCAAAGATATCCGCACTGAGTAGAGCAAAGATATCTTATGGTGCAACTTTGTATTTACAAACCAACGAAATCCAGCCTTCGTTCTGTGATTTCAAAAACCTCATATTTTCTAATCTTATTTTGAGCAATTTTTTTGATAAAGATCGCTAAGAATTGTTGCATTCGAATGTTTATTGATAAAATATTAACAAATAAATAACTGTTACTTACATTTTCTCTCAGTGATTTAGCAATAAAGTTATTAGTTGCCCCCCAGTAGCTCAGCGGTATGTCTGCGGACTAAAACACTAAAATCCGGGTTTCGATACTCGCGGTGAGCAGAGCACAGATAGCCCATTTTGCAGCTTTGTGCTTAATTCTAAACAACAATAACAATAGTTATTAGTTTATTGATCATATCATATCAAAATGGTCTTCCTTATACTTCAGGTAAACCAGCGGGATTCCTCAAAAGCTGTATCACTTGAAATACTTTTTTGGATAGTCAAAGAAACACTTTCACTCTTTATTAGTAAAATATGTGCAAGCAATTCCAATCATAGTTACACGTATTACTCTTTCAATTTTATTACTCGTTAGGATCTCCCCCACCCTTCCCTCGTCATTAAATTCTTCGGGACAGGATTAGAGTAAATTAATTAATGAGACCCGAGGCATAATCAAATCTACGAATTAAAACTCTTGGAATTCCTGTGGCTGAAAGTGTTATGAGACCTTCAACTGGTCAAGACAGGATTAAACGGTGAGTCAAAATCTCGTACTTAAAAAAACCATAAAAAACACACAAAAAACAACAAATTCCAAGGTGTTCTTTACTGCGCTCTGAAATACTCTTACTTACAAAATATTTAGTTACATTACCGCTATCCTCCTATTTTAACTTTTACACGACTCATTTAGAATCATGACATTCTTCCAATCATTTTGACGATAATTTGTATTCCCCTAGTTTTTGGTGGTCACAATAAATATGGTAATTACAATACCTCTTGAGAAGAAACACTGTTATCTCTTTCCATATTAATTTGGAAAAACATTCTTCAAAAAAACACTTTTATGATGTGAGTCATAACATTGCTTTCACTAAAGGACCTTTCTCTAACTGATAAGAAAGGAGTGTCTCCCTGTTGTTAGAATGAGAAATAATGAGTCAAAGAACAAAACACACAACGTTCACTTCAGCTGAAACACAGACCGATTTTCTCACAGTTCTTTACTATTCTTGATGTCACAAAGGCTATCCTGCGGAAGGGTAACTTTTATGACATATCGAATATCCGTAATGTGGAGAAAGGCATATCATTGAAAAATATTAACTTCGTTCAAAATTAAAGAAAATATTCGTTGCAAAGAAGCATTTTAAGATGGTTGAACTATGCTTTACATAAATATTGTTGTGTAAGTCACCATAGCTCATAAGCATTCAACCCCACAGATTTCACCACAAACTTGCTAGCAATGCTAATACAAATGAGTGATCTCCCCTCATTTGAATCGAGGCGCGAGTCACTCATGGCAGTTTGCAGCCTTGCAAGTTATTATTTTGACCTATCTCACCTCAAACCACACAATTTTCACTCAAAATTCATGCAAGGGAAATAAAACAACACAATGATACAACACATTAAAATCTTACACATCAACTGCCAAGGAAACCTCAAAGACAAAAGGATAGAAATATACAACATAAAGAAACGTATAAACGCCAACATAATCATCGTTTCAGAAACACTTTGCACAGAGAAACATCACACCACAATCCCCGGATACATCACACACAGCAAACCTCACTCAGAAAACAACAGAGGTATAATAGCTTACTTTAGTAGAAAAATATCGCATTTAATCTCGATAGAAGATTCCTTTAAATCTAACATTAATGAAACCATATTTTGTAATAAACACTTTAACAATCGCCTAACTATTCCGATTCTAGCCATATATTGCTCACCAATCAAAGATATCGATATTAACTTCCTTCAAAAATGTGTTAATCGTAAACCCAAACCAACTATTATTGGAGATTTTAATTCACCGCATAAAGAATTAAGGGGTAACAGAGACTCACGCAGAGGATCTCGGATAAAAAAATTTATCTCTAGCAATAAAATGCACCTAATCAATGACCTACACACTTCTCAGCCGCTAACGGTTCATACGATCTACTCGATTTCTTCATCGCACCCAATCTCATTTTAAAGTACATGATGAAATCATCAGTGACCACTTCCCCATGTCATGTATGATTCACCCGCGCCACCCTGCTGTTGCGTACGTGACTCCTTTCGCATACACCTACGCTAAAACAGAATGGCTCACTTTTAATGCCTCTCTGGACTCATACCTACCCATTCCAATTGAACATGTAAATAACAAAATAGAACTAGACAACTATGTTGATCAAATTTCAGAAGTTATAAAGAAAGCCATAACAAACACAATTCCTAAATCAAAAAGAAAACAATTACTTACTCGATGGACTCTAACACCAGAAATTCACGCACTAATAATCAAACGCAGACAATTAAGACGAACAACCTACGTCACACGCGACCCACACATTAAAACAGAAATCAATAAAACAAATACAAAAATCAAACAAGAAATTAAAAATGTCAGAGAAAACAATTGGCATAACTTCTGTAAAAACTTATAAAAAACCAAGAACAATCCAAAAGAATTCTGGAAAAAATTCAAGAGTATTGCTTCAGACAAAAACACAAATTACATGCTACAACATATCACACACAACAACAAAATCGCAAGGACGGACATAGAGAAAGCCGACTTATTAGCTGACTATTACAAAACCTCTGTTAGCGATTAAAACACAGTAGATCTCGACACACAACACCAATATCATGTCAACAAGCTCATAAATACAAACCAAGCTTCATTCTCACAACGATTCCCTGGTGAGACACCGTAAGCATACTCAAGTTCAATCAATAGAAAAATAACCATAACCGAACTAAAAATTAACATCAAAAACTTGAAGAATACTTCCCCCGGACATAAACAAATACCAAGTATTATTATGAAAAAAAGCTCCACTCTCCTACTGCAACACCTCACAAACATCATGAACATTTCACTAGCGCCCGGGTATTACCCTGACACGTGTAAAAAAGCCATGATAACAACGATCCCCAAGAAACAAACTAATAGAACAAATCCAAATAATTTCCGCCCCATCAGTCTGTTAAGCTGCCTTGGCAAACTGATGGAGAGAATTATCTGAAACCGTCTCCTTCATTTTTGCGAATCGAATAACATCCTTCCAGAATCTCAAAATGCCTCCAGGAAAAATAGACAAACAACAGATCACCTCACACGACTCATCGAATCAATCTACAAAGCTTACAACAACAATCAAGTAACCATAGGAATACTCCTAAATGTCAAAAAAGCATTCGATAGCGTATGGAACAACGCCATTATATACAAACTAAATCACCTTTAAAAAAATCCTGCGATATTCAAATAATTAGTTATTTGTTATCTCGTATCGTTCTTTCATGTATAGAGTTTCTGCTGTGTTGCACACGGCGCTAGTAAGTGGCCCACAGTATTTTTTGTGTCTTTCATCATTGCATGATGGAGTTGAGCCATAAATTAACATATTTTTATGATTCTTACCTACTTTTCAGATTATCCCATATCCAATTCCAAAACATCACTTTAACAAATGTTTAATGACTTCACTACACAACTTTGCAGCCCTCAGTATGATTGTAGTTTATTTATTTGTACTTTTGTTTGCGCGTTATTGTTTCTCTATGAAATTCTGTCTCGAAAGTAACCATTTCATTATTTACACGTATACTTTTTTATTATCGATTTCATCACTTGCATCTTTTGTTAGTTGAAATTTCACTCTTTTATAGCTGTTATCTTAGAAAGATTTCTTGACATTAGTTCAAAAGTATGTTGGATATTCATTTTTGTTTTGATTTACCTACGCTTTTGTATAAACCGATAATTTTATTTTTTCATATTTTTAAATATTCCGTATTTGATTGACTAATATAATTGCTTTTCGCCCTAAATTAATAAAAAATACATATTGAACTTAAGATCTCAAATTAATAAATAATTTACTATGTTATGATTACAAAATGTAAAAATACTGGTAGTTTAATGACACTATATTAGATAGCAATCGACGTGAAATCATTACTGGTCTAATTTATTTATACTGTATATCTGAAATCCGTAAGTGTTCTGCCATCTGCCATTCTCGAACTCGGTTGCGAGAACTGAAAATGCGGAATTATACCTCACTGCCACTGTGGGTCTTCACTGTGGTCGAAACGTTGTTCGCTCTTCTATGTAAAATATATTCTCAACTCAAACGAGCCGTTTTTCATATAAAATTCTCAACATCACTAATTGTTAACATTGTAATAACCATTTCACGAAATTTGAACAAGGTTAATGTATGATCTCCATTGTCATTGACACCTGTTTTATTTGTTGCTTTTTGTTTTTGTATATCGCACAAAGCTACTCGTGGGCTATCTGTGCTCGGCGTCCCAAATTCAGCAGTGTGAGACTAGAGGGAAGGCACCAACTCTTGGGGTTTTCTTTAACCAAGGGGTAGTAAGATTGACTATAAGTTTCCTCTCAAATGATTAAAGCATTTTCGAGCTTGTTTGATGCGAACGAAATGCGAACCCAAGACCCTCAGATTACGAGTCGCACGCCTTAACACGCTTGGCCAGGCCGGGCCCAACACCAGTTTTAAATTCTAAAATTTGAATTTGCATTGCTATGCATCAATACTGAGCATTTCAGAAATTTTGCGTTTTTTCAATAAAGCATAACTGCACACTTTCTGAAAAACTGTAAGACAGCAAAAACGGTAAGCAACTGAAGTCCACCACTAAAATTTATCTAATTTTTATAAACATTGAAGAATGTTTTTAGCGATGTTTTAATTGTGAGCAATTACTCTTTATGTATCTTTACGTAGATTGAATCATTACAATTTATTTTGTTTTAAATTAAATCAATTTTATCGTATAAATAAGTTTTTTGCGTTTTTTACTCATTTTGAAAATTTTTCAATCTCTTATATTTGAACAAATAATGTTTTTGAGAAGTGGTTTTTTGAAATACATCCATTTCTTTCTAATTAAATGTAACTATTACGCAATAGGTTGCAGAATGTTTTTGCTAGAATATATAATTTCACATCTTAAAACATAAAACCTACCTTAACAAAATTAACTACCTATTTAGATTTTCAGTTGCAAACAAACACTGCTTTGGAGTAATTTTCTTGACATACTTGAGTTCTGACTTCAAAATGGGCCTGGCATGGCGGAACGCGTTAAGTCGTGCGCTTCGTAATCTGAGTGTCGCGGATTCACGCCCCATTCGGGCCAAATATTTTCGCCATTTCAGCCGTGGGGGCGTTATAATATGACCGTCAATCCCACTATTCGTTGGTACAAGAGTAGCCCAAGAGTTGGCGGTGGGTGGTGATGACTAGCTTCCCTTCCTCTAATCTCACACTGCTAATTCAGGGACGGCTAGCACAGATAGCTTTCGAGTAGCTTTGTGCGAAATTCAAAACAAACAAACAAATTATCTGTTTATAAATATACATTCACAGAATAATAGCTAAAAAACGAGTAGCTGAAATAAACTATATAAGTATAATATACTTAACTTATTTTCAGATATACGTTTATCAAGATAACTCGATGACATACACAAAGAGAAACATCAGGATGTTGTACTCTCTGGGTCGTGTAAAAAACTTACATTCTTCTCTTACAAGCTCTACTCCAAACCACATGGCTTGTGTAGCTGAGAATCGGTCATACATAAATTTCATTCTGATATTTCAATACGCTCCTTATGTTAATTCTCCTCTATATGTTTGTTTAATGCGCTTACATTTAGAATGACAAAAATGCTGTTATACACACTTTATGTACCACCTTTAAGACGTGTCGATATGCAAAGATATCCGCATTAGGTGGAGCAAAGATATCTTATTGTGCAACTTTGTATTTACAAACTATTGAAATCCAGCCTTCGTTCTGTGATTTCAAGAATCTGATATTTTCTAATCTTATTTTGAGAAGTTTTCTTTATAAAGGTGACTAGAATTGTTGCATTCGAATGTTTATTTATAAAATATTAACAAATAAATAACTGTTACTTACATTTTCTCTCAGTGATTTAGCAATTAAGTTAGTAGTTTATTTATCATATCCTATCAAAATGGTCTTCTTTATAATTCAGGTAAACCAGCGGGATTCCTCAAAAGCTGTATCACTTGAAATACATTTTTTGAATGGGATAAAAGCAACTTAGTTCAATATGTAGAAGCAATACCAATCGTTGTCACACGTATTACTCTTTCAATTTTATTACTCGTTAGGATCTCCACCAGCCTTCCCTCGAAATTAAATTCTTTGGGACAGGATTAGAGTAAATTAACTAATGAGACCCGAGGCATACTCAAATTAACGAATTAAAACTATTGGAATTCCTTTGTCTTAAAGTGTTATGAGACCTTCAACTGGTCAAGACAGGATTAAACGGTGAGTCAAAACCTCGAACATAAAAAAAGAGACACACAAAACCACAAATTCCAAGGTGTTCTTTACTGCGCTCTGAAATACTCTTACGTACGAAATATTTAGTTACATTACCGAAATCCCCCTATTTTAACTTTTACACGACTCATTTAGAATCATGACATTCTTCCATAATTTGTATACCCTAGTTTTTCGTGGTCATAATAAATATGGTAATTACAATAACTTTTGATGGGTTAGGAGCAGAAACACTGTTATCTCTTTCGATATTAATTTGGAAAAAAATTATTCAAACAAAACACTTTTATGATGCAAGTCATAGCATTGTTTTTATTAAAGGACCTTTCTGTAATTGTCAAGAAAGGGCTGTCTCCATGTTGTTAGAATTACAGTTAATGAGTCAAAGAACAAAACACTTAACTTTCACTTAAGCTGAAACACAGACCGATTTTCTCACAGTTCTTCACTATTCTTGATGTAAAAAAGGCTACCCTGCGAAAGAGTAACTTTTCAGTCATGTCGAATATCTGCATTCTGTGGAGAGCATTTTAAGATGGTTGAACTATGCTTTACATAACTTTTGTTCTGTAAGTCACAATAGTTCAGTGGTAAAACACTAGTCTTGAAAACTAGGGATCGTGAGTTCGAGCCTTGCTGGTGGCTTTACATTTCGAAGAAATAAAGACTGAGTGCGTTATTTTTCATAGAGAACCTTTTTAATTTTTCACTCTCAAACAAAATTGTTTCTCGTAATGTGCAATTACTCAAAGTTTATCTTCACATTAATTGAATCGTTATAATTTATTTTGTTTTATATTTAATCAATTTTATCGAACAAATATGTCTTATGTATTTTCCAATCATTTTCGAAGTGTTTTTGAGGACTGTTTAATTGAAATGAAAAGAAGTGATTCTTTTTAAAGAGATGTGAAAAAGTAATGAAGATAAATAAAAAAGTAAGCTATATAAAATATGTGGTTTAGACATTGTCCTTGTTTATTCAAAAATCTAATAAAACACCACACAGTAACATCGTATGGTTAATCATCATCCATATCCGAACGTAATCATGTCATTGACATCGTTTAGAGCAAACCTCACGATCTGATCCACATTCATTAGGTACTCAGCTTTATCTGTTTATAAATATACATTCAGAGGAAAATAGCTAGAAAACGAGTATGAGAAATAAACTACATAGGTATTATATACTTAACTTATTTCTAGATATACGATTATGAAAATAACTCGATGACGTACATAACAGAAAAAACATCAGGTTGTTGGACGAGCTGAGTCGTGTACATAACTAACCTACCTATCTCAGTTGCTCAGTTTCAAGCCCGATTGATTCTAACGCTGAGAATGGTGCATATATAAATTTCATTCTGATATTTAAATAAGCGCCTCATGTTAATTCTTCTTTACATGTTTGTTTAATGCACATACAGTTAGCGTTACACAAAAAATGCCATAATACATTCTTTATGTACCACCTTAAAGACTTATCTATATTCCAAAATATTCGCATTAGGTAGAGCAAAGATATTTTATTGTGCAACTTTGTATTTACAAACTAACGAAATCCAGTCTTCGTTCTGTGATTCTAAGAACCTGATATTTTCTGATCTTATTTTGAGCATTTTTTTTACAAAGATGACTAAGATTTGTTGCATTCGAATGTTTATTTACATAATATTAACAAATAAATTAACTGTTACTTACATTTTTTCTCAGTGATTGAGCAATTCAGTTGATAATATATTTATCATATCTTTTCAAAATGGTCTTCTTTATACTTTAGGTAAACCAGCGGGTTTCCTAAAATGCTTAATCACTTGAAATACTTTTTTGGATAGGATTAGAGCAACTTTGTGAAAGAGATGCTTTCCCTCTTTATTAGTTAAATATGTGCAAGCAATACCAATCATGTTCACACGTATTACTGATTCAATTTTATTACTAGTTAGGATCTTAACCAGTCTCCCATCGTAATTAAATTCTTTGGAACAGGATTAGAGTAAATTAATTAATGAGACCCAAGGTACACTCAACTCAACGAATCAAAACTTTTGTAATCACTGTGTCTGAAAGTGTTATGAGACCTCCAACTGGTCAAGACAGGATTAAACGGCGAGTCAAAATCTCGAATATGAAAAAAACACACACAAAACAATAAATTCCAAGGTGTTTTTTACTGCGCTCTGAAATACTTTTACGTACGAAATATTTAGTTACATTACCGCTATCCTCCTATTTTAACTTTTACACGACTCATTTAGAATCATGACATTCTTCCAGTTATTTTGACGATAATTTGTATACCTAAGATTTTCGTGGTCATAATAAAAAGGGTAATTACAATAACTCTTGATAACCTAGGAGAGAAACACTGTTATCAATTTCGATATTAATTTGTAAAAAAAAATTATTCAAACAAAACACTTTTATGATGTGAGTCATAGCATTGTTTTCATTAAAGAGCCTTTCTGTAATTGATAAGAAAGGAGTGTCTCCCTGTTGTTAGAATGACAAATAATGAGTCAAAGAACAAAACACACAAAGTTCACTTCAGCTGAAACACAGACCGATTTTCTCACAGATCTTTACTATTCTTGATGTCACAAAGGCTATCCTGCGGAAGGGTAACTTTTATGACATATCGAATATCCGTAATGTGGAGAAAGGCATGTCATTGAAAAATATTAACTTCGTTCAAAATTAAAGAAAATATTCGTTGCAAAGAAACATTTTAAGATAGTTGAACTACGCTTTACATAAATATTGTTGTGTAAGTCACCATAGCTCACAAGCATTCAACCCCACAGATTTCACCACAAAGTTGCTAGCAATGCTAATAGAATTGAGTGATCTCCCCAAATCTCGAATATGAAAAAAACACACACAAAACAATAAATTCCAAGGTGTTTTTTACTGCGCTCTGAAATACTTTTACGTACGAAATATTTAGTTACATTACCGCTATCCTCCTATTTTAACTTTTACACGACTCATTTAGAATGATGACATTCTTCCAGTCATTTTGACGATAATTTGTATTCCCCTAGTTTTTGGTGGTCACAATAAATATGGTAATTACAATAACTCTTGATGGGCTAAGAGAAGAAACACTGTTATCTCTTTCGATATTAATTTGGAAAACAAATTCTTCAAACAAAACACTTTTATGATGTAAGTCATAGCATTGTTTTCATTAAAGAACCTTTCTGTAATTGACAAGAAAAGAGTGTCTCCCTGTTGTTAGAATTACAGATAATGAGTCAAAGAACAAAACACTTAACTTTCACTTCAGTTGAAACACAGACCAATTTTCTCACAATTCTTTACTATTCTTGACGTCACAAAGGCTATCCTGCGGAAGGGTAACTTTTATGACATTTCGAATATCCGTAATGTGGAGAAAGGCATATCATTGAAAAATATTAACTTCGTTCAAAATTAAAGAAAATATTCGTTGCGAAGAAACATTTAAACATGGTTGAACTACGCTTTACATAAATTTTATTGTGTAAGTCACCATAGCTCAGTGGTAGAGCATTGGTCTTGTAAACCAGGGGTCGTGAGTTCGATCCTCACTGGAGGCTTTACATTTCGAATAATCTTTTAATTCACAAAAAGACTGAGATGCGTTATTTTTTGGAAGAGAACTTTTTTAATTTTTCGCTCTCAAAGAAAATTCTTTCTCATCATCACAAACAACGGTAGCAGTTAATAATACGACAAGATTAGTCTGTAATCTTTATAAAGTCTGTATACTTTAAAAACCTAAACAATATCGAAAAACGCACAATTTTACCATCGATTTATTACTAAGCAAAGTATTAGTTATTTGTTATCTCGTATCGTTCTTTTATGTATAGAGTTTCTGCTGTGTTGTACACGACGCTAGTAACTGACCCACAGTTATTTTTGTGTTTTTCATCATTGCATGATGGAGTTGAGCCTAAGTTAAAATATTTTTATGATTCTTACCTACTTTTCAAATAATCTCATATCCAGTTCCTTAACATTACTTTAACAAATGTTTAATGACTTCACTACACAACTTTGCAGCCCTCAGAATGATTGTAGTTTATTTATTTGTACTTTTGTTTGTGCGTTATTGTTTCTCCATGAAATTCTGTCTCGAAAGTAACCATTTCATTACTTATACATATACTTTTTAATTTTCGATTTTATCACTTGCATCTTTGAAATTTCACTCCTTTATAGCTGTTATCTTAGAAAGATTTATTGACATTAGTTCAAAAGTATATTGGATATTTATTTTTGTTTTGATTTACTTACGCTTTTCTATAAACCGATAATTTTATTTTTTCATATTGTTAAATATTCCGTATTTCATTGACTAATATAATTGCTTTTCGCCATAAATTAAAAAAAAATAGATATTGAAATTGAGATCTCAAATTAATAAATAATTTATTATGTTATGATCACAAAATATAAAAATACTGGTAGTTTAATGACACTATATTAGATAGCAATCGACGTGAAATCATTACTATTCTAATTTATTTATACTGTATATCTGAAATCCGTAAATATTCGGCCATCTATACATAATCGTGGACAAAATCTAATTCATCTACGCTAATAATATTTGAGAAATTATTGGTAGAAATACCATATTTATCATGCCACGGGTTGGAAGTCTCATGATCAGTTTTTTAATCACATACATTTTTTAAAAAATATTTAAGCTTAAACTTATGCCATTACGATCAACACAAAGCTTCTTTATAAAATTCTGGAAAACATTTTTTTATTTATGTACCTTTGTTCTAAATTTGATAGCTTATAGTAAATGAAAAAATAATTTATTGATCAGCATTTTTCTTTTAGCTTCTACACAGGTGTTCATTTCTACAAAATATTGTGTTAATTTGTTCAAACTGTTTGAACAGAATAAACTCGAAATAAGCAGTGGTGACTCAACTGAAATTTTTAACATTTTACACTGTTTAAGATTTTTATTCAAAGGACTATCTGAGCTCTGCCTACCACTAGTAACGAAACCTGGTTTTCAGAAGTCTCAGTCCGCAGTCATACTACTGTGACTCTGTGGAGAGCACTTTTTTGTTGTTGTTTTGAATTAAGCACAAAGCTACACAATGGGCTATCTGTGCTATGCCCACCACGGGTATCGAAACCCGGATTTTAGCGTGTACGTCCGCAGATATGCCGCTGAGCCTCTGCGGGGCGTGCAGAGAACATAAAAAGTAAACGTCAGTTGCTACGCTTCGTATAAAACATAGAAAAAATGATGTAGATAGCCACTTGTATTTTTTATATTCTACTTATACATCTATACATATATATTTAACATAAATGTAAGACGTCAGATAAAATAATGATGTTGTAAGCAACACTAATATATCGTGATATATTTTCCATTGCTTTTCCTCATCTTTCTTGGCCGCGTAAAGGCCAGTCATAGATACTGTGCAGCTCGTTTAACACCCTCTTACACTGAAAATCTGCACATTCCGCAAGGTTGAGAACGTTAATTAATAATTATTATGTTCGAAGTATTTCGTCCTATTCTAATATATTTTGTGTCGAACAATTTCGTAGCCTTCTTTCAGTGTGATGGATATTTCTTTGCAGGTAAGAACAGAGTTATATCACGGATATTGAACTCGGTTGCGAGAACTGAAAATGCGGAATCATACCTCACTGCCACTGTGGGTCTCCACGTTAACCACACTAAACTCTGTTTGGATGTCGATGTTGCAAACTTTATCTGAATCCAAATAATGTCTAACTAAATATATTGCTCCAAAATCTCTGTTTCACTTTCGTCTAGAATAAAAAACTTCTGCTCAAACAGTACGGCTTTAAGATATCTACAGTGAGAGATAGAACAGACACTTATGTAACATGTCCGAAATTCATTATAAAGCGGGAAAGAAAAATTAGATCCTGTAAGTAGCGTCGTGTCCTTTTGGGCAGAACCTCCATACGTAAACATATGACACGAGATAACAATACAGTTGCTACAGCAAGTTAATAACTCGCTAGATAGTAAAATTAAAATCTTCCCTACATGGTACGCAATGGCGCTTTTTTGGATATTGTATGGGCTTTATAAAGTAATTGTAAAGTTGACGACGAAACAGGTTTCTTCTAATAATTTAAGTAAGGCGATTATAGCTAGAAAACGTCTGAAGCAAAACATACCATTTGAAATACTGTATAACTAACAATCAGTGACGTCATTTTATTCAAAAACCAGGCACAAAACTGAGGTCTATGCAATGAAAAACTACACTGACAATCACCACACCAACATTATTTATAAAATACAATGTGATAACTGCCACGACTTCTATGTTGGAGAAACAAGTAGAAAAATGGAAACCAGATTCAAAGAACATAAAAAGTCACCTTCACACTTTTTCGAACATTGTAAGTCAAATAAACACAACTCAACCAAAGAAAGCACTAAAATGCTAAATAAAGAAACAAACATAAACAAACGCAAAATTAAAGAAGCCTTACTTGTACAACAACTTAAACCCAAAATAAACCAATAAAAAGGAACGCCATTATACCGATATTAATATTATATATTCAAACATCTGACCTCGCCCTCTACATTGTGACACTCGGTTACACAACCCCTTCCAAACATGTGGTCAGCTTCCGGTTAGTTACCTCTTTCTTTGTGAACCTGACGATGACCGAAGGTCGAACGTTGTTCGCTCTTCTATGTAAAATATATTCTCAACCCAAACGAGCCGTTTTTGCAC
>CM022394.1:13249169-13483550 GCA_011833715.1 Carcinoscorpius rotundicauda | reverse complement strand
CATTAAACATTTGTTAAAGTAATGTTTTGGAACTGGATATGGGATTATCTGAAAAGTAGGTAAGAATCATAAAAATATGTTAACTTATGGCTCAACTCCATCATGCAATGATGAAAGACACAAAAAATACTGTGGGTCACTTACTAGCGCCGTGTGCAACACAGCAAAAACTCTATACATAAAAGAACGATACGAGATAACAAATAACTAATTATTTGCTATATAATAAATCGATGGTAAAATTGTGCGTTTTGCGATATTGTCTAGATTTTTAACGTATACAGACATTTTTTATGTATTCTGTAATACTGAATAATAAAGTACAGACTTTATTAAGATTACAGACTAATCTTGTCGTATTATTAACTGCTATCGTTGTTTGTGATGCTGAGAAAGAATTTCCTTTGAGAGCGAAAAGTTAAGAAAGTAGAGTATCTCAATCTTTATTTGAATTAAACTGTGTTTCGAAATGTAGAGTCACCAGTGAGGATCGAACTCAGGACCCCTGGTTTACAAGACCAGTGCTCTACCACTGAGTTATGGTGACTTACGCAACAATATTTACGTAAAGCGTAGTTCAACCATCTTAAAATGTTTCTTTGCAACGAATATTTTCTTTAATTTTCAACGAAGTTAATATTTTTCAATGATATGCCTTTCTCCACATTACGGATATTCGCTATATCATAAAAGTTACCCTTCCGCAGGATAGCCTTAGTAAAGAACTGTGAGAAAATCGGTCTGTGTTTCAGCTGAAGTGAACGTTATGTGTTTTGTTCTTTGACTCATTATTTGTCATTTTAACAACAGGTGGAAACTCCTTTCTTATCAGTTAGAGAAAGGTCCTTTAATGAAAGCAATGTTACGGCTTACATCATAAAAGTGTTTTTTTTAAGAATTTTTTTCCAAATTAATATCGAAAGAGAAAACAGTGTTTCTTCTCCTACCCTATCAAGAGGTATTGTAGTTGTTGTTTTGAATTAAGCACAAAGCTACACAATGGGCTATCTGTGCTCTGCCCACCACTGGTATCGAAACCCGGATTTTAGCGTGTAAGTCCGCAGACATACCGCTGGGCCACTGGGGGGCAGAGGTATTGTAATTACCATATTTATTGTGACCACCAAAAACTAGGGGAATACAAATTATCGTCAAAATGACTGGAAAAATGTCATGATTCTAAACGAGTCGTGTAAAAGTTAAAATAGGAAGATAGCGGTAATGTAACTAAATATTTCGTAAGTAAGAGTATTTCAGAGCGCAGTAAAGAACACCTTGGAATTTGTTGTTTTGTGTTTGTTTTTTATGTTTTTTTAAGTACGAGATTTTGACTCAACGATTCATCCTGTCTTGACCAGTTGAAGGTCTCATAACAGTTTCAGACACAGGAATTCCAATGGTTTTGATTCGTTGATTTGAGGGGCCGGGCATGGCCGAGCGCGTTGAGGCGTGCGACTCGTAATTTGAGGGTCGTGGGTTCGTATCCGCGTCGCGCGAGACATGCTCGCCCTCCCAGCCGTGGGAGCGATATAATGTGACCGTCAATCGCACTATTCGTTGGTAAAAGAGTAGCCCAAGAGTTGGCGGTGGGTGGTGATGACTAGCTGCCTTCCCTCTAGTCTCACACTGCTGAATTAGGGACGGCTAGCACAAATAGCACTCGAGTAGCTGTGTGCGAAATTCAAAAACAACAAATAAAACTAGTGTCAATGACAATGGAGGACATATATTGACCTGGATCCAATTTCGTGGAGTGGGTATTACGATGTGAACAATTGATCGAAAACTTTCTGTGTTGTTATTCAGTGTTTTGTTGTCCTTCTGGCTCGAACATTCTATTCTCGTTACATCTTGATAAGCTTTTTCAAAATATTATTTACGTTTATATTATCGCAAATAACAACGAAATTTTTAAAGCAATTCATCGTCAAATTGCATCGTAACAACTTATTAGTTGATGTATAATACATAGTTTAAAATTCACCGTCAAACCACATAACATATGACTAGGAGAGAAAACATCATGAAGTTAAAACTTTGCTTAGAAACTGTGATTTATCACTTTTTGTTAGATCTGAAACTAAACAGAATAGACAATGATGTAAGCAGTTATCAATCTCAAATTCTAATTAGAGATTAATAAAACACGACCCACGTTATAATAATCAATTTTAGCACACTTTGGATCTTACCTCTAAGGCTCTGCAAATTACCTATTTTTATTCTATGGACCAAAATGAGGAAAAAGAGAAAAAAAGTATTCATACAGTAGAATAGTGAAGTTTTGAACGATGTGTCATTTAGCGTGTAAATACGCGTATTCGTCGCTTCGCCATTGTATGGACAAACGATGCAAAAATGAAAGAGAAAAACTTTAAATTATACTTGAAAAGGTAAATACTTGATAGTACAAATAAATCGGAAAAAGAATATCAAAACTCTAAAAAAGTGAACACTTTCTTTGAAAAAAAGAATTTTTCCGTGAAAAGCTGGATGAGAAAGTTGAACTGAAATCTTTTCCCATACGTTTAAAATTACATTCTCTATTTGGTACCAGTATGAGAGCAAGCTTAAAAAGCCATTACTTACAAAGTAACCCATACCTATGGTACACTAAATATACCGAAATAATCAGGATTATTAGGATAGTAGATGATATTTTGAATAATTTTATAAATATAACCCTTTAATACTAATTCAGAATGTTATTAGTTGTTATCAAATTGAATCTCACACAAACTCATCGGTGTTTATATGTTTTTAATTTTGATATAAAGACAAATACGGATGATTATTCCTTCCTGACATATTTTAAGGGACAAAGGCAAGTAAATAGTTATTATGTCGTGGATGAAAGTCGGCAGGTAGATGATTAATGTGAATAATTAAAAACAGTGTTAGTTTTATAATTTTAGGTGCAAAGACGGCTCGTTTGGGTTGAGAAAATATTTTACATAGAAGAGCGAACAACGTTCGACCTTCTTCGGTCATCTTCAGGTTCACAAAGAAAGAGGTAACTAACCGGAAGCTGACCACATGTTTGGAAGGGGTTGTGTAACTGAGTGTCGCAATGTAGAGGGCGGGGTTAGATGTTTGAATATATAATATTAATATCGGTATAATGGCGTTCCTTTATATTGGTTTATTTTGGGTTTAAGTTGTTGTATAAGTAAGACTTCTTTAATTTTGCGTTTGTTTATATTTGTTTCTTTATTTAGAATTTTAGTGCTTTCTTTGGTTTAGTTGTGTTTATTTGACTTACAGTGTTCGAAAACGTGTGAAGGTGACTTTTTATGTTCTTTGAATCTGGCTTCCATTTTTCTACTTGTTTCTCCAACATAGAAGTCTTCCGAGCAAGTCACCATCTCAGTTTATTAGTGTTTTATATTTTGAAAATTCTAATTTCTTTAAAGAAATGCATAAACCAGTTTATATTCTCATTAAGTTTTGTTGTTGTAAAGTGTCTCTGATACAACTCTCTTAAACGTTTCAGAAAGACAAATGTTTCTATCACGTATAAAATGCAATGAAGAAGCTTAACAAGATGGAACGAAAGAACCACATATTTACTTAAGAAACTTTAAGTGAATGTCTTTGAGATACAAGTTATTGTCAGTGCAAATTGATGACATGCTAAATTCATTACATTCCCTGGAAAATTGGAATAATCGACTTTTCCTCCCTGTGGTTTGTGGCGAGATTGCTGAGAGAGAACTTTACAATCGTTTATATAAAGAGGAAATAGGAAACATATACACTTAAGTGTTTGCTGAAAATTCTTTGTTGCAATCTGGACTTATTTGTATGTTCAAGGGTTAATCAATTTCAACAATTTACACGACCTTTTTCTCTTCACATCAACAACCATTTTAATAATGGTGTAAAACGCACATGTTGTTATCTAAATTGATAGGTAAATAATAAAGTGATAATACATATTGTATTTAAAAACATATGTCGTTTTGTGTATCTCTTAATCATGTTGAGAATGAAAAGTGAAAATTATTAACGATATAGATGAAAACGAATTTAAAGGCATGATCAAAGAAGATGATGTTGACATTGTGGCGAACAAGTTACTCAAGTTATCGAGACTGTTTTTGGTTTCTAAAAGTAATGCTGACGGAATTAGAGAAGGTATTTATTTTGTCTCTATTTTCCAGAATTAATGGAAAATGTTACTATCACAAAATACATCCAGTAACCCGATTCTTTTTATGAAGTGAACCCTGAACGGGGGTATACATCAGACGACCATTATAAGCACATTGGTTAGTTATGTGCTCAATGTACAGCACCTGAGACATCATGCGTTTCAAACAACATGACTTAAAATACGAAGCATGAAAAGAAAGTATTAAGCATTTCTTAATCTTTAAGTGTTTTCAGTAGTATAGCCATAAAACTATATATGTGAAAACGGCTCGTTTGGGTTGAGAAAATATTTTACGAAGAGGAGCGAACAACGTTTCGACCTTCTTCGGTTATCGTCAGGTTCACAAAGAAAGAAAGAGGTAACTGACCGGAAGCTGACAACATATTTGGAAGCAGTTGTGTAACTTAGTGTCAGAATGTAGAGGGCGGTGTTAGATGCTTGAATATATAGTTTTATGTTATTTATTTTATTATTTTTGATATAGGTATAAAGGTGTTCTTTTATATTAATTTTTTTTCGATTTAACTTTTAGTATCAGTAGGGCTTCTTTAATTTTGCGTTTGTTTATGTTTGTTTCTTTATTTAGTATTTGAGTGTTTTCTATGCTTATGTTATATTTATTTGACTTGCAGTGTTCGAAATCGTGTGAAGGTAACTTTTCTTCTTCTTCTCATATGGTTACCATTTTTCTACTTGTTTTTCCAACATAGAAGTCGTAACAGTTATCACATTGTATTTTATAAATAATGTTGGTGTGGTGTTTGTCAGTATTGTTTTTACATAGCATAAACATTAGTTTTGTGATTGGTTTTTGAATAAATATGATGTTAACTGGAATGTCATATTTTCTTACTATTTTTGCCAAATGTTGGTTATTTTTTGCTGATGTAAGGAATATATGGTATACAGGAGTATAGTTTCGTGATTTTTTAATTCGTGAGATATATTTACTTTTGTTGGTTGATTTTGCTTTCTCTCTAGGCGTGTGCGAATAATGTTTTCTACGGTTTGTGGAGGAAACTTCTTGATGTTGATGAAGTATTGTTTTATTTTGTCAAATTCATCGTTAATTTTATTATAGCGATGGTAATAATTTTTGTGATAGTAATCTAGGCTCTGTTTAATACGAATATAGATAGCCGATTTGCGTCTTGTTTCAACCGGAGACACAGCGCTGTAACACAAGGAGTTGGGGGTATTCACTTTGACGATACTTAACCTCTGTATGTTTGTCACTACTTCATAATCATTGAGATACTAAATATTTTCTAATTAGTTGGTACAAAAAAGCTTTCGTCTAAAATCGTCATCTTCTGCATACACGGTTTTTTTCTACTCTTTATAGTCAGGTTCACACGTGGCTTATGCATATACAATGTGTACAAAGTCTTAATGAAACAGTTTTGACTGCAATTCGATACTGACCAACAGTCATCCCTCAGAATGCCTATCTGATGCTCGAAACTAAGGTTGGTGGTGTCTTTTAAACAAGAGCTTAATGATGTTTGTTGAAAGAGATGGCCTCAACGATTGTGCAACAAAAAACTAATAATTTGCTAAGAAATAAATTAATGGTAAAATTGTAAGTTTTGTGATATTGTCTAGATTATGAAAGAATACAAACATTTTTGATATATTTTGTGATTTAAGAATATTGAATAATAAAGTACAGACTTTATAAAGAGTACAGACTAATCTTATCGTATTATTAACTGCTACCGTTATTGTAGCTCTCAAAATTTGTTTCTTTGAGAGCGAAAAATTAAAAAAGTTTTGAAAGATAGCGCATCTCAATTTATTTGAAATAAACGATTTTCTGAATCGTTTACCACACCAGTGCTCTACCAGTGAACTATGATGATTTACACAACAAAAGTTATGAAAAGTATACTTCAACCATCTTAAAATGCTCTACACATAATGCAAATATTCGACATGACTGAAAAGTTACTCTTTCGCAGGGTAGTCTTTGTGACTTCAAGAATAGTAAAGAGCTGTGAGAAAATCGGTCTGTGTTTCAGCTGAAGTGAACGTTATATGTTTTGTTCGTTGACTCATTATTTGTCATTAGGACAACAGGGAAACACTCCTTTCTGATCAGTTAGAGAAAAATCCTTTAATGAAAGCAATGTTACGACTTACATTCATAAAAGTGTTTTTTTTTAAGAATTTTTTTCCAAATTAATATCGAAAGAGATAACAGTGTTTCTTCTTCTACCCTATCAAGAGGTATTGTAGTTGTTGTTTTGAATTAAGCACAAAGCTACACAATGGGCTATCTGTGCTCTGCCCACCACTGATATCGAAACCCGGATTTTAGCGTGTAAGTCCACAGACATACCGCTGGGCCACTGGGGGGCAGAGGTATTGTAATTACCATATTTATTGTGACCACCAAAAACTAGGGGAATACAAATTATCGTCAAAATGACTGGAGAAATGTCATGATTCCAAACGAGTCGTGTAAAAGTTAAAATAGGAGGATAGCGGTAATGTAACTAAATATTTCGTAAGTAAGAGTATTTCAGAGCGCAGTAAAGAACACCTTGCAATTTGTTGTTTAGTGTGTGTTTTTTATGTTTTTTTAAGTACGAGATTTTGACTCAACGATTCATCCTGTCTTGACCAGTTGAAGGTCTCATAACAGTTTCAGACACAGGAATTCCAATAGTTTTGATTCGTTGATTTGAGGGGCCGGGCATGGCCAAGCGCGTTGAGGCGTGCGACTCGTAATTTGTGGGTCGCGGGTTCGTATCCGCGTCGCGCGAAACATGCTCGCCCACCCAGCCGTGGGGGCGTTATAATGTGACGGTGAATCGCACTATTCGTTGGTAAAAGATTAGCCCAAGAGTTGGCGGTGGGTGATGATTACTAGCTGCCTTCCCTCTAGTCTCACACTGGTGAATTAGGGACGGCTAGCACAGATAGCCTTCGAGTAGCTTTGTGGGAAATTCAACAACAACAAATAAAACTAGTGTCAATGACAATGGAGGACATACATTGATCTAGGTCCAATTTCGTGGAGTGGGTATTACGATGTGAACAATTGATCGAAAACTTTCTGTGTTGTTATTCCGTGTTTTGTTGTCCTTCTGGCTCGAACATTCTATGTCTCGTTACATCTTGATAAGCTTTTTCAAAATATTATTTACGTTTATATTATCGCAAATAACAACGAAATTTTTAAAGCAATTCATCGTCAAATTGCATCGTAACAACTTATTAGTTGATGTATAAGACATAGTTTAAAATTCACCGTCAAACCACATAACATATGACTAGGACAGAAAACATCATGAAGTTAAAACTTTGCTTAGAAACTGTGATTTACCACTTTTTGTTAGATCTGAAACTAAACAGAATAGACAATGAAGTGAGCAGTTATAAATCTCAAATTCTAATTAGAGATTAATAAAACACGACCCACGTTATAATAATCAATTTTAGCACACTTTGGATCTTACCTCTAAGGCTCTGGAAATTACCTACTTTCATTCTATGGACCAAGGTGAGGAAAGAGAGAAAAAAAATAAATATACATACAGTAGAATAGTGAAGTTTTGAACGATGTGTCATTTAGCGTGTAAATACGCATATTTGTCGCTTCGCCATTGTATGAACAAACGATGCAAAAATGAAAGAGAAAAACTTTAAATTATACTTGAAAAGGTAAATACTTGATAGTACAAATAAATCGGAAAAAGAATATCTTAAAATTTCGACGAATAAAAACGATGAATGTCATTACATAAAAATATTTTAGATATATTCTTGTAAATACACGAGGAAACAAAATAAAACATTATTGTGCACACGATAATCGTTTGAACACTAGTAGAAACGTTGCCCCACGAGTGAATTTGTGTCAGCAATTACAAACAGTAATTTTGAAACGTCATTCGAAACTCTAAAAAAGTGAACACTTTCTTTGAAAAAAAGGATTTTTCCGTGAAAAGCTGGATGAGAAAGTTGAACTGAAATGTTTTCCCATACGTTTAAAATTACATTCTCTATTTGGTACCAGTATGAGAGCAAGCTTAAAAAGCCATTACTTACAAAGTAACCCATACCTATGGTACACTAAATATACCAAAATAATCAGGATTATAAGGATAGTAGATGATATTTTGAATAATTTTATAAATATAACCCTTTAATACTAATTCAGAATGTTATTAGTTGTTATCATATTGAATCTCACACAAACTCATCGGTGTTTATATGTTTTGAATTTTTATATAAAGAAAGACAAATACGGATGATTATTCCTTCGTGACATATTTTAAGGGACAAAGGCAAGTAAATAGTTATTATGTCGTAAATGAAAGTCGGCAGGTAGATGATTAATGTGAATAATTAAAAACAGTGTTAGTTACATAACTTTATGTGCAAAAACGGCTCGTTTGGGTTGAGAAAATATTTTACGTAGAAGAGCGAACAACGTTCGACCTTCTTCGGTCATCGTCAGGTTCTCAAAGAAAGAGGTAATTGACCGGAGGCTGACCACGTGTTTGGAAGGGGTTGTGTAACTGAGTGTCGCAATGTAGAGGGCGGGGTTAGATGTTTGAATATATAATATTAATATCGGTATAATGGCGTTCCTTTATATTGGTTTATTTTGGGTTTAAGTTGTTGTGTAAGTAAGGCTTCTTTAATTTTGCGTTTGTTTATGTTTGTTTCTTTATTTAGTATTTTTGTCTTTTCTTTGGTTATGTTGTGTTTATTAGACTTACATTGTTCGAAAACGTGTGAAGGTGACTTTTTATGTTCTTTGAATCTGGCTTCCATTTTTCTACTTGTTTCTCCAACATAGAAGTCGTGGCAGTTATCACATTGTATTATATAAATAATGTTGGTGTGGTGTTTGTCAGTGTAGTTCTTACATAGCATAGACCTCAGTTTTGTGCCTGGTTTTTGAATAAATTGACATCACTGATTCTTAGTTGTACAGTATTTTAAAAAGTATGTTTTGCTTCAGTCGTTTTCTAGCTATAATCGCCTTAATTAAATTATTAGAAGAAACCTGTTTCGTCGTCAACTTTGTAATTACTATATAAAGCCCATAAAATATCGAAAAAAGCGCCATTGCGTACCATGTAGGGCAGATTTTTATTTTACTACCTAGCTAGTTATTAACTTGCTGTAGCAACTGTATTGTTATCGCGTGTCACATGTTTATGTATAGAGGTTCTGCCCAAAAGGACACGACGCTACTTACAGGATCTAAATTTTTTTCCCACTGCTTAATGGATTTCGGCCATGTTTTTGATTCTAGACGAAAGTGAAACAGAAATTTTGTAGCAATATATTTAGTTAGACATTATTTGGATTCAGATAAAGTTTGCAACATCGACATCCAAACAGAGTTTAGTGTGGTTAAAGTGGAGACCCAAAGTGGCAGTGAGGTATGATTCCGCATTTTCAGTTCTCGCAACCGACTTCAATATCCGTGATGTAACTCTGTCTTTACCTGCAAAGAAATATCTATCACACTGAAAGAAGGCTACAAAAATGTTCCGACACAAAATATATTAGAATAAGACGAAATACTTCCAACGTAATAATTATTAATTAACGTTTTCAACCTTCCGGAGTGTGCAGCTTTTCAGTGTAAGAGGAAGTTAAACGAGCTGCACGGTAACGGTGACTGGCCTTTATGGAGCCAAGAGAGATGAGGAAAAGCAATGGAAAATATATCACGATACATTAGTGTTGCTTATAATATCATTATTTTATCTGACGTCTTACATTTATGTTAAATATATATGTATAGATGTATAAGTGGAATATAAAAAATACATGTGGCCATCTACATCATTTTTTCTATGTTTTATACAAAGCGTGGTTTCTGACGTTTACTTTTTATGTTCTCTCCACGCCCCCCAGAGGCTCAGCGGTATGTCTGCGGACTTACACGCTAAAATCCTGGTTTCGATACCCGTGGTGGGCAGAGCACAGATAGCCCATTGTGTAGCTTTGTGCCTAATTCAAAACAACAACAAAAAAGTTCTCTCCACAGAGTCACAGTGGTATGATTGCGGACTAAGACATTTGAAAACCAGGTTTCGTTACAAGTGATAGCCAGAGCTCAGATAGTCCTTTGAGTAGTAAATCTTAAAAAATGTAAATTGTTTAAAAATTCAGTTGAGTCACCAATGCTTATTTCGAGTTTTTTCTGTTCAAAACGTTTGAACAAACTAACACAATATTTTGCAGAAATGAACACCTGTGTAGAAGCTAAAAGAATAAATGCTAATCAATATATTATTTTTTTCATTTAGCATAAGTCATAAATTTACAAAAAGATACATAAATAAAAAATGTTTCCAGAATTTTATAAAGAAGCTTTGTGTTGATCGTAATGGCATAAGTTTAAGCTTAAATATTTTTTAAAAAATGTATGTGATTAAAAAACTGATCATGAGACTTCCAACCCGTGGCATGATAAGTATGGTATTTCTACCAATAATTTCTCAAAGATTATTAGCGTAGGTGAAATAGATTTTGTCCACGATTATGTATTGATGGCAGAATATTTACGGCTTTCAGATATACAGAATAAATAAATTAGACCAGTAATGATTTCACGTCGATCGCTATCTAATATAGTGTCATTAAATTACCAGTATTTTTATATTTTGCAATCCTAACATAATAAATTATTTATTAATTTGATATCTTAAGTTCAATATGTATTTCTTATTAATTTAGGGCGAAAAGAAATTATATTAGTCAATCAAATACGGAATATTTAACAATATGAAAAAATAAAATTATCGGTTTATACAAAAGCGTAGGTAAATCAAAACAAAAATGAATATCGAACATACTTTTGAACTAATGTCAATAAATCTTTCTAAGATAACAGCTATAAAAGAGTGAGATTTCAACTAACAAAAGATGCAAGTGATCAAATCGAAAATAAAAAGTATATGTGTAAGTAATGAAATGGTTACTTTCGAGACAGAATTTCATAGAGAAACAATAACGCGCAAACAAAAGTACAAATAAATAAACTACAATCATACTGAGGGCTGCAAAGTTGTGTAGTGAAGTCATTAAACATTTGTTAAAGTAATGTTTAGGAACCGGATATGGGATTATCTGAAAAGTAGGTAAGAATCATAAAAATATTTTAACTTACGGCTCAACTCCATCATGCAATGATGAAAAACACAAAAATTACTGTGGGTCAGTTACTAGCGTCTTGTGCAACACAGCAGAAACTCCATACATAAAAGAACGATACGAGATAACAAATAACTAATTATTTGCTAAGTAATAAATCGATGGTAAAATTGTGCGTTTTGCGATATTGTCTAGATTTTTAAAGTATACAGGCATTTTTTATGTATTCTGTAATACTGAATAACAAAGTACGGACTTTATTAGGATTGCAGACTAATCTTGTCGTATTATTAACTGCTACCGTTGTTTGTGATGATGAGAAAGAATTTCCTTTGAGAGCAAAAAATTAAAAAAGTTCTATTTTAAAATGCAGCGCATCTCAATCTTTATTTATATTAAACTGTGTTTCGAAATGTAGAGTCACCAGTAAGGTTCGAAATCATGACCCCAGGTTTAGAAGACCAATGTTCTACCACTGAGCTATGGTGACTTACGCTACGATATTTTCGTAAAGCATAGTTTAACCATTTTAAAATGCTTCTTTGCAACGAATATTTTCTTTAATTTTGAACGAAGTTAATATTTTTCAATGATATGCCTTTCTCCACATTACGGATATTCCATATGTCATAAAACTTACCCTTCCGCAGGATAGCCTTTGTGACATCAAGAATAGTAAAGAACTGTGAGAAAATCGGTCTGTGTTTCAGCTGAAGAGAACGTTATGTGTTTTGTTGTTTGATTCATTATTTGTCATTCTAACAACAGGGAGACACTCCTTTTTTAATAGTTAAAGAAAGGTCCTTTAATGAAAGCAATGTTATGACTTACATGATAAAAGTGTTTTTTTTTAAGAATTTTTTTCCAAATTAATATCGGAAGAGATAACAGTGTTTCTTCTCCTAGCCTATCAAGAGTTATTGTAATTACCATATTTATTATGACCACCAAACACTAGGGGAATACAATTTATCGTCAAAATGACTGGAAAAATGTCATGATTCTAAACGAGTCGTGTAAAAGTTAAAATAGGAGGATAGCGGTAATGTAACTAAATATTGCGTAAGTAAGATTATTTCAGAGCGCAGTAAAGAACACCTTGGAATTTGTTCTTTTGTGTGTGTTTTTTATGTTTTTTTAAGTACGAGATTTTGACTCAACGTTTAATCCTATCTTGACCAGTTGAAGGTCTCATAACAGTTTCAAACACAGGAATTCCAATAGTTTTGATTCGTTGATTTGAGGGGCCGGGCATGGCCAAGCGCGTTGAGGCCTGCGACTCGTAATTTGTGGGTCGCAGGTTTGTATCCGCGTCGCGCGAAACATGCTCGCCCACCCAGCCGTGGGGGCGTTATAATTTGACGGTCAATCGCACTATTCGTTGGTAAAAATTAGCCCAAGAGTTGGCGGTGGGTGATGATTATAGCTGCCTTCCCTCTAGTCTCACACTGTGAATTAGGGACGGCTAGCACAGATAGCCTTCGAGTAGCTTTTGGGAAATTCAACAACAACAAATAAAACTAGTGTCAATGACAATGGAGGACATACATTGACCTGGATCCAATTTCGTGGAGTGGGTATTACGATGTGAACAATTGATCGAAAACTTTCTGTGTTGTTATTCAGTGTTTTGTTGTCCTTCTGGCTCGAACATTCCATGTCTCGTTACATCTTGATAAGCTTTTTCAAAATATTATTTACGTTTATATTATCGCAAATAACAACGAAATTTTTAAAGCAATTCATCGCAAATTGATCTAACAACTTATTAGTTGATGTATAATACATAGTTTAAAATTCACCGTCAAACCACATAACATAAGACTAGGACAGAAAACATCATGAAGTTAAAACTTTGCTTAGAAACTGTGATTTATCACTTTTTGTTAGATCTGAAACTAAACAGAATAGACAATGATATAAACAGTTATCAATCTCAAATTCTAATTAGAGATTAATAAAACACGACCCACGTTTAAATAATCAATTTTAGCACACTTTGGATCTTACCTCTAAGGCTCTGGAAATTACCAACTTTTATTCTATGGAGGAAGATGAGGAAAAGAGAAAAAAAATTAAATATTCATACAGTAGAATAGTGAAGTTTTGAACGATGTGTCATTTAGCGTGTAAATACGCATATTTGTCGCTTCGCCAATGTATGGACAAACGATGCAAAAATGAAAGAGAAAAACTTTAAATTATACTTGAAAAGGTAAATACTTGATAGTACAAGTAAATCGGAAAAAGAATATATTAAAATTTCGACTAATAAAAACGATGAAAGTCATTACATAAAAATATTTTAGATATATTCTTGTAAATACACGAGGAAACAAAATAAAACATTATTGTGCACACGATAATCGTTTGAACACTAGTAGAAACGTTGCCCTACGAGTGAATTTGTGTCAGCAATTACAAACAGTAATTTTGAAACGTCATTCGAAATTCTAAAATGTGAACACTTTCTTTGAAAAGAAGAATTTTTCAGTGAAAAGCTGGGTGAGAAAGTTGAACTGAAATGTTTTCCCATACGTTTAAAATTACATTCACTATTTGGTACCAGTATGAGAGCAAGCATAAAAAGCCATTACTTACAAGATAACCCATACCTATGGTACACTAAATATACCAAAATAATCAGGATTATAAAGATAGTAGATGATATTTTGAATAATTTTATAAATATAACCCTTTAATACTAATTCAGAATGTTATTAGTTGTTATCATATTGAATCTCACACAAACTCATCGTGTTATATGTTTTGATTTTATATAAAGAAAGACAAATACGGATGATTATTCCTTCCTGACATATTTTAAGGAACAAAGGCAAGTAAATAGTTATTATGTCGAAAATGAAAGTCGGCAGGTAGATGATTAATGTGAATAATTAAAAACAGTGTTAGTTACATAACTTTATGTGCAAAAACGGCTCGTTTGGGTTGAGAAAATATTTTACGTAGAAGAGCGAACAACGTTCGACCTTCTTCGGTCATCGTCAGGTTCACAAAGAAAGAGGAAATTGACCGGAAGCTGACCACATGTTTGGAAGGGGTTGTGTAACTGTGTGTCGCAATGCAGAGGGCGGGGTTAGATGTTTGAATATATAATATTGATATCGGTATAATGGCGTTCCTTTATATTGGTTTATTTTGGGTTTAAGTTGTTGTGTAAGTAAGGCTTATTTAATTTTGCGTTTGTTTATGTTTGTTTCTTTATTTAGTTTTTCAGTCTTTTCTTTGGTTATGTTGTGTTTATTTGACTTACATTGTTGGAAAACGTGTGAAGGTGACTTTTTATGTTCTTTGAATCTGGCTTCCATTTTTCTACTTGTTTCTCCAACATAGAACTCGTGGCAGTTATCACATTGTATTATATAAATAATGTTGGTGTGGTGTTTGACAGTGTAGTTCTTACATAGTATAGACCTCAGTTTTGTGCCTGGTTTTTGAATAAATTGACATCACTGATTGTTAGTTGTACAGTATTTTAAAAAGTATGTTTTGCTTCAGACGTTTTCTAGCTATAATCGCTTAATTAAATTATTAGAGAAAACCTGTTTCGTCGTCAACTTTGTAATTCTTATAAACCCATAAAATATCAAAAAAGCGCCATTGCGTACCATGTAGGTTTTTATTTACTACCTAGCTAGTTATTAACTTGCTGTAGCAACTGTATTGTTATCGCGTGTCACATGTTTATGTATAGAGGTTCTGCTTAAAATGACACGACGCTACTTACAGGATCTAAATTTGTTTTCCCACTGCTTGATGGATTTCGGCCATGTTTTTGATTCTAGACGAAAGTGAAACAGAAATTTTGTAGCAATATATTTAGTTAGACATTATTTGGATTCAGATAAAGTTTGCAACATCGACATCCAAACAGAGTTTAGTGTGGTTAAAGTGGAGACCCACAGTGGCAGTGAGGTATGATTCCGCATTTTCAGTTCTCGCAACCGAGTTCAATATCCGTGATGTAACTCTGTCTTCACCTGCAAAGAAATATCTATCACACTGAAAGAAGGCTACAAAAACGTTCCGACACAAAATATATTAGAATAAGACGAAATACTTCCAACGTAATAATTATTAATTAACGTTCTCAACCTTGCGGAGTGTGCAGCTTTTCAGTGTAAGAGGAAGTTAAACGAGCTGCACGGTAACTGTGACTGGCCTTTATGCAGCCAAGAGAGATGAGGAAAAGCAATGGAAAATATATCACGATACATTAGTGTTGCTTATAATATCATTATTTTATCTGACGTCTTACATTTATGTTAAATATATATGTATAGATGTATAAGTGGAATTTGAAAAATACATGTGGCCATCTACATCATTTTTTCTATGTTTTATACAAAGCGTGGTTTCTGACGTTTACTTTTTATGTTCTCTCCACGCCCCCCAGAGGCTCAGCGGTATGTCTGCGGACTTACACGCTAAAATCCTGGTTTCGATACCCGTGGTGGGCAGAGCACAGATAGCCCATTGTGTAGCTTTGTGCTTAATTCAAAACAACAACAAAAAAGTGCTCTCCACAGAGTCACAGTGGTATGATCGGACTGAGACATCTGAAAACCAGGTTTCGTTACAAATGGTAGGCAGAGCTCAGATAGTTTTTTGAGTAGGAAATCTTAAAAAATGTAAATTGTTTACAAATTCAGTTGAGTCACCACTGCTTATTTCGAGTTTATTCTGTTCAAAACGTTTGAACAAACTAACACAATATTTTGCAGAAATGAACACCTGTGTAGAAGCTAAAAGAATAAATGCTAATCAATATATTATTTTTTCATTTAGTATAAGTCATCAAATTTAGAACAAAGATACATAAATAAAAAAATGTTTTCCAGAATTTTATAAAGAAGCTTTGTGTTGATCGTAATGGCATAAGTTTAAGCTTAAATATTTTTTAAAAAATGTATGTGATTAAAAAACTGATCATGAGACTTCCAACCCGTGGCATGATAAATATGGTATTTCTACCAATAATTTCTCAAAGATTATTAGCGTAGGTGAAATAGATTTAGTCCACGATTATGTATTGATGGCAGAATATTTACGGATTTCAGATATACAGTATAAATAAATTAGACCAGTAATGATTTCACGTCGATCGCTATCTAATACAGTGTCATTAAACTACAGTATTTTTATATTTTGTAATCATAACATAATAAATAATTTATTAATTGGAGATCTTAAGTTCAATATGTATTTTTTATTAATTTAGGGCGAAAAGCAATTATATTAGTCAATCAAATACGGAATATTTGACAATATGAAAAAATAAAATTATCGGTTTATACAAAAGCGTAGGTAAATCAAAACAAAAATGAATATCCAACATACTTTTGAACTAATGTCAATAAATCTTTCTAAGATAACAGCTATAAAAGAGTGAAATTTCAACTAACAAAAGATGCAAGTGATCAAATCGAAAATAAAAAAGTATATGTGTAAGTAATGAAATGGTTACTTTCGAGACAGAATTTCATAGCGAAACAATAACGCGCAAACAAAAGTACAAATAAATAAACTACAATCATACTGAGGGCTGCAAAGTTGTGTAGTGAAGTCATTAAACATTTGTTAAAGTAATGTTTTGGAACTGGATATGGGATTATCTGAAAAGTAGGTAAGAATCATAAAAATATGTTAACTTATGGCTCAACTCCATCATGCAATGATGAAAGACACAAAAAATACTGTGGGTCACTTACTAGCGCCGTGTGCAACACAGCAGAAACTCTATACATAAAAGAACGATACGAGATAACAAATAACTAATTATTTGCTATATAATAAATCGATGGTAAAATTGTGTGTTTTGCGATATTGTCTAGATTTTTATAGTATACAGACATTTTTTATGTATTCTGTAATACTGAATAATAAAGTACAGACTTTATTAAGATTACAGACTAATCTTGTCGTATTATTAACTGCTATCGTTGTTTGTGATGCTGAGAAAGAATTTCCTTTGAGAGCGAAAAGTTAAAAAAGTAGCGTATCTCAATCTTTATTTGAATTAAACTGTGTTTCGAAATGCAGAGTCACCAGTGAGGCTCGAACTCACGAACCCTGGTTTACAAAACCAGTGCTCTACCACTGAGCTATGGTGACTTACAAAACAAAATTTACGTAAAGCGTAGTTCAACCATCTTAAAATGTTTCTTTGCAACGAATATTTTCTTTAATTTTCAACGAAGTTAATATTTTTCAATGATATGCCTTTCTCCACATTACGGATATTCGCTATATCATAAAAGTTACCCTTCCGCAGGATAGCCTTAGTAAAGAACTGTGAGAAAATCTGTCTCTGTTTCAGCTGAAGTGAACGTTATGTGTTTTGATCTTTGACTCATTATTTGTCATTTTAACAACAGGGGGAAACTCCTTTCTTATCAGTTATAGAAAGGTCCTTTAATGAAAGCAATGTTACGGCTTACATCATAAAAGTGTTTTTTTTTAAGAATTTTTTTCCAAATTAATATCGAAAGAGAAAACAGTGTTTCTTCTCTTACCCTATCAAGAGGTATTGTAGTTGTTGTTTTGAATTAAGCACAAAGCTACACAATGGGCTATCTGTGCTCTGCCCACCACTGGTATCGAAACCCGGATTTTAGCGTGTAAGTCCGCAGACATACCGCTGGGCCACTGGGGGGCAGAGGTATTGTAATTACCATATTTATTGTGACCACCAAAAACTAGGGGAATACAAATTATCGTCAAAATGACTGGAAAAATGTCATGATTCTAAACGAGTCGTGTAAAAGTTAAAATAGGAGGATAGCGGTAATGTAACTGAATATTTCGTAAGTAAGAGTATTTCAGAGCGCAGTAAAGAACACCTTGGAATTTGTTGTTTTGTGTTTGTTTTTTATGTTTTTTTAAGTACGAGATTTTGACTCAACGATTCATCCTGTCTTGACCAGTTGAAGGTCTCATAACAGTTTCAGACACAGGAATTCCAATAGTTTTGATTCGTTGATTTGAGGGGCCGGGCATGGCCAAGCGCGTTGAGGCGTGCGACTCGTAATTTGTGGGTCGCGGGTTCGTATCCGCGTCGCGCGAAACATGCTCGCCCACCCAGCCGTGGGGGCGTTATAATGTGACGGTGAATCGCACTATTCGTTGGTAAAAGATTAGCCCAAGAGTTGGCGGTGGGTGATGATTACTAGCTGCCTTCCCTCTAGTCTCACACTGCTGAATTAGGGACGGCTAGCACAGATAGCCTTCGAGTAGCTTTGTGGGAAATTCAACAACAACAAATAAAACTAGTGTAAATGACAATGGAGGACATACATTGATCTGGATCCAATTTCGTGGAGTGGGTATTACGATGTGAACAATTGATCGAAAACTTTCTGTGTTGTTATTCAGTGTTTTGTTGTCCTTCTGGCTCGAACATTCTATGTCTCGTTACATCTTGATAAGCTTTTTCAAAATATTATTTACGTTTATATTATCGCAAATAACAACGAAATTTTTAAAGCAATTCATCGTCAAATTGCATCGTAACAACTTATTAGTTGATGTATAATACATAGTTTCAAATTCACCGTCAAACCACATAACATATGACTAGGACAGAAAACATCATGAAGTTAAAACTTTGCTTAGAAACTGTGATTTATCACTTTTTGTTAGATCTGAAACTAAACAGAATAGACAATGACGTGAGCAGTTATAAATCTCAAATTCTAATTAGAGATTAATAAAACACGACCCACGTTATAATAATCAATTTTAGCACACTTTGGATCTTACCTCTAAGGCTCTGGAAATTACCTACTTTTATTCTATGGACCAAGATGAGGAAAGAGAGAAAAAAAATAAAAATACATACAGTAGAATAGTGAAGTTTTGAACGATGTGTCATTTAGCGTGTAAATACGCATATTTGTCGCTTCGCCATTGTATGGATAAACGATGCAAAAATGAAAGAGAAAAACTTTAAATTATACTTGAAAAGGTAAATACTTGATAGTACAAATAAATCGGAAAAAGAATATCTTAAAATTTCGACGAATAAAAACGATGAATGTCATTACATAAAAATATTTTAGATATATTATTGTAAATACACGAGGAAACAAAAAAAACATTATTGTGCACACGATAATCGTTTGAACACTAGTAGAAACGTTGCCCTACGAGTGAATTTGTGTCAGCAATTGCAAACAGTAATTTTGAAACGTCATTCGAAACTCTAAAAAAGTGAACACTTTCTTTGAAAAAAAGAATTTTTCCGTGAAAAGCTGGATGAGAAAGTTGAACTGAAATGTTTTCCCATACGTTTAAAATTACATTCTCTCTTTGGTACCAGTATGAGAGCAAGCTTAAAAAGCCATTACTTACAAAGTAACCCATACCTATGGTACAATAAATATACCAAAATAATCAGGATTATAAGGATAGTAGATGATATTTTGAATAATTTTATAAATATAACCCTTTAATACTAATTCAGAATGTTATTAGTTGTTATCATATTGAATCTCACACAAACTCATCGGTGTTTATATGTTTTGAATTTTTATATAAAGAAAGACAAATACGGATGATTATTCCTTCCTGACATATTTTAAGGGTCAAAGGCAAGTAAATAGTTATTATGTCGTAAATGAAAGTCGGCAGGTAGATGATTAATGTGAATAATTAAAAACAGTGTTAGTTACATAATTTTATGTGCAAAACCGGCTCGTTTGGGTTGAGAAAATATTTTACGTAGAAGAGCGAACAACGTTCGACCTTCTTCGGTCATCGTAAGGTTCACAAAGAAAGAGGTAATTGACCGGAAGCTGACCACATGTTTGGAAGGGGTTGTGTAACTGAGTGTCGCAATGTAGAGGGCGGGGTTAGATGTTTGAATATATAATATTAATATCGGTATAATGGCGTTCCTTTATATTGGTTTATTTTGGGTTTAAGTTGTTGTGTAAGTAAGGCTTCTTTAATTTTGCGTTTGTTTATGTTTGTTTCTTTATTTAGTATTTTAGTCTTTTCTTTGGTTATGTTGTGTTTATTAGACTTACATTGTTCGAAAACGTGTGAAGGTGACTTTATATGTTCTTTGAATCTGGCTTCCATTTTTCTACTTGTTTCTCCAACATAGAAGTCGTGGCAGTTATCACATTGTATTATATAAATAATGTTGGTGTGGTGTTTGTCAGTGTAGTTCTTACATAGCATGGACCACAGTTTTGTACCTGGTTTTGGAAAAATTGACATCACTGCTTGTTAGTTGTACAGTATTTTAAAAAGTATGTTTTGCTACAGTCGTTTTCTAGCTATAATCGCCTTAATTAAATTATTAGTAGAAACCTGTTTCGTCGTCAACTTTGTAATTACTTTATAAAGCCCATACAATATCCAAAAAAGCGCCATTGCGTACCATGTGGTTTTATTTTTTCTAGATTTTACCTTTGCTTCTTTAGTTTCCAATAGAAGGTGATTGCTTGTAGTTTTGTTGGTTTTAACACGACTCTCCACTTGTTGCTCCATGTTGAGATGTTGTTTAGTGATTCTTGTTCGCGAGGCATGGCCATTACTGGGTTTCTGGAGGTGCTCCAGATTGCGATGTCGTCTGCGTATTGTGAAGTTCGTGTGTTTGATAGATTTGGAAAAGGTATGTCACTGACGAAAATTATGTATAGAAGTGGAGAGAGGACTGATCTTTGGGGCACTCCTGTCGTTATATTAAATGATTTGGATATAGTTTTATTGACTTTTACTTGTGCTGTTCTATTGGTTAAGAAATTTGAGATCCATTTGACTATCGTAGGATTTATTTCAAGGTGATTTAGTTTATATATGATGGCGTTGTGCCATACGCTATCGAATGCTTTTTTGACATCTAGGAGTATTCCTATGGTTACTTGATTGTTGTTGTAAGCTTTGTAGATTGATTCGGTTAGTCGTGTGAGGTGATCTGTTGTTTGTCTATTTTTCCTGGAGGCATTTTGAGATTCTGGAAGGATGTTATTCGATTCGCAAAAATTGAGGAGACGGTTTCAGATAATTCTCTCCATCAGTTTGCCAAGGCAGCTTAACAGACTGATGGTGCGGAAATTATCTGGATTTGTTCTATTAGTTTGTTTCTTGGGGATCGTTGTTATCATGGCTTTTTACCAAGTGTCAGGGTAATATCCAGTTGCTAGTGAAATGTTCATGATGTTTGTGAGGTGTTGTAGTAGGAGAGTGGAGCTTTTTTTCATAATAATACTTGGTATTTGTTTATGTCCGGGGGAAGTATTCTTCAAGTTTTTTATGTTAATTTTTAGTTCGGTTATGGTTATTTTTCTATTCATTGATTTTGAGTATGCTTATAGTGTCTCATCAGAGAATCGTGGTGAGAATGAAGCTTGATTTGTATTTATTAGCTTGTTGACATGATATTGGTGTTGTGTGTCGAAATCTACTGTGTTTAAATCGCTAACAGAGGTTTTGTAATAGTCAGCTAATAAGTCGGCTTTCTCTATGTCCGTCCTTGCGATTTTATTGTTGTGTGTGATATGTTGTACCATGTGATTTGTGTTTTTGTCTGAAGCAATACTGTTGAATTTTTTTCCAGAATTCTTTTGGATTGTTCTTGGTTTTTTATAAGTTTTTACAGAAGTTATGCCAATTGTTTTCTCTGACTTTTTTAATTTTTTTGTTTAATTTTTGTATTTGTTTTATTGATTTCTGTTTTAATGTGTGGATCGCGTGTGACGTAGTGTGTTCGTCTTAATTGTCTGCGTTTGATTATTAGTGCGTGAATTTCTGGTGTTAGAGTCCATCGAGTAGGTAATTGTTTTCTTTTTGATTTAGGAATTGTGTTTGTTATGGCTTTCTTATGGCTGTCTAGTTCTGTTTTGTTATTTAGATGTTCAGTTGGATGGGGTAGGTATGAGTCCAGAGAGGCATTTAAAGTGAGCCAGTCTGTTTTAGCGTAGGTGTATGCGAAAGGAGTCACGTACGCAACAGCAGGGTGCCGCGGGTGAATCATACATGACATGGGGAAGTGGTCACTGGTGATTTCAACATGCAATTTAAAGTGAGATATTCTGTTTACCATGACCTTGGGTGCGATGAAGAAATCGAGTACATCGTATGAACCGTTAGCGGCTGAGAAGTGTGTAGGTGTATGGTCATTGATTAGGTGCATTTTATTGCTAGAGATAAATTTTTTTATCCGCGATCCTCTGCGTGTGTCTCTGTTACCCCTTAATTCTGTATGCGGTGAATTAGAATCTCCAATAATAGTTGGTTTGGGTTTACGATTAACACATTTTTGAAGAAAGTTAATATCGATATCTTTGATTGGTGAGCAATATATGGCTAGAATCGGAATAGTTAGGCGATTGTTAAAGTGTATATTACAAAATATGGTTTCATTAATGTTAGATTTAAAGAAATCTTCTATCGAGATTAAATGCGATATTTTTGTACTAAAGAAAGCTATTATACTTCTGTTGTTTTCTGAGTGAGGTATGCTGTGTGTGATGAATACGGGGATTGTGGTGTTATGTTTCTCTGTGCAAAGTGTTTCTGAAACGATGATTATGTTGGCGTTTATATGTTTGTTTATGTTGTATATTTCTATCCTTTTGTCTTTGAGGTTTCCTTGGCAGTTGATGTGTAAGATTTTAATGTGTTGTTTTATTTCTCTTGCATGAATTTTGAGTGAAAATGGTGTGGTTTGAGGTGAGATAGGTCAAAATAATAACTTGCAAGGCTGCAAACTGCCATGAGTGACTCGCGCCTCGATTCAAATGAGGGGAGATAACTCAATTCCATTATCATTGCTAGCAAGTTTGTGGTGAAATCTCTGGGGTTGAATGCTTATGAGCTATGGTGACTTACACAACAATATTTATGTAAAGCATAGTTCAACCATCTTAAAATGCTTCTTTGCAACGAATATTTTCTTTAATTTTCAACGAAGTTAATATTTTTTAATGATATGCCTTCCTCCACATTACGGCTATTCGATATGTCATAAAAGTTACCCTTCCGCAGGATAGCCTTTGTGACATCAAGAATAGTAAAGAACTGTGAGAAAATCGGTCTCTGTTTCAGCTGAAGTAAACGTTGTGTGTTTTGTTCTTTGACTCATTATTTCTCATTCTAACAAAAGGGGAGACACTCCTTTCTTATCAGTTAGAGAAAGGTCCTTTAATGAAAGCAATGTTACGGCTTACATCATAAAAGTGTTTTTTTTTAAGAATGTTTTTCCAAGAGGTATTGTAATTACCATATTTATTGTGACCACCAAAAACTAGGAGAATACAAATTATCGTCAAAATGATTGGAAGAATGTCATGATTCTAAATGAGTCGTGTAAAAGTTAAAATGGGAGGATAGCGGTAATGTAAATAAATATTTCGTAAGTAAGAGTATTTCAGAGCGCAATAAAGAACACCTTCGAATTTGTTGTTTTTTGTGTGTTTTTTTAAGTACGACATTTTGACTCGCCGTTTAATCCTGTCTTGACCAGTTGAAGGTCTCATAACACTTTTAGCCACAGGAATTCCAATAGTTTTAATTCGTAGATTTGATTATGCCTCGGGTCTTATTAATTAATTTACTCTAATCCTGTCCCAAAGAATTTAATGACGAGGGAAGGATGGTGGAGATCCTAACGAGTAATAAAATTGAAACAGTAATACGTGTAACTATGATTGGAATTGCTTGCACATATTTAACTAATAAAGAGAGAAAGTGTCTCTTTGACTATCCAAAAAAGTATTTCAAGTGATACAGCTGTTGAGGAATCCCGCTGGTTTACCTGAAGTATAAGGAAGACCATTTAGATAAGATATGATCAATAAACTAATAACTGTTGTTGTTGTTTAGAATTAAGCAAAAAGCTGCACAATGGGCTATCTGTGCTCTGCTCACCGCGGGTATCGAAACCCGGATTTTAGCGTGGAAGTCCGCAGACATACCGCTGAGCTACTGGGGGGCAACTAATAACTTTATTGCTCAATCACTGAGAAAAAATGTAAGTAACAGTTATTTATTTGTTAATATTTTATCAATAAACATTCGAATGCAACAATTCTTAGCCATCTTTATCAAAAAAATTGCTCAAAATAAGATTAGAAAATATGAGGTTTTTGAAATCACAGAACGAAGGCTGGATTTCGTTAGTTTGTAAATACAAAGTTGCACCATAAGATATCTTTGCTCTACTTAGTGCGGATATCTTTGAATATCGACACGTCTTAAAGGTGGTACATAAAGTGTGTATAATAGCATTTTTTTGTAATGCCAAGTGTAAGCGCATTAAACAAACATATAAAGCAGAATTAACATAAGGCAGAATGAAATTTATGTATGCTCGATTCTCAGCATTACATGCCATCTGGTTTGGAGCGGAGCTTGTAAGATAAGAAGGTCAGTTTTGAACACGACTCAGTTAGTACAACTATTTAATGTTTCTCGTTTATGAATGTCATCGAGTTATCTTGATAAACGTATATCTGAAAATAAGTTAAGTAGATAACACCTATATAGTTTATTTCAGATACTCGTCTTTTAGCTATTATTCTATTAATGTACATTTATAAACAGATAATTTATTTGTTTGTTTTGAATTTCGCACAAAACTACTCGAAAGCTATCTGTGCTAGCCGTTCCTACATTAGCAGTGTAAAAATTAGAGGGAAAGAATCATACCTTCCCCACCTAATTGAACATGCTGACAGCAAAACAGAATTAGACAATTATGTAAATCAAGTTACAGAAGCCACAAAAAAGCCATAAGAAACAAAATTCCTAAAACAAAAAGAAAGCAATCACTTATTCTATGGACTTCCAGAAATTCACGCACTAATAATCAAACGCAGACAATTAAGACGAACACACTATGTTACACGTGATCCACACATTAAAACACAAATCAATAGAACAAATACAAAAATTAAACAAGAAATTAAGAAGTAAAAGAAACTAACTGGCAAAACTTCTGTTAAAACTTGGAAAAAAATTAAGAACAATCCAAAAGAATTTTGGAAAAAATTCAAGAGTATTGCTTCAGACAAAAACACAAATTACATGCTACAACATATCACACACAACAATAAAATCGCAAGGACGGACGTAGAGAATGCTGACCTATTGGCTGACTACTACGAATCCTTCTTTAGCGATCTAAATTCAGTAAACTTTGACACACAACACCAACATCATGTCAACAAGCTCATAAATACAAACCAAGCTTCATTCTCACCACGATTCCATGGCGAGACACTATAAGCATACTCAAGTTCAATCAATAGAAATATAACCATAACCGAACTAAAAATTAATATCAAAAACTTAAAGAATACTTCTCCCGGACATTACCAAATACCAAACATTTCTATAAAAAAGCTCTACTCTCCTCTTACAACACCTCACAAACAACATGAACATTTCACGAGCGACTGGATATTACCCTGACACTTGGAAAAAAGCCATCATAACCACGATCCCAACGAAACAAACCAACAGAACAAATCCAGATAATTTCCGCCCCATCAGTCTGTTAAGCTGCCTTGGCAAACTGATGGAGAGAATTATCTCCAACCGTTTCCTACATTTTTGCGAATCAAACAACATCCTTCCAGAATCTCAAAATGCCTCCAGGAAAAATCGGCAAACAACAGATCACCTCACACGACTCACCGAATCAATCTATAAAGCTTTCAACAACAATCAAGTAACCATCGGGGTGTTCCTAGATGTCAAAAAAGCATTCGACAGAGTATGGCACACTGCCCTCAAATACAAACTAAAACACCTACAAATAAATCCCACGATAGTTAAATGGATTTCAAGTTTCTTAACAGATAGAACAGCACAAGTAAAAGTCAATAAAACTATATCTAAATCAATTAATATAACCGCAGGAGTGCCCCAAGGATCAGTCCTCTCTCCACTTCTATGCACAATTTTCGTCAGTGACATACCTTTCCCAAATTTGACATGCACGCAAAATTCACAATACGCAGACGACACCGCTATCTGGAGCATCTCCAAAAACCCAGTGATGGCCATGTCTCGCGTACAAGAATCACTGAACAACGTCTCAACATGGAGTAACAAATGGAGAGTTGTGTTAAATCCAACCAAAACACAAGCAATCACCTTCTACAGGAAATTAAGAAAGCAAAGAAAAAATATAGAAAAATAAAATTATCACTCTGAAATACAACAATTTACATCACATTTCTTGGCATCACTTTCGGCACAAAACTAACATGGAAAAAACATATAAACAATATACACTCATCAAGCAGAAAAAAAATTTTACACCTAAAGACTCCAACCAATATACAATCGAAATGTTCACCAAACACCATTATAAAAATATACAAGGCTTACATCCGTCCACAAATAGAGAATGGATGTCAAGTAACATACAATATGTCAAACAACACACTCCAGAAAATCCAAGCTCAACAGAATAGAATACTGAGATTTGCATTCAGTCTACCGTCATTCACGCCAGTAAATTATGTACATCAAATTAGCAATTTACCAACACTAAGAGATAAATTAACGGAAATATTACACAAATATCATCTGAAAGCAGAAAACAGAAACAAACTGACGGCATCACTCTACAAATTAGCTAGTGCACCAACAAAATACATTTCACCTTACAACATATTTCCAGAATCTCAAATTAAACTCAAAGTATCTAAATAAATAAATTCAAGTCAATAATATGTATTCCTTTTTTTTTCAGATATCGGGCACAGGACTGGCAAAACTTTCGGCGCCTGTCCCGTGAAAGTGGGTTTTCTCGAAGCATTCCCGTTTCCCCACACAGCAGAAACTTAAACATTGGATTTTTAGATCCCAGCCCAGGCAACTTTATTGCCAGACCCTTGATTCGGTCGTTTGAATTCAATTCATATTGATATTTGCTTGACTTCTGCCTTTCGGGTCGGGACTTGGCCTTTCTCTCAGGTGTTGCCTTTGCCTCTGTTCAAAATAACATTTAGAGTGACATCCACCACCCGAAAAAAGAGAGTAAAATTATTTAATAAATAAATGAATAAAACTAAACCTAATAACAATTCACGAAAGGGGACGAAGAAGAACTACAACATTCCTGAACACCCCAGTTGGAGAGAGAATTCTTACGATTTCTCTCTCTCTAAACTAAACCCCTGCCAAGTAAGTTTGAGTTTGAGTTTCTTTGCTTCACCGGTAGCTTTAAATTTCGAAAAACTTATTGATCGTTTAACTCAAATAAAGACTGAGATGCGTTATTTTTCATATAAATCTTTTTAATTTTTGGCTGTCAAAGAAAATTGTTTCTCATTATCACAAACAACGGTAGCAGTTAATAATACGATAAGATTAGTCTGTAATCGTATTAAAGTCAGTACTTTATTATTCAATATTCTTAGATTACAGAATACATCAATAACGTCTGTATTCTTTTATAATCTAGAAATTATCACATATCTCACAATTTCACCATTGATTTATTACTTAGCAAATTATTAGTTTTTTGTCTGTTGGTAAGTATCGAATTACAGCCAAAACTATTTCATTAAGATCTTATACATTTGTAGACAATAAGCCGTACGTTAACCTGACTATAAAGAGTAGAAAAAACAGTGTATGAAAAAGATCACGATTCTAGGCGAAAGACATTTTGTACCAAAATACTTAATTAGAAAATATTTAGTATCGCAATGATTATGAAGCTTTGACAAACACATAGAGTTAAGCATCGTCACAGTGAATACCCCCAACTCTTTGTGGTACAGCGTTCAGTCTCCGGTCGGAGAAAGCTGGAAAGCGGCTATCGATATACGTAATAAGCAGAACCTAGATAGCCCTTTGTGTCGCTTTACTTTTGAAAATTATGTTTTTCAAATGTCTTTGAATATATATATATATATATATATATATATATATATATATTCAATCATCTAACACCGCCCTCTACATTCCGACACTCAGTTACACAACCCCTTTGAAACATGTGGTCAGCTTCCGGTCACTTACCTCTTTCTTTCTTTGTGAACATGCGATGACCGAAGAAGGTCGAAACGTTGTTCGCTCCTCTGCGTAAAATATTTTCTCAACACAAACGAGCAGTTTTTAAATATATATTTCTCTACAAGTGGGTTTTCTCGACATTACGGAGCATAATAATTCCACACAAACATAATAACGCGAATAAGCGACAAAATTGTTCAAACGAATGTAGAGAGACGTTTATATCTACTACACATAAGTTAAAATATTTTTATGATTCTTACCTACTTTTCAGATAATCCCATATCCACTTCCTGAACATAACTTCAACAAACGATTAATGACTTCACGACACAACTTTGCAGCCCTCAGTATGATTATAGTTTATTTATTTGTACTTTTGTTTGCGCGTTATTGTTTCTCTATGAAATTCTGTCTCAAAAGTAACCATTTCATTACATATAAAAGTATTTTACAAATACTTTTTTATTTTCGATTTCATCACTTGCACCTTTTGTCAGTTGAAATTTCACTCTTTTATAGCTATTATCTTCGAAAGATTTATCGACATTAGCTCAAAAGTATATTGGATATTCATTATTGTTCTGTTTTATTATGTTTTGATTTACCTACGCTTTTGTATAAACCGATAATTTTATTTTTTCATATTGTTAAATATTCCGTATTTGATTGACTAATATAATTGCTTTTCGCCCTAAATTAATAAAAAATACGTATTGAATTTAAGATCTCAAATTAATAAATAATTTATTATGTATGATTATAAAATATAAAAATACTGGTAGTCTAATAACACTATATTAGATAGCGTTCGATGTGAAATCATTACTGGTCTAAATTATTTGTACTTTTTCTGAAATCCGTAAATATTCTGCCATCTATACATAATCGGAGAGAAAATCTATTTCACCTACACAGATAATCTTTGATAAATTATTGGTAGAAAAACTACATTTATCATGCCACGGGTTGGAAGTTTCATTATCAGTTTTTTAAAAGTATATAAGCTTAAACTTACGCCATTACGATCAACACAAAGCTTCTTTATAAAATTCTGGAAAACATTTTTTTATTTATGTATCCTTGTTGTAAATTTGATAACTTATACGAAATGAAAAAACAATATACTGATTAGCATTTATTCTTTTTAGCTTCTACGCAGGTGTTCATTTCTACAAAATATTGAGTTAGTGTGTTCAAAATGTTTGTACAGAATAAACACGAAAAAAGCAGTGGTGACTCAACTGAATTTTTAAACATTTTACACTGCTTAAGATTTCCTACTCAAAGAACTATCTGAGCTCTGCTTACCACTGGTAACGAAACCTGGTTTTCAGATGTCTCATTCCGCAGTCATACCACTGTGACTCTGTGGAGAGCACAAAGAAAGTAAACGTCAGTAACTACGCTTCACATGAAACATAGAAAAATGATGTAGATGGCCACATGTACTTTTTAAATTCCACTTATACATGTATACATACATATTTAAGATAAATGTAAGACGTCAGATAACATAGAGATATATTAAGCAACACTAATGTATGGTGATATATTTTCCATTGCTTTTCTTCATCTCTCTTGGCCGCATAATGACCAGTCACAGTTACTGTGCAGCTCGTTTTATTTCCTCTTACACTGAAAACCTGGACACACCACAAGGTTGAGAACGTTAATTAATAATTATTATGTAGGAAGTATTTCGTCCTATTCTGGTATAATTTTGTGTCGGAACATTTCTGTAGCCTTCTTTCAGTGTG
The DNA here is from genome assembly GCA_011833715.1 of Carcinoscorpius rotundicauda. NCBI lineage: Eukaryota > Metazoa > Arthropoda > Merostomata > Xiphosura > Limulidae > Carcinoscorpius > Carcinoscorpius rotundicauda. The sequence goes on along the minus strand of CM022394.1, from coordinate 13,453,499 downwards.
ATGGACACTTTTTTACAGCTAAAGACAAAGTTATACTACGGATATTGAACTCGGTTGCGAGAACTGAAAAAGCGGAATCATACCTCACTGCCACTGTGGGTCTTCACTTTAATCACACTAAACTCTGTTTGGATTTCGATGTTGCAAACTTTATCTGAATCCAAATAATGTCTAACTAAATATATTGCTACAAAATTTCTGTTTCACTTTTGTCTAGAATCAAAAACTTCTGCTCAAACAGTACGGCTTTAAGATATCTATAGTGAGAGATAGAACAGACGCTCATGTAACATGGCCGAAATCCATTATGCAGTGGGAAAAAAAATTTTGATCCTGTAAGTAGCGTCGTGTCCTTTTGGGCAGAACCTCTATACATAAACATGTGACACGCGATAACAATACAGTTGCTACAGCAAGTTAATAACTAGCTAGGTAGTAAAATAAAAATCTGCCCTACATGGTACGCAATGGCGCTTTTTTGGATATTGTAGGAGTTTTATGAAGCCATTATAAAGTTGACGACGAAACAGGTATCTTCTAATAATTTAATTAAGGCGAATTATCGCTAGAAAACGCCTGAAGCCAAACATACTTTTTTTTAAATACTATATAACTAACACTGTTTTTATTATTCACACTAATGATCTACCTGCCGACATTCATTTACGACATAATAACTCTTTACTTGCATTTTTCCCTTAAAATATCATCCGTATTTGTCTTTATATAAAAATTTAAAACATATAAACACTGATGAGTTTGTGTGAGATTCAATATGATAACAACTAATAATATTCTGAATGAGTATTAAACGGTTATACTTATAAAATTATACAAAAAGTATCATCTACTATCTTTATAATCCTGATTAGTTTGGAATATAGTGGCCTTCTGTGTACCATAGGTATGGGTTACTTGTAAGTAATGGCTTTTTAAGCTTGCTCTCATACTGGTAGTAAATAGAGAATGTAATTTTAAACGTGTGGAAAAACATTTTAGCTCAATTTTCTCATCTAGCTTTTCATGGAAAAATTCTTTTTGTAAAAAGAAGTGTAAACTTTTTAGAGCTTTGAATGACTTTTCAATATTACTGTTTGTAATTGCTGAAACAAAATACCCTCGTAGGACAACGTTTTTACCATTGTTTACAACGATTATCGTGTGCACAATAATGTTTTATTTTGTTTCCTCGTGTATTTACAAGAATATATCTAAAATATTTTATGTAATTACTTTCATCGTTCTTATTCGTCGAAATTTTAAGATATTCTTTTTCGGATTTATTTGCACTGTCAAGTATTTACCTTTTCAAGTATAATTTAAAGTTTTTTCTCTTATATTTTTGTACCGTTTGCCTATACATTGGCAAAGCGACAAATATGTGTATTTACACGCGAGACACCTGGTTTCGATATCCGTGCTATTATTTGTAGAACTTGGTATCTACGAGTTTCATTTCAAAAGAATATTTTTTTTCATTTTTATACCAAAATGGTTTATAGATTAATTGATATTTTTCAACAAATGAAAATTAGCGAAATATTCTAAATATACTTAGACATACTTTCTTCCATCTTCATAAATATCTTCATCTGAAGGCAGTTTCAGCAAAGTCTATCTTTCAGTTACTGTATAGCTGTCGTTATTTCAGATTATTAGCTAAGTACTCAAAATTACTGAAAAATTATAATTAAATAAAGTCAGAAATACAGTTATAATAACTGAAAAATTATAATTAAATAAAGGCACAAATACAAATTTATGCAATATGAATAAGCAGAATGTCGTTGAAGTATGATAATTGCTCGTTAGATGGCACAAACAAAGTGACCCTCAAATATCGAAATACGAATATGTCACAGAATTGTTCAAACGAATATGAAGAGACGCTTATGAATACTACACGTGATTTTAACCATTTTCAGAATTTTTTCTTATCTTTTAGATAATCTCTCATCCAGTTCCAACAAACTCATAAAGAGGTCAATAAACAATTTTTCAGTTCGGAGGACGATAATGGGTTATTTTTACCTTTGTAAGCACTTTATTATTTCTGTGTTAAATTCAGAGTAACCATTTCAATCGTTACACAATTTTTTAAAGTTTTGATATTATCAGTTGTATTTGTGTTGTTTTTGTAAATGTTTTGTAAACGAAAACATGTCGTGTTGTGTTTAAATTTTCATTTCTGTTATTTATATTTCCATATTTATATTATTGTTTCGAAGTTTAAACTAATATGTTGTTATTCATTTAGAGTAACATTTAGAATTTTCTAAAATTAAGTAGAGCAATGAAAAGTTTGTAAATGAAATGCTTGCGACTTTGTGTCTAGACGTTTAGTCTCGTGCAAGAACGGATATGCGCGGATTGCTCTGGAGTCCTGTAGAAGTTTCGCGGTGGTTCGAGGAGTCTAAGCCTACAATATATAAACAGACGAAGATGCGAGGAAGAAAGGAGAGTCAGACATTAGTTTCATTCAAAAGAAGAGAGTCAGTCATTCGTTTGAGAAGGTTCAAGTGTTTGCTGTGATTTGTGGCTGAAGTTGGATCTGCGGAAGCTGTGATTTTGTTTCGTCAATCTCTGCAATTTTTCCGAATTACTGGTTGTGCTGAAGATCGACACGTTCGGGCAGTTCGGAGGAATTAAAGGCGATGATTTTGTGACGTTCAACGGAGGCATCGTGAAGGGAACTTCGTCGAATTTGTTGAACTATGAATTGTTTCTGAACTTCTTCATTTAAGCTTCGGAATTTCTTCGTGGGACCAAATTCACTCCCTAGACTGGAATTTGAGACTTTTATTTTAGATCATTATATTAGATACAGGCCAGTACCATTTTGTATTGTGTTTAATTTTGAAGGTTGAAACTAGTACTATTTTGTGTTGTAATAAATTTTGAATGTTGTAACTTAATATCTGTCACTGTTATTATATAATTCATGTTATATCTGTTACATATATTTATTTAGTTTAGTGTAATAAATTATACAAGGTGTTATCTGTGTTTTTCTGTTGCGTTTAGTTTACGAAAAACATAAAACATAAAAAAACGTAACAGTGTGTTTCCTTAAACTTTATTATTTTCTCAGCTATTACCTAACAAATATTTAGATTCGTATTCAAAGAATATTAGTTATTCATCATCACATAGTTTTATTTTATTTTGTGTAAACCTGGAAGTTTATTTCTTCAAATTGTTAAATTAATAAAAATTACATACCTCTGTTGGTTAAAATTATTATTGAACTTAAGATCTCAAATTAATTACTAGAGTATTATGTATTATTATTACATTTAACATTTCTGTTAGTTTAATCACATTGTATAAGACAGCGGTCAATATAAAGCCATGACGAATTTTATTGATCCTGAGTGTCTGAAATCCGTTAATTTTCTGACATCTATATCTGATCGTCGACAAAATCCATTTCACTTATACTGATAAACTTTAAAAGATTCTTGGAAAAGAAACCATATATGCAAATTCACGGGTTGAAAATTTCATGATCAATATTTTAATACATAATCATTCTTTATATATAAAAAAAACATTTAGTACCAAACATTCATCACAAAGCTTCTTTATAAAATATAACAAAACAATTTTATGTATCTTTGGTGCCAAATTTTTAATTTATGCTAAAGGAAAAATTTATCTAAATATTAACACTGATGCTTTCAGTGTGTGCACAAGAGAAAATTCTTCCATAAAGTTATTGTTATACGATAAATCTCTCTGTGAAATTTCAGAAATGGAAGAGAACGCAGTCAAATTGTCATAACCATTGTTACAAAACGTTGTATGCGGGGGCACAGATGTAAATCAACGGATTGAAAACCTGAAGTTCGATTACCTTTGTAGACCCAGCAAATAACCCAATATTGCTATTCTATGAGGAATACAAAAACAAACCTCCATATGAAATATAATTAAATCTTACGTGAGCCTTGGCAAAGCGCATAATAGAACAACGAGAGTTTTATTTTTTCTTTTGTTTTGTGTGTGAAATTTGTTTTGTTTTAGAAGTACGAAACCCAGTTGGGGGTTTATCAACAATTTTTGACTTAAGACTTCAGAAAGTTTTGATTCATGGATATGAGTGCCTGAGGTTTACTTTACTTTAATCCTGTCACAAATAATTTAAATATGACGGTAGGCTGATAGAGATCCTGATGAGTAATAAAAGATAGGTATTTCTTACACATATATAAATATGTAATAAAAAAGGAAAAAAAACGTTTCACAGATTAATTTACTCTAATCTTACTTCAACGAATTTCAAGTGGCACAGCGAGTTAATCTGAAGTGTGAAGAATACCATTTTGAAAAGATACTTTGTATGATGAATAAGTAATTAACTTAATCGCTGAATCTGCGAGAGAAATTACAAATGACAGTTAAATTATTTGCGTTATTTGCAGATGTTTTTCTTTAATAAACATTCGTATCCAACAATTTATGGACATTGGTTAAAAAGTCACTCAGAATAATTTTCAAAAACATCAGGTTTTTACAATTACGAAACGTAGGTTGGACTTTGTTACCAAGTACAGAGTGAAAATTTGTGAATATATGTATATATACATCTTGAAGGTGGGACACAAAACATGTGTAAGACCAATTGTTTAGTCATGATAAATAAGAGTTTATTAAACAAACATATAAAGAGTATTAACGATCAAGGAACAGTTTCTCATTTGGAACAAACACAAAAACCTCAGTGACGATCATTTTTCTTCCTATCCTTGGCAGGTGGGTTAAGACGTTCGACTCGTAATCCGAAGGTCGTGGATTAAAATCCCCGTCGCAGCAAATATACTCGCCCTTTCAGCCATGGGGACGTTATAATGTTACGGTTAATCCCACTATTCGCTGATAAAAGATTAGCCCAAAAGTTGGCGGTAGTTGGTGAAAACTAGCTGCCTTTCCTCTGGTCTTACACTGCTAAATTGTGGACGACTAACGCAGATAGCCCTTCAGTATCATTGAGCGAAATTTAGAACAAACAAACAATTAACTGTCCGTTAAGATATAATGAAATAATTAATAGAAAATTATGCTTACAACCATATTTAAAAAATCATTATTAATTAGTTAAACTTTTGTGCTCTTTAAAAGATAAATAGGCGTGTTAAAATTAAATATCTAAAATATTTCTTTGTGAAATATGTTAATTAGTTCTATACCATGTAAAAACTACACTAAAAAACACCACACCAACATTATTTATAAAAATACAATGTGATAACAGCCACGACTTCTCTATTAGAGAAACAAGTAGAAAATTGGAGACCAGATTCAAAGAACACAAAAAGTCACCATCTGACGTTTCCGAACACTGCAAATCAAATAATTATAACATAAACACAGAAAACACCCAAATACTAAGTAAAGAAATAAACATAAAGAAACGAAAAATTAAAGAAGCCTTACTTATACAACAACTCAAGCCCAAAATAATTTTGTTGTTGTTTGTGAATTTCGCACAAAGCAACTCGTGGGCTATCTGTGCTAGCCGTCCCTAATTTAGCAGTATAAGACTAAATTGAAGGCAACTAGTCATCACCATCCACTGCCAACTCTTGGGCTACTCTGTTACCAACGAATAGTGGGATCCACACTCGGATTACGAGTCGTATGCCTTAACGCGCTTGGTCTACATACAAAAAGTTTTATCAACACAAACCAGTCGCTTTTACATGTATAATTTTCTCTAAAACTGGCTTTCCTCGTCATCACTGAGAGCATTAATTCACAATTATAAACTTTTGAAGCATAGAGACATGCGATTTTTGGTAAAGTATATTATATCTAAATAATGATATTTTTATGCTAAATTCATGTCACTTTATAATGTTTCATAAGTACACAGTACAGTTTTTCTCGGCAAATCAGAAAATGTGTTACATAGAACATTTAATCTTTGTTGCTCATCGAAATATCAAACAAAATTTCACAAATAATAAAAGTTCATAAATGAAAACGAATTGACAATCATGATTTGAAAAGAACATGTTATTGTAAAACAAGTGATTTCTTTTTCATATTTTATAAACCAAACATTTATTCTTTACCTTCAGGACAGCAATGTAAAATCAGACGCTTAAGAAACATATTTAAAGGTTTGTCAAAAAAACTTCAAGGTTCACAAACCATTTAAATAAACATTTTAACTGGTACACAAAATAACACGTACCTGTCATTTCATATGAAATCTGTTTTCAAAGATTTCTTTCAAAAAATCATGTCAAACATTCACCAACGTGACCAGATTTATCTTCTTTCGCTACAGGCCATATACTATGATGATTATAGTAAAGTTAATATTAGGTAATTGCATAACATAATAATAGAATTTTAGTTTTTATATCTTAAAGATCAACGAAATTATTATAAAATATAGAAAAGTGAGTAAAGTTCAATGTAAATCATAAACTTAATGCTTTTATTGTAAAAGGAGCCCAAGATTGATCATAATACTCAAAATATGACCTAACCAGAAATATGTAATATGAAATTATGACTTCTTAATACTTCTATTTAATATTTTTTTATGAAGAGAACTTAAAATATTATTTAATTTGCCATTAGCAACATTACACTGCTTAAATGGTATAACATACTGATGAATCACTGTTGGAAGATTATTTTCATTCATTAAATTATTGCCCCGCAGTGGCTTCGTGGTAGGTCTGCGGACTTACAGCACTAAAAATCGGGTTTCGATACCCGTGGTTGGCAGAGCACAAATAACCCATCGTGAGCTTTATTAAGAAAAACAATTACTAAATTAGTAAAGTTCCTACTGAGTAATTTGTTGACAATTTCTTTACCTTTAAACAGTCCGAAGACTTAGCCCTGTGTTACAACAAATACAACATTTATTTAGTTTAACTGAACTGCTGTAGTATATACATATATATATATATATATACAGAATTTCACCGAGTGTGAAAATAAAACTCTACAATCGTACTCAAAGCGTTCCAATCCTAAGTTGACTTTGTTACAAGTACGATGATCATCAATTAATATACGACTAGCATACAGTGTGTAAAAAAACTAGTCGTCTTTTTTAAGTCTATTAATTGTGACCTAAGAAAAAAGTGTGTCAAGTCGCTGGTCGCCTTAAGTATTCTTTATAATTAAACAAGAGGAAATCTTCAGTACCTTCGGCATTTGCAATTCCTTCAGGCGGAAATAGACTAAATTAATCTCTGAGACCTTTTCTCGTTTTCCTCAGATATATTTTTCTGCCCAACTAAAAGTAAGTGCTGGGCGTCATATACGTGATTTAATTTTATAAGTCATTGGGAACTCTACCAGCTCTTCCCCAAATTAAAATTGTTTTAAGCAGAATTAGAGAAAATTAATATATGGGGCATATGACTTGGTTTAATTTTTCTTTTATTTACAAAAAGCTACACAATGAGCCAGTTTTTCGCTGCCACAGTAAGTATAGAAAACCTATTTTTATTGTTCTATCCAATCGCGATGTGCATTATAATTAATCTCAAACTGAATCATTAGAGGAGGCGAGTTGTTAATCCACTTAAAACTGGAATTTTATATCGATATCAACATCGATCTGTGAATCTTTACATGTGTTGAACACTCAATAAGAAAAGAAAAGTTTGCGAACACACAATTAGAAAGCCAACTACCTCTATTCTTGTTTGTCCTAACATAATTAGAAACTTACTTTTCACAGAGGAAAAAAAGATATTTTATATCTTCGTAAAAATACTAAATGATATCAGCATTTCGACAAAGAACGCTTTTCTTCCAGTTAACACTGAATGACTTATCGTTCAAAACTTTACTATTCTACGGTATGAATATAGAATTTTTTTCCTCTTTTTCCTCATCTTCGTCCATAGAATAAAAGAAGGTAATTTGCAAAGCAAAGATAGGATTAAACGGTGAGTCAAAATTTCGTACTTAAAAAAAAATACACACAAAACAACAAATTCCAAGGTGTTCTTTTTGCTCTCTGAATTACTCTAGCTGACGAAAAATTTAGTAACATCACCGCTATCCTCCTTTTTTAACTTTTATACGACTCATTCACAATCATGACATTCTTCCAGTCATTTTGACGATAATTTGTATTCCTTAGTTTTTGGTGATGATAATAAATATGATAATTACAATAACTCTTTATAGGCTAGGAGAAGAAACACTGTTATCTCTTTCGATATTAATTTGGAAAAAAATTCTTCAAACAAAACGCTTTTATGATGTAAGTCATAACATTGCTTTCATTAAAGGACCTTTCTCTAACTGATATGAAAGGAGTTGTCAGAATGACAAAGAATGAGTTAAAGAAAAAAACACATAACGTTCACTTCAGCTGAAACACAGACCGATTTTCTCGCAGTTCTTTACTATTCTTGATGTCACAAAGGCTACCCTGCGAAAGAGTAACTTTTCAGTCATGTCGAATATCTGCGATATATAGATATCGAATATCTGGAGAGCATTTTAAGATGGTTGAACTATGCTTTACATAAATTTTGTTCTGTAAGTCACCATAGTTCAGTGGTAGAGCACTGGTCTTGTAAACGATTTAAAAAATCGTTTATTTCAAATAAAGATTGAGATGCGCTATCTTTCAAAACTTTTTTAATTTTTCGCTCTCAAAGAAAATTCTTTCTCATCATCACAAACTTCGGTAGCAGTTAATAATACGATAAGATTAGTCTGTAGTTTTAATAAAGTCTGAACTTTATTATTCAATATTCTTAAATCAAAAATACATCAACAATGTCTGTATTCTTTCATAATCTAGACAATATTACAAAACTTACAATTTCACTATTAATTTATTACTTAGCAAATTATTAGTTTTTTGTTGCACAATCGTTGAGGCTATCTCTTTCAACAAACATCATTAAGCTCTTGTTTAAAAGACACCACCAACTTTAGTTTCGAGCATCAGATAGGCATTCTGAGGGATGACTGTTGGTCAGTATCGAATTGCAGTCAAAACTGTTTCATTAAGACTTTGTAGACATTGTATTTGCATAAGCCACGTGTGAACCTGACTATAAAGAGTAGAAAAAAACCGTGTATGCAGAAGATAACGATTTTAGACGAAAGACATTTTGTACCAACTAATTAGAAAATATTTAGTATCTCAATGATTATGAAGTAGTGACAAACATACAGAGTAAAGCATCGTGAAAGTGAATACTCCCAACTCCTTGTGGTACAGCGCTGTGTCTCCGGTTGAAACAAGCTGCAAATCGGCTATCGATATTCGTGATATGCAGAGCCTAGATTACTATCACAAAAATCATTACCATCGCTATAATAAAATTAACGATGAATTAGACCAAATAAAACAATACTTCATCAATATCAAGAAGTTTCCTTCACAAACCGTAGAAAACATTATTCGCACACACCTAGACAGAAAGCAAAATCATTCAACGAAAATAAATATATCTCACGAATCAAAAAATCACGAAACCATATACTCCTGTATACCATATATTCCCAACATCAGCAAAAATAACCAACATTTGAAAAAAACTAGTAACAAAATATGACATTCCAGTTAACATCATATTTATTCAAAAACCAATCACAAAACTAATGTTTATACTATGTAAAAACTATACTGACAAACACCACACCAACATTATTTATAAAATACAATGTGATAACTGTTACGACTTCTATGTTGGAAAAACAAGTAGAAAAATGGTAACCATATGAGAAGAAGAAGAAAAGTTACCTTCACACGTTTCCGCACACTGCAAGTCAAATAAATATAACATAAGCATAGAAAACACTCAAATACTAAATAAAGAAACAAACATAAACAAACGCAAAATTAAAGAAGCCCTACTGATACTAAAAGTTAAATGGAAAAAAACCCAAAATAATAGAACACCTTTATAACTATATCAAAAATAATAAAATAAATAACATAAAACTATATATTCAAGCATCTAACACCGCCCTGTACATTCTGACACTAAGTTACACAACTGCTTTCAAATATGTTGTCAGCTTCCGGTCAGTTACCTCTTTCTTTCTTTGTGAACCTGACGATAACCGAAGAAGGTCAAAACGTTGTTCGCTCCTCCACGTAAAATATTTTCTCAACCCAAACGAGCCGTTTTCACATATATAGTTTTATGGCTATACTATTGAAAACACTTATAGATTAAGAAATGCTTAATACTTTCTTTTCATGCTTCGTATTTTAAGTCATGTTGTTTGAAACGCATGATGTCTCAGGTGCTGTACATTGAGCACATAACTAACCAATGTGCTTATAATGGTCGTCTGAAGTATACCCCCGTTCAGGGTTCACTTCATAAAAAGAATCGGGTTACTCGATGTATTTTGTGATAGTAACATTTTCCATTAATTCTGGAAAATAAAGACAAAATAAATACCTTTTCTAATTCCGTCAGCATTACTTTTAGAAACCAAAAACAGTCTCGATAACTTAAGTAACTTGTTCGCCACAATGTCAACATCATCTTCTTTGATCATGCCTTTAAATTCGTTTTCATCTATATCGTTAATAATTTTCACTTTTTATTCTCAACATGCTTAAGAGATACACAAAACGACATATGTTTTTAAAAACAATATGTATTATCACTTTAATATTTACCTATCAATTTAGATAACAACATGTGCGTTTTACACCATTATTAAAATGGTTGTTGATGTGAAGAGAAAAAGGACGTGTAAATTGTTGAAATTGATCAACCCTTGAACATACAAATAAGTCCAGATTGCAACAAAGAATTTTCAGCAAACACTTAAGTGTATATGTTTCCTATTTCCTCTTTACATAAACGATTGTAAAGTTCTCTCTCAGCAATCTCGCCACAAACAACAGGGAGGAAAAGTCGATTATTCCAATTTTCCAGGGAATGTAATGAATTTAGCTTGTCATCAATTTGCACTGACAATAACTTGTATATCAAAGACATTCACTTGAATGTTTCTTAAGTAAATTTGTGGTTCTTTCGTTCCATCTTGTTAAGCTTCTTCATTACATTTTATACGTGATAGAAACATTTGTCTTTCTGAAACGTTTAGGAGAGTTGTATCAGAGACACTTTTCAACAACAAAACTTAATGAGAATATAAACTGGTTTATGCATTTCTTTAAAGAAATTAGAATTTTCAAAATATAAAACACGAATAAACTGAGATGGTGACTTGCTCGGAAGAACACTTGTCTAATTTCTTTTCTTTCACTCATAAGAAACGATTTGATTTATCAAAACATAAATAATAAGGAAAATATGTTAAATAACGATTAAAAGTTGAGTACATCTATATAATCCGCTCCTTCCAATTTTGGAATCCCAGTGTGGATCAGAATACTTCTACGGCTCTCCTCCACTGTGACGAATGTTTGTTTCTACTTTATCACAAAACTACCAAAATGACAATCGAAATCCGTTTTGTTGCGTTATATGTCCGGAGACGTACCAATGTGCCAACGTGGGACACGATTATAACGACACTAAACTTTGTTTAGTTGTTACTGCTACATACAATATCTCCAACTAAAGCAGTGTTGGAGGTAATTCGATACTTACCAAAAGTAATTACTCTGACTACTCACCCGAAGCCCCAAACTGAGCTAAGTGTTGTATCCTAAAGTATTGCTTTGAGATCACTGTAAAGATAGGAAGGTAAGACGTTTCTGTAAAGCTTCAAACGTTCATGTAACATGGCCGAAATCAATCATGCAATAGTTAAAAATATAAAACTGTGATCCTTTCACCAAAGCCGCGTCCGATAGATTAGTCGGCCCTACTTTACCAGCGAAATACGAAAAGGAAGGTAGCTGGTATTCACTACTCACCGCCAACTCTTGGGCTACGTCGTTTGTACAAAAAAACAATGGGATTAACTCTCACAATATGATGCCCATACGGCAAAAAGGGCTAGTGCGTTTCAGACAGGTATTCGAGCCACCGATGATCAGTAAAGTGCCTTAACCACATTTTCATGCCGGGCTGTATAAGAGGTAGCCGTATTCTTTGTTTCATATTTGTTCAATATGTACTCAAAAAACGATTTGGACAGTTATATATTATTAAAATCTTTGTTCTTTACACCCATGTACCAGTTTTATGTTAATAGATAATAACGGGATAGACCAGCCTTGTATAAAGATAATGAAGATATTCGTATTGTACACGCAGTTGTATCTATTATATCTCAGGCAGTCGTGCTTTTTTAACTTCTAGTTTTTGTAATTTAAATATATATGTGACTTCTAGTTACAGAATGTTCGAGTCAGAGGGACAACAAAACACTGAATAACTCCGAAAACACAGTAAATTCTCGATTTATCGTTCACTTCGTAATACCCACTCTACGAAATTGGATCCAGGCCAATGTATTACCTCCATTGTCATTGACACTAGTTTTTAAAACTAAAATTTCATGTTGCATTGCTGTGATTAAATAATAAACTTTATGCAAATTTTGCGTTTCTTAAATAAAACATAACTGCACACTTTCTGATAAACTATAAAATATCAAAACTGTAAGCAACAAAAGTCAACCACCAAAATTTATCAAAGGTTTGTAAATATTGAAGAATCTTTTTCAATTGTATGCAATTACTCAAAGTTTATCTTCTCATTAATTGAATCGTTATAATTTATTTTGTTTTATATTCGATCAGTTTTATCGAACAAATATGTCTTATGTATTTTCCAATCATTTTCGAAGTGTTTTTGAGGACTGTTTTATTGAATTTGTAAAGAAGTGGCTCTTTTTAATGAGATGTGAAAAAGTAATTAAGATAAATAAAAAAGTAAGCTAAATAAAATATGTGGTTTAGACATTGTCCTTGTTTATTCAAAAATCTAATAAAACACCACAGAGTAACATCGTATGGTTAATCATCATCCATATCCAAACGTAATCATGTCATTCACATCGTTTACAGCAAACCTCACGATCTGATCCACATTCATTAGGTACTTGCTGGAACTCAGCTTTATCTGTTTATAAATATACATTTGGAGGAAAATAGCTAGAAAACTTATTTTTAGATATTCGTTTACGAAAATAACTCAATGACGTACATAACAGAAAAAACATCAGGATGTTGGACGAGCTGAGTCGTGTACATAACTAACCTACCTATCTCAGTTGCTCAGTTTCAAGCCTGATTGATTCTAACGCTGAGAATCGTGCATATATAAATTTCATTCTGATATTTAAATAAGCGCCTCATGTTAATTCTTCTTTACATGTTTGTTTAATGCACATACAGTTAGCGTTACACAAAAAAATGCCATAATACATTCTTTATGTACCACCTTAAAAACTTGTCTATATTCAAAAATATCCGCTTAGGTGGAGCAAAGATATCTTATTGTGCAACTTTGTATTTACAAACTAACGAAATCCAGTCTTCGTTCTGTGATTCTTAGAACCTGATATTTTCTGATCTTATTTTGAGCATTTTTTTACAAAGATGACTAAGATTTGTTGCATTCGAATGTTTATTTACATAATATTAACAAATAAATTAACTGTTACTCACATTTTTAATCAGTGATTGAGGAATTCAGTTGATAATATATTTATCATATCTTTTCAAAATGGTCTTCTTCATACTTTAGGTAAACCAGCGGGATTCCTAAAGTGCTTAATCACTTGAAATACTCTTTTGGATAGGATTAGAGCAACAATTAAGCTTTGTGCTTAATTCAAAACAACAACAACAACTACAATAACTCTTGATAATCTAGGAGAGAAACACTGTTATCTCTTTCGATACTGATTTGGAAAAAAATTCTTCAAACAAAACACTTTTATGATGTGAGTCATAGCATTGTTTTCATTAAAGAACCTTTCTGTAATTGACAAGAAAAGAGTGTCTCCCTGTTGTTAGAATAACAGATAATAAGTGAAAGAACAAAACACTTAACTTTCGCTTCAGCTGAAACACAGACCGATTTTCTCACAGTTCTTTACTATCCTTGAAGTAAAAAAGGCTACCCTGCGAAAGAGTAACTTTTCAGTGATATTCAATATCTGTATTATGTGGAGAGCATTTTAAGATGGTTGAACTATGCTTTACATAAATTTTGTTGGGTAAGTCACCATAGCTCAGTGGTAGAGCACAGGTCTTGTAAACCAGGGGTCGTGAGTTAGAGCCTTACTGGTAGCTTTTCATTTTAAAAAATCGTATAATTCAAATAAAGATTGAGATGCGCTATCTTTCAAAACTTTTTTAATTTTTCGCTCTCAAAGAAAATTCTTTCTCATCATCACAAACTACGATAGCAGTTAATAATACGACAAGATTAGTCTGTAATCTTAATAAAGTCTGTACTTCATTATTCAGTATTACAGAATACATAAAAAAATGTCTGTATACTTTAAAAATCTAGACAATATCGCAAAACGCACAATTTTACCATCGATTTATTACTTAGCAAATAATTAGTTATTTGTTATCTCGTATCGTTCTTTTATGTATAGAGTTTCTGCTGTGTTGCACACGACGCTAGTAACTGACCCACAGTATTTTTTGTGTTTTTCATCATTGCATGATGGAGTTGAGCCATAAGTTAATATAATTGCTTTTCGACCTAAATTAATAAAAAATACATATTGAACTTAAGATCTCAAATTAATAAATAATTTATTTTGTCATGATTACAAAATATAAAAATACTGGTAGTCTAATGACACTATATTACATAGCAATCGACGTGAAATCATTACTGGTCTAATTTATTTATACTGTATATCTGAAATCCATAAATATTCTGCCATCAATACATAATCGTGGACAAAATCTATTTCACCTACGCTAATAATCTTTGAGAAATTATTGGAAGAAATACCATACTTATCATGCCACGGGTTGGAAGTCTCATGATCAGTTTTTTAATCACATACATTTTTTAAAAATTATTTAAGCTCAAACTTATGCCATTACGATCAACACAAAACTTCTTTATAAAATTCTGGAAAACATTTTTTTATTTATGTATCTCTGTTGTAAATTTCATGACTTATAGTAAGTGAAAAAATAATATATTGATCAGCATTTATTCTTTTAGCCTTCTACATAGGTGTTCATTTCTGCAAAATATTGTGTTAATTTGTTCAAACGTTTTGAACAGAATAAACACGAAATAAGTAGTGGTGACTCAACTGAATTTGTAAACAATTTACATTTTTTAAGAGTTCCTACTCAAAGGACTATCTGAGCTCTGCCTACCACTTGTAACGAAACCTGGTTTTCAGATTCTCAGTCCGCAATCATACTACTGTGACTCTGTGGAGAGCACTTTTTTGTTCTTGTTTTGAATTAAGCACAAAGCTACACAATGGGCTATCTGTGCTCTGCCCACCACGGGTATCGAAACCCGGATTTTAGCGTGTAGGTTCGCTGAGCCTCTGGGGGGCGTGGACAGAACATGAAAAGTAAACGTCGGAAGCCACGCTTTGTGTAAAACATAGAAAAAATGATGTAAATGGCCACACGTATTTTTTAAATTCCACTTATACATCTATACATATATATTTAAAATAAATGTAAAACGTCAGATAAAATAATGATATTATAAGCAACACTAAAGTATCGTGATATATTTTCCATTGCTTTTCCTAATCTCTCTTTGCCGCATAAAAACCAGTCACAGTTACTGTGCAGCTTGTTTTACTTCCTCTTACACTAAAAAGCTGCACACTCCGCAAGGTTGAGAACGTTAATTAATAATTATTACGTTGGAAGTATTTCGTCTTATTCTAATATATTTTGTGTCGGAACATTTTTGTAGCCTTCTTTCAGTGTGATAGATATTTCTTTGCAGGTAAAGACAGAGTTACATCACGGATATTGAACTCGATTGCGAGAACTCAAAATGCGGAATCATACCTCACTGCCACTGTTGGTCTCCACTTTAACCACACTAAACTCTGTTTGGATGTCGATGTTGCAAACTTTATCTGAATCCAAATAATGTCTAAGTAAATATATTGCTACAAAATTTCTTTTTCACTTTCGTCTGGAATCAAAAACATGGCAGAAATCCATTAAGCAGTGGGAAAACAAATTTAGATCCTGTAAGTAGCGTCGTGTCCTTTTGGGCAGAACCTCTATAAATAAACATGTGACACGCGATAACAATACAGTTGCTACAGCAAGTTAATAACTAGCTAGATAGAAAAATAAAAATCTTCCCTACATGGTACGCAATGGCGCTTTTTTGGATATTGTATGGGCTTTATAAAGTAATTACAAAGTTGACGACGAAACAGGTTTCTTCTAATAATTTAATTAAGGCGATTATAGCTAGAAAACGTCTGAAGCAAAACATACTTTTTAAAATACTGTACAACTAACAATCAGTGATGTCAATTTATTCAAAAACCAGGCACAAAACTGAGGTCTATGCTATGTAAGAACTACACTGACAAACACCACACCAACATTATTTATATAATACAATGTGATAACTGCCACGACTTCTATGTTGGAGAAACAAGTAGAAAAATGGAAGCCAGATTCAAAGAACATAAAAAGTCACCTTCACACGTTTTCCAACAATATAAGTCAAATAAACACAACATAACAAAGGACTAAAATACTAAATAAAGAAACAAACATAAACAAACGCAATATTAAAGAAGCCTTACTTACACAACAACTTTAACCCAAAATAAACCAATATAAAGGAACGCCATTATACCGATATTAATATTATATATTCAAACATCTAACCCCGCCCTCTACATTGCGACACTCAGTTACACAACCCCTCACAAACATGTGGTCAGCTTCCGGTCAATTACCTCTTTCTTTGTGAACCTGACGATGACCGAAGAAGGTTGTTCGCTCTTCTATGTAAAATATTTTCTCAACCCAAACGAGCCGTTTCTGCACATAAACTTTTGTAACTAATACTGTTTTTAATTATTCACATTAATCATCTACCTGCCGACTTTCATTTACGACATAATAACTATTTACTTGTCTTTGTCCCTTAAAATATGTCAGGAAGGAATAATCATCCGTATTTGTCTTTATATCAAAAATTCAAAACATATAAACACCGATGAGTTTGTGTGAGATTCAACATGATAACAACTAATAACATTCTGAATTAGTATTAAAGGGTTATATTTATAAAATTATTCAAAATATCATCTGCTATCCTCATAATCCTGATTATTTTGGTATATTTAGTGTACCATAGGTATGGGTTACTTTGTAAGTAATGGCTTTTTAAGCTTCCTCTCATACTGGTACAAAAGAGAGAATGTAATTTTAAACGTATGGGAAAACATTTCAGTTCAACTTTCTCATCCAGCTTTTCACGGAAAAATTCTTTTTTCAAAGAAAGTGTTCACTTTTTTAGAGTTTTGAATGACGTTTCAAAATTACTGTTTGTAATTGCTGACACAAATTCACTCGTAGGGCAACGTTTCTACTAGTGTTCAAACGATTATCGTGTGCACAATGACGTTGTATTTTGTTTCCTCGTGTATTTCCAAGAATATAAATAAAATATTTTTATGTAATGACTTTCATCGTTTTTATTCGTCGAAATTCCGATTTTTTTCTTTTTTCCGATTTATTTGTACTATCAAGTATTTACCTTTTCGAGTATAAAAACATAAAAAACACACACAAAACAACAAATTCCAAGGTGTTCTTTACTGCGCTCTGAAATACTCTTACTTACGAAATATTTAGTTACATTACCGCTATCCTCCTATTTTAACTTTTACACGACTCGTTTAGAATCATGACATTTTTCCAGTCATTTTGACGATAATTTGTATTCCTCTAGTTTTTGGTGGTCACAAGAAATATGGTAATTACAATACCTCTGCCTCCCAGTGGCCCAGAGGTATATCTGCGGACTTACACGCTAAAATCCGGTTTTCGATACCAGTGGTGGGCAGAGCACAGATGGCCCATTGTGTAGCTTTGTGCTTAATTCAAAACAACAACAACAACTACAATACCTCTTGATAGGGTAGGAGAAGAAACACTGTTATCTCTTTCGATATTAATTTGGAAAAAAATTCTTAAAAAAAAACACTTTTATGATGTAAGTCGTAACATTGCTTTCATTAAAGGACCTTTCTCTAACTGATAAGAAACGAGTGTCTCCCTGTTGTCAGAATGACAAATAATGAGTCAAAGAACAAAACACTTAACTTTTACTTTAGCTGAAACACAGACAGATTTTCTCACAGTTCTTTAGTATTCTTGATGTAATAAATGCTATCTTGCGGAAAGGTAACTTTTCAGACATACGAAAATCCGTATTATGGAGAAAGACACATCATTGAAAAATTATAACTTCGCTCCCAATTAAAGAAAATATTCGTTGCAAAGAACATTTGAAGGTGGTTAAACTATGTTTTACATAAATATTGTTGTGTAAGTTCTATAGCTCAGTGGTAGAGCACTGGTCTTGTAAACCAGCGGTCGTAAGTTCGAGAAACAGTGATGTCTTTACGTACTTTACGTATCGAAAAACTTTTTAATTGTTTAATTCAACTAAAGACTGAGATGCATTAAATTTAATAAAGAACCTTCTTAAATTTTCGCTTTCAAAGAAAATTGTTTCTGATTATAACAAATCAAAGTGGCAATCAATAACACGATAAGATTAGTCTGCAATTTTAATGAAGTCTGTACTTTAGTATTCGATATTCTTAGATTACAGAATACTTCAATAATGTCTATTCTTTTATAATCTACACAATATCACAAAACGCACAATTTCACCATTAATTTATTGCTTAGCAAATTATTAGCTTTTTGTTGAAACTGTATTCTTATCGCGTATCGTTTGTCACTGGATCACAGAATTTTTTGTTTTTTATCATCATTGCATGATGGAGTTCAGCCATAAACATTTCTGAAACGTCCAAGGTATCTCTTACAACAAGTTTACGCATGTCAGTAGAAATTGGAGAAATACATGTGACCATTTCTGTACAGCTTTTTAATTTGGAAAGCGGAACTGTAACCCTCAGTAATATAGAAAATGGACCGGGAGTTTAAAGTAAAAATTCAATTTAAAAAATTAACATCTAGTGTGAGACACATTGGTCACATTATTCCGTCACGTTACAAATCTCTTTTCTGACTTTCCTAAACATTGCACATTTTGGAAAAAGAAAGTCATTTCCGTAAAACGTTGGCTAAATTCATTTTCGAGAAGACATCAGGGCATAACTAAACTAATCACAACTTACGTACGAAACATCTTTAAAAATGTACCTTTCTTTAATCAATGTTAGCACAGCGTAATATCAGATGCTGCTTCGTTTAATGATAAAGTTACTGATTGTCTTTGAAGACACAATGATGAGTATTTTCATTAGAAAGGTTAAAACATTATCGATATCTCTTCTTTCACCATTGCTCACAATCATCCGAAATTACACGATATGTTTAAGAATTTAGGTGTTCTCTATAGTATTAAGTAAGGGAAACATTCGTAAACAGTATTTTTTAAAGATGCAAAGAGATAAACCATAGGATTAATAACTGGTATTTTCTTTAAAAAACTACCATTCAAGTGAATGTATTGGAGTTACAGATTATCGTCCGTTACGTTTGGAACGTTCCGACATTCATCAGTTGGAATTTGCGACATTCACATTCCTTTGAAAACTACAATTATCGATTGTTTATACCTGCGAGAGAACTTTACCACCGTATATATGAAGAGAAAACAAATATACTGGAAAGTCTTCTGGAAATTACTCGTATCACTCACTACTCTTTTATATTTTCTAGCGTTAATTAACGATTTACACCGTCCTCTTTACTTCATATCATCAATTATTATAATTATGGTATAAAGATGCAGAGGTTATGCTCAATTGAATGTCTAAATAAAGACGTTTATTTAAATATCGTGTATGTCCAAGCTATTCTCGTTCAGGATATCTCTTGATGACAATAAAAATTATAGTATTACAACTGATATAAGTTAGATTTTATTTTCTATATATCTCAGAAACAATTAAACGCGTGACCGAAAAAGATTTCTTGAAATTTTAGTAAATACGCTCTTCAAATTTCATTCAAGCTTTTTCAATGTGTGGATATTTTGTAATGAAATGAAACACACGAATTGTCCCTGATGTGTTAAAATTGCAAGACTTATTTCCAGCATTTATTAAATGAGAAATTTCCATATATCATACAATTTTAGAAATGAGTTTGTTTGTTTGTTTTTTGGAATTTCGCACAAAGCTACTCGAGGGCTATCTGTGCTAGCCGTCCCTAATTTAGCAGTGTAAGACTAGAGGGAAGGCAACTAGTCATCAACACCCACCGCCAACTATTGGGCTACTCTTTTATTAACGAATAGTGGGATTGACCGTCACATTATACACCCCCACGGCTGGGAGGGTGAACATGTTTAGCGCGACGCGGGCGCGAACCCGCGACCCTCGGATTACGAGTGCACGCTTTAACGCGATCGGCCATGCCAGGCCGCAGAAGATATAACAAGACAAGAAACACAAGAAGCAAAAGCTACCACGAACAAAAGGAGGCTGAAGAAAAAATATGATAAGTTAAATATAGTTTCGGACAATACTACTAACCTTAACCCTAATAACACAACTGACCATGGTACTAACAATACTAAAAATTCAAGTGTCAATAACGCAACTAATGTAAGTAATGTCAAAGCCACTAATTCTAATGATAACAATGCCACTAGTACTTGCAAAAATAACACAACTAACCAGGATACTAATAACACCGCTAACGCCACTAACTCTAAGAACACAACAACTGTCATACAATCACACGATTCCCCTCAATACAGAATCCCAACTCCGTTCATTGAAGGAATAAACAACACAACACGCATCCCTCAGACAGTCAAACAACTGAGGGCCTATTACCCGGGCATCCTGTTTCAGGACATTAAATGTCTTCCCAACGGAAGAATCATGTTAAAGTGCACAGAACCACACGAGTTTGCACATATTTTGCCCACTGGCCAAAGAATGCCTTCAGGGTCCAAGCCACCATCAGTACACCAACAAACAACACGCCAAAGTTAACTGTCATTATTTGAGGTGTCGATTTCGACATAGAAAATAAGGAAATCACAAAGGAGTTAAAAACGCAAGGCTACGACATTGTAAAAACAGACCGAATCATCTCTTGCAGAACGAAACAAAAAACGCCACTGATCAAGGTAACCTTCAAGAGTAAAGATGATCAAGATAAATTATTAAAAGACTGATGTTTCCTATTTTTCAAGAGACATACCACCGAACCGGAAAAAACACACCAAAAGCCCATTATTCAATGCTATAAATGTCAAAGTTTCGGACACACGAAAACTAATTGCATGGCCAAGGACAGATGTGTAAGATGTGGCGGAGCTAAAGAGGTTGCTCAGTGTCCTAATGAGCGTAACGAAGTGAGATGCGCAAACTGTCAGGGCTCTCACGCAGCCAGTTACAAAGGCTGCTCCAAATACACTCAGATACGAAACAAAATTATTTTCGAAACCACGAACAGAAACAATCAAACCCACGACACCCACATCACCAAATAACCATTACTACAAACTCCAACAGACACACAAATCAAAAACTCTCAACATCAATAAACACGTATTTACGCAGACGTCACACGCTCGAAAACAACACAAGCATTCAACTCCACAAAATTCACCACAAATCTATTAGCAATACTTATAGAATTGAGTGATTTCCCCACATTCGATTTAAGGCACGAGTCACTCAAGGCTGTTTGCAGCCTTGCAAGTTATTACTTTCACCTTCCCCACCTCAAACCACACCATCTTTCACTCAAAATTCATGCAAGGGAAATAAAACAACACATTAAAATTTTACACATCAACTGCCAAGGAAATCTTAAACATAAAAGGATAGAAATATACAACATAAACAAACATATAAATGACAACATGATCATCGTATCAGAAACACTTTACACAGAGATACAAAACACTACAATCCACGGATTCGTCACGCACAGCATACCTTGCTCAGAAAACAACATAGATGTAATAGCCTACTTTAGTACAGAAATTTCGCATTTAATCTTTATAGAAGATTCCTTCAGATCTAACATAAATGAAATCATTGTTTGTAATAGACACTTTAACAACCGATTAACTATTTCGATTCTAGCCATATATTGTTCATCAACTAAAGATATCGACATTAACTTCCTTCAAAAATATGTCAATCGTAAACCCAAACCAATTATTATTGGGGATTTTAATTCTCCGCATACAGAAATAAGGGGAAACAGAAACACACGCAGAGGATTGTGTATAAAAAAAAATTCTTTCTAGTAACCAAATGCACCTGATTAATGACCACACATCTACACACTTCTCAGCCGCCAACGGCTCATACGATGTACTCGATTTCATCATCGCGCCCAAGGACATGGTAAACAGAATCTCTAACTTTAAAGTACACGATAAAATCACTAGTGACTACTTCCCCATGTCATGTATGATTCACCCGCGCCACCCTGCCGTGGCGTACGTGACTTCCTCCGCATACATCTGCCTCCCAGTGGCTCAGCGGAATGTCTGCGAACTTACACGTTAAAATCCGGGTTTCGATACCCGTGGTGGGCAGAGCACAGATAGCCCATTGTGTAACTTTGTGCTTAATTCAATAAACAAAAAGGATACACCTACACCAAAACAGGCTTGCTCACTTTTAATGCTACCCTGGAATCATACCTTCCCCACCTAATTGAACATGCTGACAATAAAAGAGAACTAGACACTTATATAAATCTAGTTACAGAAGCCATAAAGAAAGCCATAAAAAACACAATTCCTAAAACAAGAAGAAAGCAATCACTCTTTTAATGGACTCTAACACCAGAAATTCACGCACTAATAATCAAACGGAGACCATTAAGACGAACACACTATGTAACATGTGATCCACACAATAAAACAAAAATCAATAAAACAAATACAATAATTAAACAAGAAACTAAAAAGTAAAAGAAACTAATTGGCAAAACTTCTGTTAAAACTTGAAAAATTAAGAACAATCCAAAAGAATTTTGGAAAAAAATTCAAGAGTATTGCTTTAGACAAAAACACAAATCGCATGCTACAACATTTCACACAGAACAATAAAATCGCAAGGATGGACGTAGAGAATGCTGACCTATTAGCTGACTACTACGAATCCTCCTTTAGCAATCTAAATTCAGTAAACTTTGATACACTACACCGACATCATGTCAACAAGCTCATAAATACAAACCAAGCTTCATTCTCACCACGATTTCATGGCGAGACACCATAAGCATACTCAAGTTCAATCAATAGAAATATAACCATAACCGAACTAAAAATTAATATCAAAGACTTGAAGAATACTTCCCCCGGACATTACCAAATACCAAACATTATTCTAAAAAAAAGCTCTACTCTCCTGTTACAACACCTCACAAACATCATGAACATTTCACTAGCGACTGGATATTACCCAAAGAAACGAATCAACAGAACAAATCCAGATAATTTCCGCCCCATGAGTCTGTTAAACTGCCTTGGACGACTGATGGAGAGAATTATCTCCAACCGTTTCCTCCATTTTTGCGAATCAAACAACATCCTTACAGAATCTCAAAATGCCTCTAGGAAAAATAGGCAAACAACAGATCACCTCACACGTCTCACCGAATCAATCTATAAAGCTTTCAACAACAATCAAGTAACCATCATGGTGTTCCTAAATGTCAAAAAGCATTAGATAGCGTATGGCACAACGCCATCAAATACGAAATAAAACACCTGCAAATAAATCCCACGATAGTTAAATGGATTTCGTGTTTCTTAACAGATAGAACAGCACAAGTAAAAGTCAATAAAACTATATCTAAATCATTTAATATAACCGCAGGAGTGCCCCAAGGATTAGTCCTCTCTCAACTTCTATGCATAATTTTCGTCAGTGACATACCTTCCTCAAATTTGACATACACGCATAATTCACAATACGCAGACGACATCGATATCTGGAGCACCTCCAGAAACACGGTGATGGCCATGTCTCGCTTACAAGAATCACTGAAGAACGTCTCAACATGCAGTAACAAATGGAGAGTTGTGTTAAATCCAACCAAAACACAAGGAATCACCTTCCACAGGAAATTAAAAATGCAAAGAAAAAATCTAGAAAAAATAAAATTATCTCTCAGAAATACAACAATTTACATGAGCAAAAACATCACATTCCTTGGCATCACTTTCGCCACAAAAATAACATGGAAAAAACATGTAAACAATATACACTCATCAATTAGAAAAGGGACTTCAGATCAAAATACTCTAACCAATAGACAATCGAAATGCTTACCAAACACCATTATGAAAATATACAAGGCTTACATCCGTCCAGTAATAGAGTATGGATGTCAAGTAACATACAATATGTCAAACAACACACTCCAGAAAATTCAAGTTCAACAGAACAGAATATTAAGATTTGCATTCAGTCATTCACGCCAGTAAATAAAATACATCAAATTAGCAACTTACCAACATAAATAGATAGACCTACGGAAATATCACACAAATATCATCTGTTGTTGTTGCTGTTTTGAATTAAGCACAAAGCTACACAATGGGCTATCTGTGCTCTGCCCACCGCGGGTATCTAAACCCGGATTT
Source organism: Carcinoscorpius rotundicauda (assembly GCA_011833715.1). Taxonomy (NCBI): domain Eukaryota; kingdom Metazoa; phylum Arthropoda; class Merostomata; order Xiphosura; family Limulidae; genus Carcinoscorpius; species Carcinoscorpius rotundicauda. The sequence goes on along the minus strand of CM022394.1, from coordinate 13,428,795 downwards.
TAGCGTGTAAGTCCGCAGACATACCGCTTTGCCACTGGGGGACAAATATTATCTGAAAGCAGAAACAAACTAACGGCATCACTATACAAACTAGCTAGTGCACCAACAAAATACATTTCACCTCACAACATATTTCAAGAATCTCAAATTACACAACAAAGTATCTAAAGAAATAAAGTCAAGTCAATAATATGTATTCCTTTTTTTTTTCAGATATCGGGCACAGGACTGGCAAAACTTTCGGCTGTCCCGTGAAAGTGGCTTTTTTCGAAGCACTCCCGTTTCCCCACACAGCAAAAACTTAAGCATTGGATTTTTAGATCCCAGCCCAGACAACTTTATTGCCAGACCCTGGGTCCGGTCGTTTGAATTGAATTCATGTTCATATTTGTTTGACTTTTGCCTTTCGGTACGGGACTTGGCCATTCTCTCCGGTGCTGCCTTTCCCTCTGTCCAAGATAACATTTAAAATGACATCCTCCACCCCAAAAAAAGAGATTAAAAATTATTTAAGAAATAAATGAATAAAACTAAACCTAATAACAATTCACGAAAGGGGACGAAGAAGAACCACAACGTTCCTGAACACCCCCGTTGGAGAGAGAATTCTTACGATTTCTCTCTCTCTAAACTAAACCTCTGCCAAGTAAGTTTTAGTTTGAGTTTCTTTGCCTCACCGGTGGCTTTAAATTTCGAAAAAATTATTGATCGTTTAATTCAAATAAAAACTGAGATGCGTTATTTTTCTTGCCCCCCAGTGGCTCAGCGGTATGTCTGCGGACTTACACGCTAAAATCCTGGTTTCGATACCCGTGGTGGGCAGAGCACAGATAGCCCATTGTGTAGCTTTGTGCTTCATTCAAAACAACAACAGCGTTATTTTTCATATAATGATTTTAATTTTTCGCTGTCAAAGAAAATTGTTTCTCATTATCACAAACTTCGGTAGCAGTTAATAACACAATAAGATTAGTCTGTAATCTTAATGAAGTCAGTACTTTATTATTCAATATTCTTAGATTACAGAATACATCAAAAATGTCTGTATTCTTTTATAATCTAGAAAATATGACTTATCGCACAATTTCACCATTAATTTATTACTTAGCAAATTATTAGCTTTTTGTTGAAACTGTATTCTTATCGCGTATCGTTTTTTTTTTATGCATAGAGTTTCTGCTCTATAGGACACGACGTTAGTCACTGAGTCACAGAATTTTTTGATTTTTTCATCTTTGCACGATGGAGATGAGCCATGTTACATAAACGTACCTGAAACGTCCAAGGTATTGCTGACAACAAACATCATTAAGCTCTTGTTTAAAAGACACCATCAAGCTTAGTTTCAAGCATCAGATTGGCATTCTGAGAGATGACTGTTAGTAAGTATCGAATTGCAGCCAAAACTGTTTCATTAAGCATTTATACATGTTGTTGACAAATAAGTGGCCTGGCATTACCAAGCGCGTAAGGCGTGCGACTCGTAATCCGAAGGTCGCGGGTTCGCGCCCGCCTCGCGCTAAACATACTCGCCCTTCCATCCGTGGGAGTTGGTAAAAGAGTAGCCCAAGAGTTGGCGATGGATGGTGATGACTAGCTGCCTTCCATCTAGTCTTACACTGCTAAATTAGGGACGGCTAGCATAGATAGCCCTCGAGTAGCTTTGTGCGAATTTCCAAAAAAAAAAAGATAAATAAGCCGTACGTGAACCTGACTAAAACGAGAAAAAAAATCATGTATGCAGAAGATCACGATTCTAGACGAAAGACATTTTGTTCCAAAATACTTAATCAGAAAATATTTTGTATCACAATGATTATAAAGCTGTGACAAACACACAGAGTTCAGCATCGTCACAGTGAATAACTCCCAACTCCTTGTGGTACAGCGTTGAGTGTCCGGTCGGAGAAAGCTGAAAAGCGGCTATCGATATACGTAATTAACAGAGCCTAGATCGCCCTTTGAGTCGCTTTACTTTTTACTACAAACAAACATCCGCAACATTAGAAGAAGGTTACAGATCTATTTCGACGCAAAATATATTAGCACGGAAGGGGGTGGTATATTAATACAATCAACTCACACTTGTCAATTAACGTCTTTTATACCTGGCAAAATTTTAAAAATATCACTATTAAAAAAACCTGGCGAGTTCCACATAAACAGGGCCTGAGCTTAATGTTGTTGACAAGTTTAGGAAAAGAAATGAAATCTATAACAACTATAAGAAATATCAAAAATACTTAATATCGCATAATTTATGACACGTCATACACTGGTGTTAAAAGTATACGCATGTCAGTAGAACTTGGAGAAATACATGTGACAATTTATATGTACAGCATTTTAATTTGGAAAGCGGAACTGCAACCCTTAATAAAATGCAAAATAGACCGGGAGTTTAAAGTAAAAATTCAATTTCAAAAATTAACAGCTAGTGTGAGACATATTGATCACATTATTTCCTCACGTTACAAATCTCTTTTCTGACTTTCCTAAACACTGCACATTTTCGAAAAGAAAGTCATTTCCGTAAAACGTTGGCTAAATTCATTTTCGAGAAGACACCAGGGCATAACTAATGACTAATCACAACTTACGTACGAAACATCTTTAAAAGTGTACTTTTCTTTAATGAATGTTAGCACAGCGTAATATCAGATGCTGTTTCATTTAATGATAAAGTAATTGATTGTTTTTGAAGACACAAGCATGAGTATTCACATTAGAAAGTTTAAAACATTATCGATATTTCTTCTTTCACCATTGCTCACGATCATCTGAAATTACACGATATGTTTAAGAATTTAAGTGTTTTCTATAGTATTAAGTAAGGGAAACATTTCGTACACAATATTTTTTAAAGATGCAAAGAGATAAACCATATGATTAATTAGTGGTATTTTCTTCAAAAAACTACCATTCAAGTGAATGTATTGGAGTTACAGATTATCGTCCGTTACGTTTGGAACGTTCCGACATTCATCAGTTGGGATTTGCGACATTCACGTTCCTTTGAAAACTACAATTATCGATTGTTTATACCTGCGAGAGAACTTTACCACCGTATATATGAAGAGAAAACAAATATACTGGAAAGTCTTCTGAAAATTACTCGTATCACTCACTACTCTTTTATATTTTCTAGCGTTCATTAACGATTTACTCTGTCCTCTTTACTTCATATCAACAATTATTATAATTATGGTATAAAGACGCAGACGTTATGCTCAATTGAATGTCTAAATAAAGATTTTTATTTAAATATCGTGTAAGTTCAAGCTATTTTCGTTCAGGATATCTCTTGATAACAATAAAAATTATAGTATTTCAACTGATATAAGTTAGATTTTATTTTCTATATTTCTCAGAACCAATTTAAACGCGTGACCGAAAAAGATTGTCTTGAAATTTTGGTGAAAACGTTCTTCACCCAATTAAATCCTAAAAAAGCGGGAATCATTTCAATATCTCAGAAGTTGCAGGTCAAATCGTTGTTGATCAGCACGCAAAAAAAACACATACAACCAAACATATATATGGTGGTAACTTTAATGGTATGACTGTAAGCCATAAAACCGTCAGAGACAACTTAGTTTTGTGTTTTTACAGCCTCATAAAGAAGATGTACAGATGAACGTGTATATAGTGTTACTGTTAGTTGTGTGACTGCAAATCAGAACAGAGCCAAGACAACTAACTCTCCAAGTATAAATTCTCCAGTTAGAAAGACAGAGATACCCCTAAATATTTAGTGATCTTGTTAATAGCGTGACGATAAAGTAAAAAATTCCCAAGACTGTTTATGTTTCAATAATAACCAGTCTTACAGCAGTTCCTGTAGCTGAGGAAATACCCTTCCAGGAAGACCTGATGCACCCATGCAATGACAACTCTGTGTATTGATAACTCCAGTTATTATGAGACAGTTGTGAGCTGATACTTTAATTAGGACGATGGTAGACAGAAAATGTTTGAAATTAAACATACTTCTTTTGAAATACTATATAACAGACACTGTTTTTAATTTTTCACTTTCAAATCTAAAGAATAATTTAATTTAACTATTTTAATGACATGACTACTGACCTTCATATATGATGTACTAACATAATACATGTCTTTATCGGTAAATGCATGGAAGAATGGAATAAACATTTGATATTTAACCTCACGTTTTTATCTAATACTAATAAATACTGGTGTCCTTTGTGTTGTATATAATACAATAAGAACTAATAACATTCTCTCTTGAGATTGAAAAATAATATCTCAAATGATACACAAAATAAAAAATATAATGTACAAGATTTAAAATCCTGTTCAACAGTGTACCATATGTTTGAGTTACTTGTCATGTAGTCGATTTTTAAGCTCGCTGATATAGTAGCACGAATTAGAAGTTTAGATAAATGTTCTGCATACATGAAGTTTGAAGAACACACAATTAAATCATGCTCCTTTAGTGTTATGGGACAGAGTTACAGCGGTATTTCCACGCCAGAGGCCGGGATTCGATATTCATGATACGCAGAGTATATATAGCTCATTGAATCTCTGTGTGCTTAACTTTAAAATAAAAACATTTATTTTATTTTAGACTAAAAGGTGATTTACAGACAACTAGAAAACCTGGGTCTTTAATGGAAAAATAAAAATCGTGAAAATACTATAAACGGATGTGCATAATCTTTTTTTCCCCACAACATAAGACATTCCGGTCATGTTACATAAACGTCTGTTCTATCTCTCACAAATATATCTTTAACCCGCACTGTTTAATAACACTTAATAAGCTTTTTGAAATGTGAAGCCACCAGAGAGTTTCGAACTCACGACCCCTGGTTTACGAAACCAGTGCTCTACCACTGAGCTGTAGTGGCTTACAAATCAAATTTTACGTAAAGCGCAGTTCAATCATCTTAAAATGCTTCTTTGGAAACAAAGTTTTTTTCAATTAGGAGCGAAGTTAATATTTTTCAATGACGTGCCTTTCTCAATCATAAGGATATTCGATATGTCTGAAAAGTTACCCTTCCGCAAGATAGCCTTTGTTACATCAAAAATACTTAAGAACTGTGAGAAAAATCGGTTTGTATTTCAGCTAAAGTGAAAGTTGAGTGTTTTGTTCTTTGACTCATTATTTGTCATTCTAACAAGAGGGAGACACTCCTTTTTTATCAATTTCAGAAAGGTCCTTTAATGAAAGCAATGTTATGACTTAAAACACTTTTTAACTTTAATACAACTTGTGCATATTATTTTGATATTATTTCATTTAAAGTTTATGTTCCACATATTAGGCTCTTCCAGAATACAAAAGTTGGAGAAATAATTAAATTCTTTAAAGTTACATCAGTATATCATTGGTTTCTTTTTTGTTTTACTTTCGTGCCTGTCGTCCACAAATGAGCTTGACAACACCACCCGCAGTCAAGTTTTGGACAACTCTTTAAAAAACATATAGTGGGATTGAACGTCCTAATAGAACCCCTGAGAGCTGAAAGAAAAACATATTTGATATGAAAGTGATTCGAACATGAAACTCTAAGATTTAGAGTTGAGCATATACAACCATCCAAATATCCTTGGAACAATGTGACGAAAGATCTGGTACACAAAATAACACGTATCTATCATTTCATATGAAATCTGTTTTCGAAGATTTCTCTCAAAAAAATCATGTCAAACATTCACCAACGTGACCAGATTTATCTTCTTTCGCTACAGGCCATATACTACGATGATTATAGTAAACTTAATATTAGGTAACTGCATAACATAATAATAGAATTTTAGTTTTTATATCTTAAAGATCAACGAAATTGTTATAAAATATAGAAAAGTGAGTAAAATTCAATGTAAATCATAAACTTAATGGTTTTATTGTAAAAGGAGCCCAAGATTGATCATAATACTCAAAATATGACCTAACCAGAAATATGTAATATGAAATTATGACTTCTTAATACTTCTATTTAATATTTTTTTATGAAGAGAACTTAAAATACTATTTTCTTTGCCATTAGCAACATTACACTGCTTAAATGGTAAAACATACTGATGAATCACTGTTGCAAGATTCTTTTCATTCATTAAATTATTGCCCCGCAGTGGCTTCGTGGTAGGTCTGCGGACTTACAGCGTTAAAAATCCGGGTTTCGATACCCGTGGTGGGCAGAGCACAGATAACCCATTGTGTAGCTTTGAGCTTTATTAAAAAAGCAATTACTAAATTATTAAAGTTCCTACTGAGTAATTTGTTGACTATTTCTTTACCTTTAAACAGTTCGAAGACTTAGCCCTGTGTTACAACACTTACAACACTTATTTAGTTTAACTGAACTGCTGTTGCATATACATATATATATATATATACAGAATGACACCGAGTGTGAAAATAAAACTCTACAATCTTACTCAAAGAGTTCCAATTCTAAGTTGACTTTGTTACAAGTACGATGATCGTCAATTAATATATGACTAGCATACAGTGTGTAAAAAAACTAGTCGTCTTTTTTAAGTCTATTAATTGTGACCTAAGAAAACAGTGTGTCAAGTCGCTGGTCGCCTTAGTTATTCTTTATAATTAAACAAGAGGAAATCTTCAATACCTTCGCCATTTGCAATTCCTTCAGGCGGAAATAGTTTGTTTGTTTGTTTGTTTTTGGAATTTCGCACAAAGCTACTCGAGGGCTATCTGTGCTAGCCGTCCCTAATTTAGTAGTGTAAGACTAGAGGGAAGGCAGCTAGTCATCACCACCCACCGCCACCTCTTGGGCTACTCTTTTACCAACGAATAGTGGGATTGACCGTCACATTTTACACCCCACGGCTGGGAGGGGGAGCATGTTTAGCGCGACTCGGGCGCAAACCCGCGACCCTCGGATTACGAGTGCACGCCTTAAGCGCTCGGCCATGCCAGGCCTGGCGGAAATAGACTAAATCAATCTCTGAGACCTTTTCTCGTTTTCCTCAGATATATTTTTCTGCCCAACTAAACGATAGTGCGGGGCGTCATATACGTGATTCAATTTTATAAGTCATTGGGAACTCTACCAGCTCTTCCCCAAATTAAAATTGTTTTAAGCAGAATTAGAGAAAATTAATATATGGGGCATATGACTTGGTTTAATTTTTCTTTTATTTACAAAAAGCTACACAATGAGCCAGTTTTTCTCTGCCACAGTAAGTATAGAAAACCTATTTTTATTGTTCTATCGAATCGCGATGTGCATTATAATTAATCTCAAACTGAATCAATAGAGGAGGTGAGTTGTTAATCCACTTAAAACTGGAATTTTATATCGATATCAACATCGATCTGTGAATCTTTACATGTGTTGAACACTCAATAAGAAAAGAAAAGTTTGCTCACACGTAATTAGAAAGCCAACTACCTCTATTCTTGTTTGTCCTAACATAATTAGAAACTTACTTTTCACAGAGGAAAAAAGATATTTTATATCTTCGTAAAAATACTAAATAATAGCAGCATTTCGACAAAGAACGCTTTTCTTCCAGTTAACACTGAATGACTTATCGTTCAAAACTTTACTATTCTACCGTATGAATATTGAATTTTTTTCCTCTTTTTCCTCATCTTGGTCCATAGAATAAAAGTAGGTAATTTGCAGAGCAAAGATAAAATTAAACGGTGAGTCAAAATTTCGTACTTAAAAAAAATACACACAAAACAACAAATTCCAAGGTGTTCTTTGCTGCTCTCTGAAATACTCTAGCTGACGAAAAATTTAGTAACATCACCGCTATCCTCCTATTTTAACTTTTACACGACTCTTCATAATCATGACATTCTTCCAGTCATTTTGATGATAATTCGTATTCCTTTGTTTTTGGTGGTGATAATAAATATGGTAATTACAATAACTTATGATAGGCTACGAGAAGAAACTCTGTTATCTCTTTCGATATTAATTTGGAAAAAAATTCTTCAAACAAAACACTTTTATGATGTAAGTCATAACATTGCTTTCATTAAAGGACCTTTCTCTAACTGATAAGAAAGGAGTTGTCAGAATGACAAATAATGAGTCAAAGAACAAAACACATAACGTTCACTTCAGCTAAAACACAGACCGATTTTCTCACAGTTCTTCACTATTCTTGATGTCACAAAGGCTACCCTGCGAAAGAGTTACTTTTCAGTCATGTCGAATATCTGCATTATGTGGAGAGCATTTTAAGATGGTTGAACTATGCTTTACATAACTTTTGTTCTGTAAGTCACCATAGTTCAGTGGTAGAGCACTGGTCTTGTAAACGATTTAAAAAATCGTTTATTTCAAATAAAGATTGAGATGCGCTATCTTTCAAAACTTTTTTAATTTTTCGCTCTCAAAGAAAATTCTTTCTCATCATCACAAACTTTGGTAGCAGTTAATAATACGATAAGATTAGTCTGTAGTCTTAATAAAGTCTGAACTTTATTATTCAATATTCTTAAATCACAAAATACATCAAAAATGTCTGTATTCTTTCATAATCTAGAAAAATATCACAAAACTTACAATTTCATTATTAATTTATTACTAAGCAAATTATTATTTTTTTTTGCACAATCGTTGAGGCTATCTCTTTCAACAAACATCATTAAGCTCTTTTGTTTAAAAGACACCACCAACCTTGTTTTATGATGTAAGTCATAACATTGCTTTCATTAAAGGACCTTTCTCTAATTGATAAGAAAGGAGTGTCTCCCTGTTGTTAGAATGACAAATAATGAGTCAAAGAACAAAACACTTAACTTTCACTTTAGCTGAAACACAGACCGATTTTCTCACAGTTCTTTAGTATTCTTGATGTAATAAATGCTATCTTGCGGAAAGGTAACTTTTCAGACATACGAAAATCCGTATTATGGAGAAATACACATCATTGAAAAATTTTAACTTCGCTCCCAATTAAAGAAAATATTCGTTGCAAAGAACATTTGAAGGTGGTTAAACTATGTTTTACATAAATATTGTTGTGTAAGTTCTATAGCTCAGTGGTAGAGCACTGGTCTTGTAAACCAGCGGTTGTAAGTTCGAGAATCAGTGATGTCTTTACGTACTTTACGTATCGAAAAACTTTTTAATTGTTTAATTCAACTAAAGACTGAGATGCATTAAATTTAATAGAGAACCTTCTTAAATTTTCGCTTTCAAAGAAAATTGTTTCTGATTATAACAAATCAATGTGGCAATTAATAACACGATAAGATTAGTCTGCAATCCTAATGAAGTCTGTATTTTATTATTCGATATTCTTAGATTACAGAATACTTCAATAATGTCTATTCTTTTAGAATCTAGACAATATCACAAAACGCACAATTTCACCATTAATTTATTGCTTAGCAAATTATTAGCTTTTTGTTGAAACTGTATTCTTATCGCGTATCGTTTGTCACTGGATCACAGAATTTTTTGTTTTTTATCATCATTGCATGATGGAGTTCAGCCATAAACATTCCTGAAACGTCCAAGGTATCTCTTACAACACACATCATTAAGCTCTTGTTTAAAAGACACCACTAAGCTTAATTTTGAACATGAGATCGGCATTCTGAGAGATAACTATTGGTAAGTATCGAATTGCAGCCAAAACTGTTTCATTAAGATTTTATACATGTTGTAGATAAATAAGCCGAACGTGAACCTGACTATAACGAGTAGAAAAAACCGTGTATGAAGAAGATCACGATTCTAGACGAAAGACATTTTGTACCAAAATATTTCATAAGAAAATATTTAGTATCACAATGATTATCAAGTAGTGACAAACACATAGAGTTCAGCATCGTCACAGTGAATTACTCCCAACTCCTTGTGGTTCAGCGCTGACTCTCCGGTCTGAGAAAGCGGGAAACCGGTTTTCGATATACGCAATAAGCAGAGCCTCGTATCGCCCTTTGTGTCGCTTTACTTTTTACAACAAACAAACATTCGTCACATTAGAAGAATGTTACACATTTTTTTCGACGCAAAATATATTAGCACGGAAGGGGGTGGTACATTAATATAATCAACTCACAATTGTCAATTAACGTCTTTTATACCTTGAAAATTTAAAAAATATCACTATTAAAAACCTGGCGAGTTCCACATAAACAGGGCCTGAGCTTAATGTTGTTGACAAGTTTAGGAAAAGAAATGAAAAATATAACAACAAAATGAAATATCAAAAATACTTAATATAGCATAATTTATGACACGTCATACACAGGTGTTAAAAGTATACGCATGTCAGTAGAACTTGGAGAAATACATGTGACCATTTCTGTACAGCTTTTTTATTTGGAAAGCGGAACTGTAACCCTCAGTAATATACAAAATGGACCGGGAGTTTAAAGTAAAAATTCAATTTAAAAAATTAACATCTAGTGTGAGACATATTGGTCACATTATTCCGTCACGTTACAAATCTCTTTTCAGACTTTCCTAAACATTGCACATTTTGGAAAAGAAAGTCATTTCCGTTAAACGTTGGCTAAATTCATTTTCGAGAAGACATCAGGGCATAACTAAACTAATCACAACTTACGTACGAAACATCTTTAAAAGTGTACCTTTCTTTAATGAATGTTAACATAGCGTAATATCAGTTGCTGCTTCGTTTAATGATAAAGTTACTGATTGTCTTTGAAGACACAATGATGAGTATTTTCATTAGAAAGGTTAAAACATTATCGATATCTCTTCTTTCACCATTGCTCACAATCATCCGAAATTACACGATATATTTAAGAATTTAGGTGTTCTCTATAGTATTAAGTAAGGGAAACATTCCTAAACAGTATTTTTTAAAGATGCAAAGAGATAAACCATAGGATTAATAACTGGTATTTTCTTTAAAAAACTACCATTCAAGTGAATGTATTGGAGTTACAGATTATCGTCCGTTACGTTTGGAACGTTCCGACATTCATCAGTTGGAATTTGCGACATTCACATTCCTTTGAAAACTACAATTATCGATTGTTTATACCTGCGAGAGAACTTTACCACCGTATATATGAAGAGAAAACAAATATACTGAAAAGTCTTCTGAAAATTACTCGTATCACTCACTACTCTTTTATATTTTCTATCGTTAATTAACGATTTACACCGTCCTCTTTACTTCATATCATCAATTATTATAATTATGGTATAAAGATGCAGAGGTTATGCTCAATTGAATGTCTAAATAAAGACGTTTATTTAAATATCGTCTAAGTCCAAGCTATTTTCGTTCAGGATATCTCTTGATGACAATAAAAATTATAGTATTACAACTGATATAAGTTAGATTTTATTTTCTATATATCTCAGAACCGATTAAACGCGTGACCGAAAAAGTTTTCTTGAAATTTTGGTGAATACGCTCTTAAATTTCATTCAAGCTTTTTGAATGTGTGGATATTTTGTAATGAAATGAAACACACGAATTGTCCCTGATGTGTTAAAATTGCAATACTTATTTCCAGCATTTATTAAATGAGAAGTTTCCATATGTCACACAATTTTAGAAATGAGTTTGTTTGTTTGTTTTTTGGAATTTCACAGAAAGCTACTCGAGGGCTATCTGTGCTAGCCGTCCCTAATTTAGGAGTGTAAGACTAGAGGTAAGGCAGCTAGTCATCACCACCCACCGCCACTTCTTGGGCTACTCTTTTACCAACGAATAGTGGGATTGACCGCAATATTATACACCCCCACGGCTGGGAGGGCAAGCATGTTTAGCGCGACGCGAGCGCGAACCCGCAACCACCGGATTACGAGTGCACGCCTTAACACGCTCGGCCATGCCAGGCCATTTTAAAAATGAGAAATTAAATCCTTAAAAAGCGGGAATCATTTCAATATCTCAAAAGTTGCAGGTCAAATCGTTGTTGACTAGCAAATAAAAAAAACATATAACCAAACATCTACATAGTGGTAACAATAATGGTGTGACTCTAAGCCATAAAACCGTAAGAGACAACTTAGTTTTGTGTTTTTACAGCCTGATAAAGAAGATGTACAGATGAAAGTGTATATAGTGTTACTGTTAGTTGTGTGACTGTAAATAACAACACAGCCAAGACAACTAACTCTCCAAGTATAAATTCTCCAGTTAGAAAGATAGAGATACCCCTAAATATTTAGTGATCTTGTTAATAGCGTGACTATAAAGTAGAAAATTCCCAAGACTGTTTATGTTTCAATAATAACCAGTCTTACAGCAGTTCCTGTAGCTGAGGAAATACCCTTCCAGGAAGACCTGGTGCACCCACGCAATGACAACTCTGTTTATTGATAACTTCGGTTATTATGGGACAGTTGTCAGCTGATACTTTAATTAGGACGATCGTAGACAGAAAATGTTTGAAACTAAACATACTTCTTTTGAAATACTATATAACAGACACTGTTTTTAATTTTTCACTTTCAAAGCTAAAGAATAAAGTAATTTAACTATTTTGATGACATGACTACTGACCTTCATATATGATGTACTGACTTAATACATGTCTTTATCTGTAAAAGCATGGAAGGATGGAATAAACATTTGATATTTAACCTTCTATCTAATACTGATAAATACTGGTGTCCTTTGTGTTGTATATAATACAATAAGAACTAATAACATTCTCTCTTGAGATTGAAAAATTATCTTTCTCAAATTATACACAAAATAAAAAATATAATGTACAAGATTTAAAATCCTGTTCAACAGTGTACCATATGTTTGAGTTACTTGTCATGTAGTCGATTTTTAAGCTCGCTGTTATAGTAGCACGTATTAGAAGTTTAGATAAATGTTCTGCATAAATGAAGTTTGAAGAACACACAATTAAATCATGCTCCTTCAGTGTTATGCGACAGAGTTACAGCGGCATTTCTACGGATTTACACGCCAGAGGCCGGGATTCGATATTCATGAACCACATTGAATCTCTGTGTGCTTAACTTTAAAATAAACACATTTATTTTATTTTAGACTAAAAGGTGATTAATAGACAACTAGAAATTCTGGGTCTTTAATGGAAAAATAATAATAGTAAAAATACAATAAACGCATGTTCCTCGTCTTTCTTTTGTCACAAAAAATATCTTAAAGCCGTACAGTTTAATAACGCTAAACAAGACTTTTGAAATGTAGAGCAACCAGTAAGGTTCGAACTCACGATCCCTGGTTTACGAGTCCAGTGTTTACAAACCAAGTTTCACCTAAAGCGCAGTTCAATCATCTTAAAATGCTTCTTTGCAAAGAATGTTTTCTTTAATTAGGAGCGAAGTTAATATTTTTCAATGACGTGCCTTTATCCATCATAAGGATATTCGATATGTCTAAAAAGTTACCCTTCCGCAAGATAGCCTTTATTACATCAAGAATACTTAAGAACTGAGAGAAAATCGGTTTGTATTTCAGCTAAAGTGAAAGTTAAGTGTTTTGTTCTTTGACTCATTATTTGTCATTCTAACAACAGGGAGACACTCCTTTCTTATCAATTTCAGAAAGGTCCTTTAATGAAAGCAATGTTACGACTTAAAACACTTTTTAACTTTTATACAACTTGTGCATATTATTTTTATATTATTTCATTTGAAGTTTATGTTCTACATATTAGGCTCTTCTAGAATACAAAAGTTGGAGAAATAATTAAATTCTTTAAAGTTACATCAGTATATCATTGGTTTCTTTTTTGTTTTACTTTCGTGCCTGTCGTCCACAAATGAGCTTGACAACACCACCCGCAGTCAAGTTTTGGACAACTCTTTAAAAAACATATAGTGGGATTGAACGTCCCAATTCAACCCTTTAGATCTGAAAGGAAAACATGTTTAATATGATGGGAATTCAAACCGGAAACTCTCGTATTAAGAGTTGAACACATATAATCAGCCACTTCATATAATTATCCTTGGAACATTGTAACAAAATACATGGTATACAAGATAAGACGTTCTATCACTTCATACGAAATCTGTTTACAAAGATTGTTCACGATAAAATTATGTCAAACATTCACCAATGTGACCAGATTTATCTTCTCAGGCAACTGGTCAAAGACTATAATGATTATAGTTAAATTAGTGTCAGGCTACTGTATATAACAATAATAGAATTTAAGTTTTATATACCAAAAGTCAACAAAATTGTTATAAAGTTTACAAAAGTGGGAAAAGTTCATTGTTTGTCAGAAAGAAATGTAACTATGTCCCAGTCAAAAGACTATGCCAGTCGTCATTGTTACATCTTTTATTCAGGTATTAACTCAAGGACTTGCAAATTATAAAAACTACTTTGAGTAAATTACCTAAATGATAAATTTATCAAATAATTGTTACTATAAAGATCGTGATATGTTGATATAAAATACTCTTTGTTGATTCACATCTGAACTGTCTGTACATGCTTTATAACAAAACATAATGATTAAAGACAATAAGATATTTAGTGGTCCATTTCAAAACAGCGTGTAGAGTTTCTGGTCGCCTTACGTATTCCTTATAATTAAACAAGAGGAAATATTCAATACCTACGGCACATACAATTCCTTCAGGCGGAAAGAGAATTCATTAATCTCTGAGACATTTTCTCGTTTTTCATAGATATATATTTCTGCCCGTGTAATTCCCAGCCGTAGGGGCGTTATAATGTGACGATCAATCCCACTATTCGTTGGTAAAAGAGTAGCCCAAAAGTTGGCGGTGGGTGGTGATAACTAGCTGCCTTCCCTCTAGTCTCACACTGCTAAATTAGGGACGGCGAGCACAGATAGCCCTCGAGTAGCTTTGTGCGAAATTCCAAAACAAACAAGTATTAATTGGGCAGAAAAATATATCTGTGGAAAACGAGAAAAGGTCTCAGAGATCAATTAAGTTTATTTACGCCTGAAGGAATTGTATGTGCCGAAGGTATTGAAGATTTCCTCTTCCTTTATGCGGCCAAGAGAGATGAATAAAAGCAATGGAAAATACATCACGATACATTAGTGTTGCTTATTATATCATTACGTTATCTGACGTCTTACATGTATGTTAAATATGTATATATACCTGTGGAATTTAAAAAATACATGTGGCCATCTACATTATTTTTCTATGTTTTATGCAATGCGTATTTACTGACGTTTACTTTTACTTGTGATTAATAAACTGATTACGAAACTTCTAACCCGAGGCATGATAAATATGGTTTCTCTACCAATAATTTCTCAAAGATTATTAGCGTAGGTGAAACAGATTTTGTCCACGATTATGTATAGATGGCAGAATATTTACGAATTTCAGATATACAGTTTAAATAATTTAGACCAGTAATGATTTCACTTCGATCGCTATCTAAAATAGTGTCATTAGACTACCAGTATTTTGATATTTTATAATGATACATAATAGATTATTTATGAATTTGATATCTTAAGCTCAATATGTATTTTTATTAATTTAGGGCGAAAAGCAATTGCATTAGTCAATCAAACATGGAAAATTTAACAATATGATAAAATAAAATTATCGGTTTATACAAAAGCGTAGGTAAATCAAAACATATATTAAACAAAACAATAATGAATATCCAATATACTTTTGAACTAATGTTAATAAATCTTTCGAGGATAATAGCTATAAGAGATTGAAATTTCAACTGACAAAAGATGCAAGTGATGAAATCGAAAATAAAAAAGTATATGTAAAAGTAATGAAATGGTTACTTTTGAGACAGTATTTCATTGAGAAACAATAATAAATTATAATCATACTGAGGGCTGCAAAGTTTGTGTCGTGAAGTCATTAATCGTTTGTTTAAGTTATGTTTAGGAAGTGGATATGGGATTGTCTGAAAAGTAGGTAAGAATCATAAAAATATTTTAACTTATGTATAGTAAATATAAACGTCTCTTTACATTCGTTTGAGCAATTCTGTTGTTTATTCGCGTTATAATGTTTGTGCGTCACTTTGCCGGCGTCATCTTTGAAGGTCGTCGTCAAACGGAGCAGACGTGCAAGTCGAGAGACGTACTATAAAGACAAGGAATATTTTGCTTCAGTGCATAATTTTCAAGTTTTACTTTAAAAGGTTTACACTTAGTCCTTGTCAGGACTAGTAAAACAAATAGGATGAAGAGGAGAAAGATCGCAACACGATCTAATGGAAAAGCTTGAACAAACGAAGAAATAATAGAAATGCTAAATGAGGTGATCGAATGACCAGCCTCAGAATTTTTGAGCAGTTCGACAGAGAGTTCAGAGAGTGAATACTCAGGAGCAGAAGATATAACAAGACAAGAAACACAAGAAGCAAAAGCTACCACGAACAAAAGGAGGCTGAAGAAGAAAAATGATAAGGTAAATATAGTTTCGGTCAATACTACTAACCTTAACCCTAATAACACAACTGACCATGGTACTAACAATACTAAAAATTCAAGTGTCAATAACGCAACTAATGTAAGTAATGTCAAAGCCACTAATTCTAATGTTAACAATGCCACTAGTACTTGCAAAAATTACTCCGCTAACGCCACTAGCTCTAAGAACACAACAACATACAATCACACGATTCCCCTCAATACAGAACCCCAACTCTGTTCATTGAAGGAATAAACAACACAACACGCATCCCTCAGATAGTCAAACAACTGAGGGCCTATTACCCGGGCTTTCTGTTTAAGGACATTAAACGTCTTCCCAACGGAAGAATCATGTTAAAGTGCGCAGAACCACACGAGTTTGCACATATTTTGCCCACTGGCCCAAGAATGCCTTCAGGGTCCAAGCCACCATCAGTACACCAACAAACAACACGCCAAAGTTAACTGTCATTATTTGAGGTGTCGATTTCGACATCGAAGATAAGGAAATCACAGAGGAGTTAAAAACACAAGGCTACGACATTGTAAAAACAGACCGAATCATCTCTTTTAGAACGAAACAAAAAACGCCACTGATCAAAGTAACCGTCAAGAGTAAATATGATCAAGATAAATTATTAAAAAACGGATGCTTCCTATTTACAAGAGACATACCACCGAACTGGAAAAAACACACCAAAAGCCCATTATTCAATGTTATAAATGTCAAAGTTTCGGACACACGAAAACTAATTGCATGGCCAAAGACAGATGTGTGAGATGTGGCGGACCTCACGAGGTTGCTTAAAGTCCTAATGAGCGTAACCAAGTGAGATGCGCAAACTGTCAGGGCTCTCACGCAGCCAGTTACAAAGGCTGCTCCAAATACACTCAGATACGAAACAAAATTATTTTCAAAACCACGAACATAAACAATCAATCCCACGACGTCACACGCTCAAAAACAACACAAGCATTCAACTCCACAGAATTCACCACAAATCTATTAGCAATGCTAATATAATTGAGTGATCTCCCCACATTCGAATCAAGGCAAGAGTCACTCAAGGCTGTTTGCAGCCTTGCAAGTTATTACTTTCACCTTCCCCACCTCAAACCACACCATCTTTCACTCAAAATTCATGCAAGGGAAATAAAACAACACATTAAAATTTTACACATCAACTGCCAAGGAAGTCTCAAAGATAAAAGGATAAAAATATACAACATAAACAAACATATAAATGACAACATGATCATCGTATCAGAAACACTTTACACAGAGATACAAAACACTACAATCCCCGGATTCATCACGCACAGCATACCTCACTCAGAAAACAACATAGATGTAATAGCCTACTTTAGTACAGAAATTTCGTATTTAATCTTAATAGAAGATTCCTTCAGATCTAACATAAATGAAACCATTGTTTGTAATACACACTTTAACAACCGATTAACTATTACGATTCTAGCGATATATTGTTCATTAACTAAAGATATCGACATTAACTTCCTTCAAAAATGTGTCAATCGTAAACCCAAACCAATTATTATTGGGGATTTTAATTCTCCGCATACAGAACTAAGGGGAAACAGAAACACACACAGAAAATTGTGCGTAAAAAAATTTTCGTTCTACTAACAAAGTGCACCTAATTAATGACCACACATCTACACACTTCTCAGCCGCCAACGGCTCATACGATGTACTTGATTTCATCATCGCACACAAGGACATGGTAAACAGAATCTCCAGCTTTAAAGTACATAATAAAATCACTAGTGACCACTTCCCCATGTCATGTATGATTCACCCGCGCCACCCTGCCGTGGCGTACGTGACTCCTTCCGTATACATCTGCCCCATTGGCTCAGCGGAATGTCTGCGGACTTACACGCTAAAATCTGGGTTTCGATACCCGTGGTAGGCAGAGCACAGATAGACCATTGTGTAGTTTTGTGCTTAATTCAAAAAACAAAAAGGATACGCCCACACCAAAACAAGCTTGCTCACTTTCAATGCTACCCTGGAATCATACCTTCCCAATCTAATTGAACATGCTGACAATAAAACAGAACTAGACAGTTATGTAAATCAAGTTACAGAAGCGATAAAGAAAGCCATAAAAAACACAATTCCTAAAACAAGAAGAATGCAATCACTTATTTAATAGACTCTAACACCAGAAATTCACGCACTAATAATCAAAGGCAGACAATAAAGACGAACACACTATGTTACATGTGATCCACACAATAAAACACAAATGAATAAAACAAATACAAAAATTAAACAAGAAATTAAAAAGTAAAAGAAACTAATTGGCAAAACTTCTGTTAAAACTTGGAAAAAAATTAAGAACAATCCAAAAGAATTTTGGAAAAAATTCAAGAGTATTGCTTCAGACAAAAACACAAATTGCATGCTTCAACATATCACACTTAACAATAAAATCGTAAGGACGGACGTAGAGAATGCTGACCTATTAGCTGACTACTACGAATCTTCCATTAGCGATCTAAATTCAGTAATCTTTGATACACTACACCGACATCAGGTCAACAAGCTCATAAATACAAACCAAGCTTCATTCTCACCACGATTCCCTGGCGAGACACCATAAGCATACTCAAGTTCAATCAATAGAAAAATAACCATAACCGAACTAAAAATTAATATCAAAAACTTGAAGAATGCTTCCCCCGGACATGACCAAATCCCAAACATTATTCTAAAAAAAAGCTCTACACTCCTGTTACAACACCTCACAAACATCATGAACATTTCACTAGCGACTGGATATTACCCTGAAACTTGGAAAAAAGCTATCATAACAACGATCCCAAACAAACAAATCAACAGAACAAATCCAGATAATTTCCGCCCCATGAGTCTGTTAAACTGCCTTGGCAGACTGATGGAGAGAATTATTTCCAACCGTTTCCTCCATTTTTGCGAATCGAACAACATCTTTCCAGAATCTCAAAATTCCTCTAGGAAAAACAGGCAAACAACAGATCACCTCACACGACTCACCGAATCAATCTATAAAGCTTTCAACAACAATCAAGTATCCATCATGGTGTTCCTAGATGTCAAAAAGCATTAGACAGCGTATGGCACAACGCCATCAAATACAAAATAAACACCTGCAAATAAATCCCACGATAGTTAAATGGATTTCAAGTTTCTTAACAGATAGAACAGCACAAGTAAAAGTCAATAAAACTATATCTAAATCATTTAATATAAATGCAGGAGTGCCTCAAGGATCAGTCCTCTCTCAACTTCTATGCATAATTTTCGTCAGTGACATACCTTCCTCAAATTTGACATACACGCATAATTCACAATACGCAGACGACATCGCTATCTGGAGCACCTCCAGAAACACAGTGATGGCCATGTCTCGCGTACAAGAATCACTGAACAACGTCTCAACATGCAGTAACAAATGGAGAGTTGTGTTAAATCCAATCAAAACACAAGCAATCACCTTCCACAGGAAATTAAAAAAGCAAAGAAAAATCTAGAAAAAATAAAATTATTTCTAGGAAATACAAAAATTTACATGAGCAAAAACATCACATTCCTTGGCATCACTTTCGCCACAAAAATAACATGGAAAAAACATGTAAACAATATACACTCATCAATTAGAAAAAGGACTTCACACCAAAATACTCTAACCAATAGACAATCGAAATGCTCACCAAACAACATTATAAAAATATACAAAGCTTACATCCGTCCATTAATAGAGTATGGATGTCAAGTAACATACAATATGTCAAACAACACACTCCAGAAAATTCAAGTTCAACAGAACAGAATACTAAGATCTGCATTCAGTCTACCGTCATTCGCGCCAGCAAATAAAATACATCAAATTAGCATTTAACCAACACTAAGAGATAGACCAACGGAAATATCACACAAATATCATCTGCAGTTGTTGTTGTTGTTTTAAATTAAGCACAAAGCTACACAATGGGCTATCTGTGCTCTGCCCACCACGGGTATCGAAACCCGGATTTTAGCGTGTAAGTCCGCAGACATACCGCTGAGCCACTGGGGGACAAATATCATCTGAAACTAGAAACAAACTAACGGCATCATTATACAAACTAGATAGTGCACCAACAAAATTCATTTCACCTCACAACATATTTCAAGAATCACAAATTACACAATAAAGTATCTAAAGAAATAAATTCAAGTCAATAATATGTATTCCATTCTTTTTTTCACATATCGGGCACAGGACTGGCAAAACTTTCGGATGTCCCGTGAAAGTGGCTTCTCTCGAAGCACTCCCGTTTCCCCACACAGCCAAAACTTAAGCATTAGATTTTTAGATCCCAGCCCAGGCAACTTTCTTGCCAGACCCTGGGTCCGGTCGTTTGAAATGAATTCATGTTCATATTTGCTTGACTTTTGCCTTTCGGTACGGGACTTGGCCATTCTCTCCGGTGCTGTCTTTCCCTCTGACCAAGATAACATTTAGAGTGACATCCTCCACCCAAAAAAGAGAGTAAAATTATTTAATAAATAAATGAATAAAACTAAATCTAATAACAATTCACGAAAGGGGACGAAGAAGAACCTCAACATTCCTGAACACCCCAGTTGGAGAGAGAATTCTTACGATTTCTCTCTCTCTAAACTAAACCCCTGCCAAGTAAGTTTTAGTTTGAGTTTCTTTGCCTCACCGGTGGCTTTAAATTTCGAAAAACATATTGATCGTTTAATTCAAATAAAAACTGAGATGCGTTATTTTTCTTGCCCCCCAGTGGCTCAGCGGTATGTCTGCGGACTTACACGCTAAAATCCTTGTTTCGATACCCGTGGTGGGCAGAGCACAGATAGCCCATTGTGTAGCTTTGTGCTTAATTTAAAACAACAACAACAACTGCAGATGATATTTGTGTGATATTTCCGTTGGTCTATCTCTTAGTGTTGGTTAAATGCTAATTTAAATTTAAATTTCGAAAAACTTATTGATCGTTTAACTCAAATAAAGACTGAGATGCGTTATTTTTCATATAAATCTTTTTAATTTTTGGCTCTCAAAGAAAATTGTTTCTCATTATCACAAACTTCGGTAGCAGTTAATAATACGATAAGATTAGTATGTAATCGTAATAAAGTCAGTACTTTATTGTTCAATATTCTTAGATTACAGAATACATCAATAATGTCTGTATTCTTTTATAATCTAAAAAATATCACATATCGAACAATTTCACCATTAATTTATTACTTAGCAAATTATTAGTTTTTTGTCTGCTGGTAAGTATCGAGTTACAGCCAAAACTGTTTCATTAAGATTTTATACATGTTGTAGACAAAGAAGCCGTACGTGAACCTGACTATAAAGAGTAGAAAAAACAGTGTATGAAGAAGATCACGATTCTAGACGAAAGACATTTTGTACCAAAATACTTAATTAGAAAATATTTAGTATCGCAATGATTATGAAGCTGTGACAAACACACAGAGTTCAGCATCGTCACAGTGAATACCCCCTAACTCTTTGTGATACAGCGTTGAGTCTCCGGTCGGAGAAAGCTGGAAAGCGGCTATTGATACACGTAATAAGCAGAACCTAGATAGCCCTTTGTGTCGCTTTACTTTTAAAAATTATGTTTTTCAAATGTCTTTGATATATATGTATATTCAATCATCTAACACCGCCCTCTACATTCCGACACTCAGTTACACAACCCCTTTCAAACATGTGGTCAGCTTCCGGCCACTTACCACTTTCTTTCTTTGTGAACATGTGATGACCGAAGAAGGTCCAAACGTTGTTCGCTTTTCTACGTAAAATATTTTCTCAACACAAACGAGCAGTTTTTAAATATATATTTCTCTACAAGTGGGTTTTCTCGACATTACGGAGCATAATAATTCCACACAAACATAATAACGCGAATAAGCGACAAAATTGTTCAAACGAATGTAGAGAGACGTTTATATCTACTACACATAAGTTAAAATATTTTTATGATTCTTATCCACTTCCTAAACATAACTTCAACAAACGTTTAATAACTTCACTACACAACTTTGCAGCCCTCAGTATGGTTATAGTTTATTTATTTGTACTTTTGTTTGCGCGTTATTGTTTCTCTATGAAATTCTGTCTCAAAAGTAACCATTTCATTACATATAAAAGTATTTTACATATACTTTTTTATTTTCGATTTCATCACTTGCATCTTTTGTCAGTTGAAATTTCACTCTTTTATAGCTATTATCTTCGAAAGATTTATCGACATTAGCTCAAAAGTATATTGGATATTCATTATTGTTCTGTTTTATTATGTTTTGATTTTCCTACGCTTTTGTATAAACCGATAATTTTATTTTTTCATATTGTTAAATATTCCGTATTTGATTGACTAATATAATTGTTTTTCGCCCTAAATTAATAAAAAATACATATTGAACTTAAGATCTCAAATTAATAAATAATTTATTATGTATTATTATAAAATATAAAAATACTGGTAGTCTAATAACACTATATTAGATAGCGGTCGATGTGAAATCATTACTGGTCTAATTTATTTGTACTGTTTTTCTGAAATCCGTAAATATTCTGCCATCTATACATAATCGGAGAGAAAATCTATTTTACCTACACAGATAATCTTTGATAAATTATTGGTAGAAAAACTATATTTATCATGCCACGGTTTGGAAGTTTCATTATCAGTTTTTTAAAAATATATAAGCTTAAACTTACGCCATTACGATCAACACAAAGCTTCTTTATAAAACTCTGGAAAACATTTTTTTATTTATGTATCCTTGTTGTAAATTTGATAACTTATACGAAATGAAAAAACAATATACTGATTAGCATTTATTCTTTTAGCTTCTACGCAAGTGTTCATTTCTACGAAATATTGTGTTAGTTTGTTCAAAATGTTTGTACAGAATAAACACGAAATAAGCAGTGGTGACTCAACTGAATTTTTAAACATTTTACACTGCTTAAGATTTCCTACTCAAAGAACTATCTCAGCTCTGCTTACCACTGGTAACCAAACCTGGTTTTCAGATGTCTCAGTCCGCAGTCATACCACTGTGACTCTGTGGAGAGCACAAAAAAGTAAACGTCAGTAACTACGCTTCACATGAAACATAGAAAAATGATGTAGATGGCCACATGTACTTTTTAAATTCCACTTATACATGTATACATACATATTTAAGATAAATGTAAGACGTCAGATAACATAGAGATATATTACGCAACATCTATCGTGATATATTTTCCATTGCTTTTCCTCATCTCTCTTGGCCGCATAAAGACCAGTCACAGTTACTGGGTAGTTCGTTTTATTTCCTCTTACACTGAAAACCTGGACCCACCACAAGGTTGAGAACGTTAATTAATAATTATTATGTAGGAAGTATTTCGTCCTATTCTGGTATAATTTTGTGTCGGAACATTTCTGTAGCCTTCTTTCAGTGTGATGGACACTTTTTTACAGCTAAAGACAGAGTTATATTACGGATATTGAACTTGGTTGCGCGAACTGAAAAGGCGGAATCATACCACACTGCCACTGTGGGTCTCCACTTTAACCACACTAAACTCTGTTTGGATTTCGATGTTGCAAACTTTATCTGAATCCAAATAATGTCTAACTAAATATATTGCTACAAAATTTCTGTTTCACTTTTGTCTAGAATCAAAAACTTCTGCTCAAACAGTACGGCTTTAAGATATCTATAGTGAGAGATAGAACAGACGCTCATGTAACATGGCCGAAATCCATTATGCAGTGGGAAAAAAAATTTAGATCCTGTAAGTAGCGTCGTGTCCTTTTGGGCAGAACTTCTATACATAAACATTTGACACGCGATAACAATACAGTTGCTACAGCAAGTTAATAACTAGCTAGGTAGTAAAATAAAAATCTGCACTACATGGTACGCAATGGCGCTTTTTTGGATATTGTAGGAGTTTTATGAAGCCATTATAAAGTTGACGACGAAACAGGTATCTTCTAATAATTTAATTAAGGCGAATTATCGCTAGAAAACGCCTGAAGCCAAACATACTTTTTTGAAATACTATATAACTAACACTGTTTTTATTATTCACACTAATGATCTACCTGCCGACTTTCATTTACGACATAATAACTCTTTACTTGCCTTTTTCTCTTAAAATGTGTTAGGAAGGAGTTATCATCCGTATTTGTCTTTATATAAAAATTCAAAACATATAAACACTGATGAGTTTGTGTGAGATTCAATATGATAACAACTAATAATATTCTGAATTACTATTAAAGGGTTATACTTATAAAATTATACAAAAAGTATCATCTACTATCTTTATAATCCTGATTAGTTTGGAATATAGTGGCCTTTTGTGTACCATAGGTATGGGTTACTTGTAAGTAATGGCTTTTTAAGCTTGCTCTCATACTGGTAGTAAAAAGAGAATGTAATTTTAGACGTGTGGAAAAACATTTTAGCTCAATTTTCTCATCTAGCTTTTCATGGAAAAATTCTTTTTGTAAAAAAAAGTGTAAACTTTTTTCTAGCTTTGAATGACTTTTCAATATTACTGTTTGTAATTGCTGACACAAAATACCCTCGTAGGACAACGTTTTACCATTATTTACAACGATTATCGTGTGCACAATAATGTTTTTTTTTGTTTACTCGTGTATTTAAATGAATATATTTAAAATATTTTTATGTAATGACTTTCATCGTTCTTATTCGTCGAAATTTTAAGATATTCTTTTTCGGATTTATTTGAACTGTCAAGTATTTACCTTTTCAACTATAATTTAAAGTTTTTCTCTTATATTTTTGTACCGTTTGCCTACACATTGGCAAAGCGACAAATATGTGTATTTACACGCGAGACACCTGGTTTCGATACCCGTGCTATTATTTGTAGAAATACCTCACTTGGTATCTACGAGTTTCATTTCAAAAAAATAATTTTTTTTTCACTTTTATTCCAAAATGGTTTATAGATTAATTTATATTTTTGAACAAATGAAAATAAGCAAAATATTCTAAATATACTTAGACATACTTTCTTCCATCTTGATAAATATCTTCATATGAAGGCAGTTTCAGCAAAGTCTATCTTTCAGTTACTGTATAGCTGTCGTTATTTCAGATTATTAGCTAAGTATTCAAAATTACTGAAAAATTATAATTAAATAAAGTCAGAAATACAATTATAATAACTGAAAAATTATAATTAAATAAAGGCACAAATACAAATTTATGCAATATGAATAAGCAGAATGTCGTTGAAGTATGATAATTGCTCGTTATATGGCACAAACAAAGTGACCCTTAAATATCGAAATACGAATATGTCACAGAATTGTTCAAACGAATATGAAGAGACGCTTATGAATACTACACGTGATTTGAACCATTTTCATGATTTTTACTTATTTTTTAGATAATCTCTCATCCATTTCCAACAAACTCATAAAGAGGTCAATAAACAATTTTTCAGTTCGCAGGACGATAATAGGTTATTTTTACCTTTGTAAGCACTTTATTATTTCTGTGTTAAATTCAGAGTAACCATTTCAATCGTTACACTGTTTTTAAAAGTTTTGATATTATTAATTGTATTTGTGTTCTTATGTAAATGTTTTGTAAACGACAACATGTCGTGTTGTGTTTAAATTTTCATTTCTGTTATTTATATTTCCATATTTATATTATTGTTTCGAAGTTTAAACTAATATGTTGTTATTCATTTAGTGTAACATTTAGAATTTTCTAGAATTAAGTAGAGCAATCATAAGTTTGTAAATGAAATGCTGGCGACTTCGTGTCTAGACGTTTAGTCTCGTGCAAGAACGGATATGCGCGGATTGCTCTGGAGTCCTGTAGAAGTTTCGCGGTGGATCGAGGAGACTAGGCCTACAATATATAAACAGACGAAGATGCGAGGAAGAAAGGAGAGTGAGACATTAGTTTCATTCAAAAGATGAGAGTCAGTCATTCGTTTGAGAAGGTTCAAGTGTTTGCTGTGATTTGTGGCTGAAGTTGGATCTGCGGAAGCTGTGATTTTGTTTCGTCAATCTCTGCGATTCTTTCGAATTACTGGTTGCGCTGAAGGTCGACATGTCCGGACAGTTAGGAGGAATTAAAGGCGATAATTTTGTGACGTTCATCGTAGGCATCGTGAAAGGAATTTCGTCGAATTTGTTGAACTGTGAATTGTTTCTGAACTTCTTCATTTAAGCTTCGGAATTTCTTCGTGGGACAAATTCACTCCCTAGACTGGAATTTGAGACTTTCATTTTAGATCATTATATCAGATACAGGCCAGTACCAATTTTGTATAGTGTTTAATTTTGAAGGTTTAAACTAGTACTATTTTGTGTTGTAATTAATTTTGAATGTTGTAATTTAATATCTGTCACTGTTATTATATAATTCATGTTATATCTGTTACATATATATATTTAGTTTAGTGTAATAAATTATACAAGCTGTTATCTGTGTTTTTCTGTTGCGTTTAGTCTAGGAAAAACATAAAACATATAAAAACGTAACAGTGTGTTTCCTTAAACTTTATTATTTTATCAGCTATTACCTAACAAATATTTAGATTCCTATTCAAAGAATATTAGTTATTCATCATCACATTGTTTTATTATACTTTGTGTAAACCTGGAATTTTATTTCTTCACATTGTTAAATTAATAAAAATTACATACCTCTGTTGGTTAAAATTATTATTGAACTTAAGATCTCAAATTAATTACTAGAGTATTATGTATTATTATTACATTTAACAGTTCTGTTAGTTTTATCACATTGTATAAGACAGCGGTCAAGATAAAACCATGACGAATTTTATTTATCTTGAGTGTCTGAAGTCCGTTAATTTTCTGACATCTATATCTAATCGTCGACAAAATCCATTTCACTTATACTGATAAACTTTAAAAGATTCTTCGAAAAGAAACCATATTTGCAAATTCACGGGTTGAAAATTTTATGATCAATATTTTAATACATAATCATTCTTTATAAAAAACAAAAACATTTAGTACCAAACATTCATCACTAAGCTTCTTTATAAAATATAACAAAACACTTTTATGTATCTTTGGTGCCAAATTTTTAATTTATGCTAAAGGAAAAAATTATCTAAATATTAACACTAATGCTTTCAGTGTGAGCACAAGAGAAAATTCTTCCATAAAGTTATTGTTATAAGACAAATCTCTCTGTGAAATTTCAGAAATGGAAGAGAACGCAGTCAAATTGTTATAACATTGTTATAAAACGTTGTATGCGGGGGCACAGTTGTAAGTCAACGGATTGAAAACCTGAAGTTCGATTACCTTTGTAGACCCAGCAAATAACCCAATATTGCTATTCCATGAGGAATACAAAAACAAACCTCCATATGAAATATAATTAAATATTACGTAAGCCTTGGCAAAGCGCATAATAGAACAACGAGAGTTTTACTTTTTGTTTTGTTTTGTGTGTGAAATTTGTTTTGTCTTAGAAGTACGAAACCCAGTTGGGGGTTTATCAACAATTTTTGACTTAAGACTTCAGAAAGTTTTGATTCATGGATATGAGTGCCTGAGGTTTACTTTACTGTAATCCTGTCACAAATAATTTAAATATGACGGTAGGCTGATAGAGATCCTGATGAGTAATAAAAGATAGGTATTTCTTACACATATATAAATATGTAATAACAAAGGAAAAATAATATTTCACAGATTAATTTACTCTAATCTTACTTCAACGAATTTCAAGTGGCACAGCGAGTTAATCTGAAGCGTGAAGAATACCATTTTGATAAGATACTTTGTATGATGAATAAGTAATTAACTTAATCGCTGAATCTGCGAGAAAAATTACAAATGACAGTTAAATTATTTGCGTTATTTGCAGATGTTTTTCTTTAATAAATATTCGTATCCAACAATTTATGGACATTGGTTAAAAAGTCACTCAGAATAATTTTCAAAAACATCAGGTTTTTACAATTACGAAACGTAGGTTGGATTTTGTTACCAAGTACAGAGTGAAAATTTGTGAATATATGTATATATACATCTTAAAGGTGGGACACAAAACATGTGTAAGAGCAATTGTTTAGTCATGATAAATGTAAGTTTATTAAACAAACATATAAAGAGTATTAACGATCAAGGAACAGTTTCTCATTTGGAACAAACACAAAAACCTCAGTGACAATCATTTTTCTTCCTATCTTAGGCAGGTGGGCTAAGACGTTCGACTCGTAATCCGAGGGTCGTGGATTAAAATCCCCGTCGCAGCAAATATACTCGCCCTCTCAACAGCGAGGGCATTATAAAGTGATGGTCAATCCCTCTATTTGCTAGCAAAAGAGTAGCCCAAGAGTTGGCGGTGAGTGGTGAAGACAAGCTTCCTTCCCTCTAGTCTTTCACTGCTAAATTGTGGACGACTAACGCAGATAGCCCTTCAGTAGCTTTGAGCGAAATTTAGAACAAACAAACAATTAACTGTCCCTTAAGATATAATAAAATAATTAATAGAAAATTATGCTTACAACCATATTTAAAAAAATATTATTAATTAGTTAAACTTTTGTGCTCTTTAAAAGATAAATAGGCGTGTTAAAATTAAATATATAAAATATTTCTTTGTGAAATATGTTAATTAGTTCTATACCATGTCAAAACTACACTGATAAACACCACACCAATATTATTTATAAAAAATACAATGTGATAACAGCCACTACTTCTCTATTAGAGAAACAAGTAGAAAATTGGATACCAGATTCAAAGAACACAAAAAGTCACCATCTGACGTTTCCGAACACTGCAAATCAAATAATCACAACATAAACACAGAAAACACCCAAATAGTAAGTAAAGAAATAAACATAAAGAAACGAAAAATTAAAGAAGCCTTACTTATACAACAACTGAAGCCCAAAATAATTTTGTTGTTGTTTGTGAATTTCGCACAAAGCAACTCGAGGGCTATCTGTGCTAGCCGTCCCTAATTTAGAAGTATAAGACTAAATGGAAGGCAACTAGTCATCACCATCCACTGCCAACTCTTGGGCTACTCTGTTACCAACGAATAGTGGGATCGACAGTCACATTATAACTCCTTTACGGCAGGGAGGGCTAGCATGTTTGGCAGGACAGGGATGCGAACCCGCGACACTCGGATTACGCCTTAACGCGCTTGTCCATTCCGGGCCACCCAAAATAATTCAATACAAAGGAAGACCTTTAAACCTTTATTAGTATATATATATATATATATTCAAACATCTCAGCCCACCTTCTATATTCCTTCACTAAGTTTCACAACCCCTTTCAAACATGTGGTCAGCTATTGGTTGCTTTCCTCTTTCTTTCTTTGTGAACCTGACGATGACAGAAGGTCGAAAGGTTGTTCGCTCTTCTACATAAAAAACTTTTTATCAACACAAACCAGTCGCTTTTACATGTATAGTTTTCTCTACAAGTGGCTTTTCTCGTCATCACTGAGAGCATTAATTCACAATTATAAACTTTTGAAGCATAGAGACATGCGATTTTTGGTAAAGTATATTATATCTAAATAATGATATTTTTTATGCTAAATTCATGTCACTTTATATTGTTTCATAAGTACACAGTACAGTTTTGTCGGCAAATCAGAAAATATGTTACATAGAACATTTAATCTTTATTGCTTATCGAAATATCAAACAAAATTTCACAAATAATAAAAGTTCATAAATGAAAACGAATTGACAATCATGATTTTAAAAGAACGTGTTATTGTAAAACAAGTGATTTCTTTTTCATATTTTATAAACCAAACATTTATTCTTTATCTTCAGGACAGCAATGTAAAATCAGACGCTTAAGAAACATATTTAAAGGTTTGTCAAAAAAACTTGAAGGTTCACAAACAATTTAAATAAACATTTTAACTTTTATACAACTTATGCATATTATTTTTATATTATTTCATTTAAAGTCTTTGTTCTACATGTTAGGATCTTCTAGAATACCAAAGTTGGAGAAATAGTTAAATTCTTTAAAGTTACATCAGTATATCATTGGTTTCTTTTTTGTTTTACTTTCGTGCCTGTCGTCCACAAATGAGCTTGACAACACCACCCACAGTCGAGTTTTGGACAACTCTTTAACACACATATTGTGAGTTTGAACGTCCCAATACAACCCCTGAGAGCTGAAAGGAAAACATATTTGATATGAAAGAGATTCGAACATGAAACTCTAAGATTGAGAGTTGAGCATATATAACCATCCAAATATCCTTGGAACAATGTGAGAAAAGATCTGGTACACAAATTAACACGTATCTATCATTTCATATGAAATCTGTTTTCGAAGATTTCTCTCAAAAAAATCATGTCAAACATTCACCAACGTGACCAGATTTATCTTCTTTCGCTACAGGCCATATACTACGATGATTATAGTAAAGTTAATATTAGGTAACTGCATAACATAATAATAGAATTTTAGTTT
This sequence comes from Carcinoscorpius rotundicauda, assembly GCA_011833715.1. Taxonomy (NCBI): domain Eukaryota; kingdom Metazoa; phylum Arthropoda; class Merostomata; order Xiphosura; family Limulidae; genus Carcinoscorpius; species Carcinoscorpius rotundicauda. The sequence continues at coordinate 13,397,927 of CM022394.1, read as the reverse complement.
TTATATCTTAAAGATCAACGAAATTGTTATAAAATATAGAAAAGTGAGTAAAGTTCAATGTAAATCATTTACTTAATGGTTTTATTGTAAAAGGAGCCCAAGATTGATCATAATACTCAAAATGTGACCTAACCAGAAATATGTAATATGAAATTATGACTTCTCAATACTTCTATTTAATATTTTTTATGAAAAGAACTTAAAATACTATTTACTTTGCCATTAGCAACATTACACTGCTTAAATGGTATAACATACTGATGAATCACTGTTGCAAGATTCTTTTCATTCATTAAATTATTGCCCCGCAGTGGCTTCGTGGTAGGTCTGCGGACTTACAGCGTTAAAAATCCGGGTTTCGATACCCGTGGTGGGCAGAGCACAGATAACCCATTGTGTAGCTTTGAGCTTTATTAAAAAAAGCAATTACTAAATTATTAAAGTTCCTACTGAGTAATTTGTTGACTATTTCTTTATCTTTAAACAGTTCGAAGACTTAGCCCTGTGTTACAACACTTACAACATTTATTTAGTTTAACTGAACTGCTGTAGCATATACACATATATATAAATATACAGAATGACACCGAGTTTGAAAATAAAACTCTACAATCTTACTCAAAGCGTTCCAATCCTAAATTGACTTTGTTACAAGTACGATGATCGTCAATTAATATACGACTAGCATACAGTGTGTAAAAAAACTAGTCGTCTTTTTTAAGTCTATTAATTGTGACCTAAGAAAACAGTGTGTCAAGTCGCTGGTCGCCTTAAGTATTCTTTATAATTAAACAAGACGAAATCTTCCATACCTTCGGCATTTGCAATTCCTTCAGGCGGAAATAGACTAAATTAAACTCTGAGACCTTTTCTCGTTTTCCTCAGATATATTTTTCTGCCCAACTAAAAGTAAGTGCGGGGCGTCATATACGCGATTCAATTTTATAAGTCATTGGGAACTCTACCAGCTCTTCCCCAAATTAAAATTGTTTTAAGCAGAATTAGAGAAAATTAATATATGGGGCATATGACTTGGTTTAATTTTTCTTTTATTTACAAAAAGCTACACAATGAGCCAGTTTTTCTCTGCCACAGTAAGTATAGAAAACCTATTTTTATTGTTCTATCGAATCGCGATGTGCATTATAATTAATCTCAAACTGAATCATTAGAGGAGGTGAGTTGTTAATCCACTTAAAACTGGAATTTTATATCGATATCAACATCGATCTGTGAATCTTTACATGTGTTGAACACTCAATAAGAAAAGAAAAGTTTGCTAACACGTAATTAGAAAGCCAACTACCTCTATTCTTCTTTGTCCTAACATAATTAGAAACTTACTTTTCACAGAGGAAATAAAGATATTTTATATCTTCGTAAAAATACTAAATAATAGCAGCATTTCGACAAAGAACACTTTTCTTCCAGTTAACACTAAATCACTTATCGTTCAAAACTTTACTATTCTACCGTATGAATATTGAATTTTTATCCTCTTTTTCCTCATCTTGGTCCATAGAATAAAAGTAGGTAATTTGCAGAGCCAAGATAGGATTAAACGGTGAGTCAAAATCTCGTACTTAAAAAAAACATAAAAAACACACAGAAAATAACAAATTCCAAGGTGTTCTTTGCTGCTCTCTGAAATACTGTAACTGACGAAAAATTTAGTAACATCACCACTATCCTCCTATTTTAACTTTTACACGACTCATTCACAATCATGACATTCTTCCAGTTATTTTGACGATAATTTGTATTCCCTAGTTTTTCGTGGTCATAATAAATATGGTAATTACAATAACTCTTGATAGGCTAGGAGAAGAAACACTGTTATCTCTTTCGATATTAATTTGGATAAAAATTCTTCAAACAAAACACTTTTATGATGTAAGTCATAACATTGCTTTCATCAAAGGACTTTTCTCTAATTGATAAGAAAGGAGTGTCTCCCTGTTGTTAGAATGACAAATAATGAGTCAAAGAACAAAACACTTAACTTTCACTTTAGCTGAAACACAAACCGATTTTCTCACAGTTCTTTAGTATTCTTGATGTAATAAATGCTATCTTGCGGAAAGGTAACTTTTCAGACATACGAAAATCCGTATTATGGAGAAAGGCACATCATTGAAAAATATTAACTTCGCTCCCAATTAAAGAAAATATTCGTTACAAAGAAGCATTTTAAGATGGTTAAACTATGTTTTACATAAAATTGTTGTGTAAGTTCTATAGCTCAGTGGTAGAGCACTGGTCTTGTAAACCAGCGGTCGTAAGTTTGAGCCTCACTGGTGTATTTAAGTACTTTACGTATCGAAAAACTTATTAATTGTTTAAATCATTTAAAGACTGAGATGCATTAAATTTAATGGAGAACCTTCTTAAATTCTCGCTTTCAAAGAAAATTGTTTCTAATTACAACAAATCCAAGTAGCAATTGATAACACGATAAGATTAGTCTGCAATCCTAATGAAGTGTGTACTTTATTATTCGATATTCTTAGATTACAGAATACTTCAATAATGTGTATTCTTTTATAATCTAGACAATATCACAAAACGCACAATTTTACCATTAATTTATTGCTAAGCAAATTATTAGCTTTTTGTTGAAACTGTATTCTTATCGTGTATCATTTGTTACTGGATCACAGAATTTTTTGTTTTTTTCATCATTGCATGATGGAGTTCAGCCATGTTACATAAACATTTCTGAAACGTCCAAGGTATCTCTTACAACAAACATCATTAAGCTCTTGTTTAAAAGACACCACTAAGCTTAATTTCGAGCATCAGATCGGCATTCTGAGAGATAACTATTGGTAAGTATCGTATTGCAGCCAGAACTGTTTCATTAAGATTTTATACATGTTGTAGATAAATAAGCCGTACGTGAAACTGACAATAACGAGTAAAAACCGTGTATGCAGAAGATGACGGTTCTAGACGAAATACATTTTGTACCAACGTACTTAATAAGAAAATATTTAGTATCACAATGATTATGAAGTAGTGACAAACATACAGAGTTCAGCATCGTCACAGTGAATACCCCCAACTCCTTTTGGTACAGCGGTGACTCTCCGGTCTGAGAAAGCTGGAAACCGGCTATCGATATACGCAATTAGCAGAGCCTCGGATCGCCCTTTGTGTCGCTTTACTTTTTACAACAAACAAACATTCGTCACATTAGAAGAAGGCTACAGATCTATTTCGACGCAAAATATATTAGCACGGAAGGGGGTGGTATATTAATATAATCAACTCACAAATGTCAATTAACGTCTTTTACACCTTGCAAAATTTAAAAAATATCACTATTAAAAAACCCGGCGAGTTCCACATAAACAGGGCCTGGGCTTACTGTTGTTGACGAGTTTAGGAAAAGAAATGAAAAATATAACAACTATAAGAAATATCAAAAATACTTAATATAGCATAATTTATGACACGTCATACACTGGTTTTAAAAGTATACGCATGTCAGTAGAACTTTGAGAAATGCATGTGACCATTTATATGTACAGCTTTTTAATTTTTTAAAGCGGAACTGCAACCCTTAATAATATACAAAATGGACCGGAGGTTAAAGTAAAAATTCAATTTCAAAAATTAACAGCTAGTGTGAGACATATTGATCCCATTATTCCGTCACGTTACGAATCTTTTTTCTGACTTTCCTAAGCATTGCACATTTTGGAAAAGAAAGTCATTTCCGTAAAACGTTGGCTAAATTCATTTTCGAGAAGTCATCAGGGCATAACTAATGACTAATCACAACTTATGTACCATACATCTTTATAAGTGTACCTTTCTTTAATGAATGTTAACACAGCGTAATAACAGATACTGCTTCATTTAATGATAAAGTAATTGATTGTCTTTGAAGACACAAGCATGAGTATTTACATTAGAAAGGTTTAAACATTATCGATATCTCTTCTTTCACCATTGCTCACGATAATTTGAAATTACACGATATGTTCAAGAATTTAGGTCTTTTCTATAGTATCACGTAAGGGAAACATTTCGCAAACAATATTTTTTAAAGATGCAAAGAGATAAACCATATGATTAATTACTCGTATTTTCTTTAAAAATCTACTATTCAAGTGAATGTATTCGAGTTTCAGATTATCGTCCGTTTCGTTTGGAACGTTCCGACATTCATTAGTTGGGATTTGCGACATTGACGTTCCTTTGAAAACTACAATTATCGATTGTTTATACTTGCGAGAGAACTTTACCACCGTTTATATGAAGATGAAACAAATATACTGGAAAGTCTTCTGAAAATTACTCGTATCACTGTTACGTATTTTTTAATGTTTTATCTTCTTTGTAGACTAAACGCAACAGAAAAACGCAGATAACAGCTTGTATAATTTATTACACTAAACTATTAACAAATATAACAGATATAACATAAATTATATGATAACAGTGACAGATCTTAAGGTACAACATTAGAAATTAATTACAAAACAAAATAATATTAGTTTCAAACTTCAAAATAAATCACAATACAAAACGGTATTGGCCTGTATCTAATGTAATGATCTAAAATGAAAGTCTCAAATTCCAGTCTAGGGTGTGAATTTGGTCCCACGAAGAAATTCCGAAACAGTTCACAGTTCAATAAATTCGCCGTCTCTCAGCACAAGCAGTAATTCAGATGTATCGTAGAGATTGACGAAATAAAATCACAGCTTCCGTAAATCTAACTTCAATCACAAATCGAAGTTGAATATTCACAGCAAACACTTAATCTTTCTCAAATAACTAACTCTTTTCTTTTGAAATAAAACTGATGTCTGAATCTCACTCTTTCTCTTCGAATAAAAATAATGACTGAATCTATTTTCCTTTTTCGAATAAAAACTGATGACCGAATCTATCTCTCGTCATCGTCTTTTATACCGGTAGGCCTATTTCTCGAACAATCTTGAAATTTCCATACAACTCTAGAGCAATCCGCGCGTGTCCGTTCTTGCACGAGACTACACGTCTAAACACGAAGTCACCAGCACTCATTTACAAACATATGATTGGTCTACTTAATTCAAGAAAGTTCTAAATGTTACCCTTAATAAATAACAACATATTTTAGTTTAAACTTCGAAACAATAATATAAATATGGAAAAATGAATAATACAAATGAAAATTCAAACACAACACGACATGTTGTCGTTTACAAACTATTTACACATATACATAACAATCACTCACTACTCTTATATATTTTCTAACGTTAATTAACGATTTACACCGTCTTCTTCACTTCATATCAACAATTATTATAATTATGGTATAAAGACGCAGACGTTATGCTCAATTGAATGTGTAAATAAAGACGTTTATTTGAATATCGTGTAAGTCCAAGCTATTTTCGTTCAGGATATCTCTTGATAACAATGAAAATTATAGTATTTCAACTGATATAAGTTAGATTTTATTTTCTATATTTCTCAGAACCAATTTAAACGCGTGACCGAAAAAGATTGTCTTGAATTTTTGGTTAAAACGTTCTTCAAATTTCATTCAAGCTTTTTGAATGTGTGCATATTTTTTAATCAAATGAAACACACAAATTGTCCCTGATATGTTAAAATTGCAATACTTATTTCCAGCATTTATTAAATGAGAAGTTTCCATATGTCACACAGTTTTCGAAATGAGAAATTAAATCTTTAAAAAGCGGGAATCATTTCAATATCTCAAAAGTTCCAGGTCAAATCGTTGTTGACCAGCACACAAAAAAACATACAACCAAACATTTATATAGTGGTAACCTTAATGGTGTGACTGTAAGCCATAAAACCGTAAGAGACAACTCAGTTTTGAGTTTTTAAAGCCTCATAAAGAAGATGTACAGATGAACGTGTATATAGTGTTACTGTTAGTTGTGTCACTGTAAATCAGAACACAGCCAAGTCAACTAGCTCTCCAAGTATAAATTCTCCAGTTAGAAAGATAGAGATACTCCTAAATATTTAGTGATCTTGTTAATAGTGTGACTATAAAGTAGAAAATTCCCAAGACTGTTTATGTTTTAATAATAACCAGTCTTATAGTAGTTCCTCTAGCTGAGGAAAAACTATACGAGGAAGACCTGGTGCATCCATGCAATGACAACTCTGTGTATTGATAACTCCGGTTATTATGAGACAATTGTCAGCTGATACATTAATTAGGACGATCGTAGATAGAAAATGTTTGAAATTAAACATACCTCTTTTGAAATACTATATAACAGACACTGTTTTTAATTTTTCACTTTCAAAGCTAAAGAATAAAGTAATTTAACTATTTTAATGACATAACTAATGACCTTCATATATGATGTACTAACTTAATACATGTCTTTATCCGTAAAAGCATGGAAGGATGGAATAAACATTTGAGATTTAACCTCACGTTTTTATCTAATACTAATAAATACTGGTGTCCTTTGTGTTGTATATAATACAATAAGAACTAATAACATTCTCTCTTGAGATTGAAAAATTGTATCTCAAATCATACACAAAATAAAAAATATAATGTACAAGATTTAAAATCCTGTTCAACAGTGTACCATATGTTTGAGTTACTTGTCATGTAGTCGATTTTTAAGCTCGCTGATATAGTAGCACGAATTAGAAGTTTAGATAAATGTTCTGCATAAATAAAGTTTGAAGAACACACAATTAAATCATGCTCCTTCAGTGTTATGTGACAGAGTTACAGCGGCATTTCTACGGATTTACACGCCAGAGGCCGGGATTCGATATTCATGAACCACATTGAATCTCTGTGTGCTTAACTTTAAAATAAACACATTTATTTTATTTTAGTCTAAAAGGTGATTTATAGACAACTAGAAAACCTGGGTCTTTAATGGAAGAATAATAATAGTGAAAATACTATAACCCCATGTACATTGTCTCTTTTTCCTCACAACATAAGACATTTCGGTTATGTTACATAAACGTCTGTTCTATCTCGAAGAAAAGATATCTTAAAGCGTCACTGTTTACTAACGCTTAATAATATTTTTGAAATGTAAAGCCACCAGTGAGGTTCGAACTCACGACTCCTGGTTTACGAGACCAGTGCTCTACCACTGAGCTATAGTGACTTACAAATCAAAATTTACGTAAAGCGCAGTTCATTCATCTTAAAATGCTTCTTTGCAAAGAATGTTTTCTTTAATTAGGAGCGAATTAATATTTTTCAATGATGTGCCTTTCTCCATAATACGGATATTCGATATGTCTGAAAAGTTACCCTTCCGCAAGATAGCCTTTATTACATAGAGAATACTAAAGAACTGTGAGAAAATCGGTTTGCATTTCAGCTAAAGTGAAAGTAAAGTGTTTTGTTCTTTGACTCATTATTTGTCATTCTAACAACAGGAGACACTCCTTTCTTATCAATTTCAGAAAGCTCTTTAATGAAAGCAATGCTATGACTTAAAACACTTTTTAACTTTAATACAACTTGTGCATATTATTTTTATATTATTTCATTTAAATTTTATGTTCTACATATTAGGCTCTTCCAGAATACAAAAGTTGGAGAAAAATTAAATTCTTTAAAGTTACATTAGTATATCATTGGTTTCTTTTTTGTTTTACTTTCGTGCCTGTCGTCCACAAATGATCTTGACAACACCACCCACAGTCAAGTTTTGGACAACTCTTTAAAAAACATATAGTGGGATTGAACGTCCCAATTCAACCCCTTAGATCTGAAAGGAAAACATGTTTAATGTGATGGGAATTCAAACCGCAAACTCTCGTATTAAGAGTTGAACACATATAATCATCCAATTCATATAATTATCCCTGGAACATTGTAACAAAATACATTGTATACAAGATAAGACGTTCTATCACTTCATACGAAATCTGTTTAGAAAGATTGTTCACGATAAAATTATTTCAAACATTCACCAATGTGACCAGATTTATCTTCTCAGGCAACTGGTCGAAGACTATAATGATTATAGTTAAGTTAGTGTCAGGCTACTGTATATAACAATAATAGAATTTAAGTTTTATATGCTAAAAGTCAACAAAATTGTTATAAAGTTTACAAAAGTGGGATTAGTTCATTGTTTGTCAGAAAGAAATGTAACTATGTCTCAGTCAAAAGACTATGCCAGTCGTCATTGTTACATCGTTTATACAGGTATTAACTCAAGGACTTGGAAATTATTATACTACTTTGCGTAAATTACCTAAATCATAAATTTATCAATTAATTGTTACTATAAACATAGTGATATGTTGATATAAATTACTCTTTGTTGATTCACATCTGAACTGTCTGTACATGCTTTATAACAAAACTTAATGATTAAAGACAATAAGATATTTAGTGGTCCATTTCAAAACAGCGTGTAGAGTTTCTGGTCGCCTTACGTATTCCTTATAATTAAACAAGAGGAAATATTCAATACATACGGCACATACAATTCCTTCAGGCGGAAAGAGAATTCATTAATCTCTGAGACATTTTCTCGTTTTTCATATATGTATATTTCTGCCCGTGTAATTCCGAGCCGTAGGGGCGTTATAATGTGACGATCAATCCCACTATTCGTTGGTAAAAGAGTAGCCCAAAAGTTGGCGGTGGGTGGTGATAACTAGCTGCCTTCCCTCTAGTCTCACACTGCTAAATTAGGGACGGCGAGCACAGATAGCCCTCGAGTAGCTTTGTGCGAAATTCCAAAACAAACAAGTATTAATTGGGCAGAAAAATATATCTGTGGAAAAGGAGAAAAGGTCTCAGAGATCAATTAGGTTTATTTACGCCTGAAGGAATTGTGTGTGCCGAAGGTATTGAAGTTTTCCTCTTCCTTTATGCGGCCAAGAGAGATGAGGAAAAGCAATGGAAAATATATCACGATACATTCGTGTTGCTTTTTATATCATTACGTTATTTGACGTCTTATATGTATGTTAAATATGTATATATACCCGTGGAATTTAAAAAATACATGTGGCCATCTACATTATTTTTCTATGTTTTATGCAAAGCGTATTTACTGACGTTTACTTTTACTTGTGATTAATAAACTGATTACCAAACTTCTAACCCGTGGCATGATAAATATGGTTTCTCTACCAATAATTTCTCAAAGATTATTAGCGTAGGTGAAACAGATTTTGTCCACGATTATGTATAGATGGCAGAATATTTACGAATTTCAGATAAACAGTTTAAAAAAATTGGACCAGTAATGATTTCACTTCGACCGCTATATAAAATAGTGTAATTAGACTACCAGTATTTTTATATTTTATAATCATACATAATAGATTATTTATTAATTTGAGATCTTAAGTTTAATATGTATTTTCATTAATTTAGTGCGAAAAGCAATTGCATTAGTCAATCAAACATGGAAAATTTAACAATATGAAAAAATAAAATTATCGGTTTATACAAAAGCGTAGGTAAATCAAAACAGAATAAAACAAAACAATAATGAATATCGAATATACTTTTGAACTAATGTTAATAAATCTTTCGAGGATAATAGCCATAAGAGAGTGAAATTTCAACTTACAAAAGATGCAAGTGATGAAATCGAAAATACAAAAGTACCTATATATTTAAGTAATGAAATGGTTATTTTTGAAACAGAATTTCATAGAGAAACAATGACGCGCAAACAAAAGTACAAATAAATAAACTATAATCATACTGAAGGCTGCAAAGTTGTGTAGTGAAGTCATTAAACGTTTGTTGAAGTTATGTTTAGGAAGTGGATATGGGATTATCTGAAAAGTAGGTAAGAATCATAAAAATATTTTAACTTATGTGTAGTAAATATAAACGTCTCTTTACATTCGTTTGAGCAATTCTGTCGCTTATTCGCGCTTTAATGTTTGTGCGTCACTTTGTCGTCGTCATCTTTGAAGGTCGTCGTCAAACGGAGCAGACGTGCAAGTCGAGAACTGCGAGAGACGTACTATAAAGACAAGGAATATTTTGCTTAAGTGCATAATTTTCAAGTTTTACTTTAAAAGGTTTACCCTTAGTCCTTATCAGGACTAGTAAAACAAATAGGATGAAGAGGAGAAAGATCGCAACACGATCTAATGGAAAAGCTTTAACAAACGAGGAAATAATAGAAATGCTAAATGAAGTGATCGAATGACCAGTCTCAGAATTTTTGAGCAGTTCGACAGAGAGCGAATACTCAGGAGCAGAAGATACAACAAGACAAGAAACACAAGAAGCAAAAGCTACCACGAACAAAAGGAGGCTGAAGAAGAAAAATGATAAGGTAAATATAGTTTCGGACAATACTACTAACCTTAACCCTAATAACACAACTGACCATGGTACTAACAATACTAAAAATTCAAGTGTCAATAACGCAACTAATGTAAGTAATGTCAAAGCCACTAATTCTAATGATAACAATGCCACTAGTACTTGCAAAAATAACACAACTAACCAGGAGATTAATAACACCGCTAACGCCACTAACTCTAAGAACACAACAACTGTCATACAATCACACGATTCCCCTCAATACAGAATCCCAACTCTGTTCATTGAAGGAATAAACAACACAACACGCATCTCTCAGATAGTCAAACAACTGAGGGCCTATTACCCGGGCATTCGGTTTAAGGACATTAAACGTCTTCCCAACGGAAGAATCATGTTAAAGTGCACAGAACCACACGAGTTTGCACATATTTTGCCCACTGGCCCAAGAATCCCTTCAGGGTCCAAGCCACCATCAGTAAACCAACAAACAACACGCCAAAGTTAACTGTCATTATTTGAGGTGTCGATTTCGACATCGAAGATAAGGAAATCACAGAGGAGTTATAAACACAAGGCTACGACATTGTAAAAGCAGACCGAATCATCTCATGCAGAACGAAACAAAAAACGCCACTGATCAAGGTAACCGTCAAGAGTAAAGATGATCAAGATAAATTATTAAAAAACGGATGCTTCCTATTTTTCCAGAGATATACCACCGAACCGGAAAAAACACACCAAAAGCCCATTATTCAATGTTATAAATGTCAAAGTTTCGGACACACGAAAACTAATTGCATGGCCAAGGACAGATGTGTGAGATGTGGCGGACCTCACGAGGTTGCTCAGTGTCCTAATGAGCATAACCAAGTGAGATGCGCAAACTGTCAGGGCCCTCACGCAGCCAGTTCCAAAGGCTGCTCCAAATACACTCAGATACGAACAAAATTATTTTCAAAACTACGAACATAAACAATCAATCCCACGACACCCACATCACCAAACAACCATTACTACAAACTCCAACAGACACAAAAATCAAAAACTCTCAACCTCAACCAACACGTATTTATGCAAACGTCACACGCTCGAAAACAACACAAGCATTCAACTCCACAGAATTCACCACAAATCTATTAGCAATCCTAATAGAATTGAGTGATCTCCCCACATTCGAATCAAGGCACGAGTCACTCAAAGCTGTTTGCAGCCTTGCAAGTTATTACTTTTACCTTCCCCACCTCAAACCACACCATCTTTCACTCAAAATTCATGCAAGGGAAAAAAAAAACACATTAAAATTTTACACATCAACTGCCAAGAAAACCTTAAACATAAAAAAATAGAAATATACAACATAAACAAACATATAAATGACAACATGATCATCGTATCAGAAACACTTTACACAGAGATACAAAACGCTACAATCGCTGGATTCATCACGCACAGCATACCTTACTCAGAAAACAACATAGATGTAATAGCCTACTTTAGTACAGAAATTTCGCATTTAATCTTAATAGAAGATTCCTTCAGATCTAACATAAATGAAACCATTGTTTGTAATAGACACTTTAACAACCGATTAATTATTTCGATTCTAGCCATATATTGTTCATCAACTAAAGACATCGACATTAACTTCTTTCAAAAATGTGTCAATCGTAAACCCAAACCGATTATTATTGGGAATTTTAATTCTCCGCATACAGAACTAAGGGGAAACAGAAACACACGCAGAGGATTGTGCAAAAAAAAAATTTCTTTCTAGTAACAAAATGCACCTGATTAATGACCACACATCTACAGAATTCTCAGCCGCCAACGGCTCATACGATGTACTCGATTTCATCATCGCATCCAAGGTAATGGTAAACAGAATCTCTAACTTTAAAGTACATGATAAAATCACTAGTGACCACTTCCCCATGTCATGTATGATTCACCCGCGCCAAGCTGCTGTGGCGTACGTGACTCCCTCCGCATACATCTTCTCCCCAGTGGCTCAGCGGAATGTCTGCGGACTTACACGCTAAAATCCGAGTTTCGATACCCGTGGTGGGCAGAGCACAGATAGACCATTGTGTAGCTTTGTGCTTAATTCAAAACAACAACTTCAATACCTCTTGATAGGGTAGGAGAAGAAACACCAAACCAGGCTTGCTCACTTTCAATGCTACCCTGGAATCATACCTTCCCCACCTAATTGAACATGCTGACAATAAAACAGAACTAGACAGTTATGTAAATCAAGTTACAGGAGCCATAAAGAAAGCCATAAAAAACACAATTCCTAAAACAAGAAGAAAGCAATCACTTATTTAATGGACTCTAACACCAGAAATTCACTCACTAATAATCAAACGCAGACAATTAAGACGAACACACTATGTTACATGTGATCCACACAATAAAACACAAATGAATAAAACAAATACAAAAATTAAACAAGAAATTAAAAAGTAAAAGAAACTAATTCGCAAAACTTCTGTTAAAACTTGGAAAAAAATTAAGAACAATCCAAAAGAATTTGGGAAAAAATTCAAGAGTATTGCTTCAGACAAAAACACAAATCGCGTGCTACAACATATCACACACAACAATAAAATGGCAAGGTCGGACGTAGAGAAAGCCGACCTATTAGCTGACTACTACGAATCCTCCTTTAGCGATCTAAATTCAGTAAACTTTCATACACAACACCGACATCATGTCAACAAGCTCATAAATACAAACCAAGCTTCATTCTCACCACCATTCCCTGGAGAGACACTATAAGCAAACTCAAGTTCAATCAATAGAAAAATAACCATAACCGAACTAAAAATTAATATCAAAAACTTGAAGAATACTTCCCCCGGACATGACCAAATACCAAACATTATTCTGAAAAAAAGCTCTACTCTTCTGTTACAACACCTCACAAACATCATGAGCATTTCACTAGCGACTGGATATTACCCTGACACTTGGAAAAAAGCCATCATAACCCCGATCCCAAAGAAACAAATCAACAGAACAAATCCAGATAATTTCCGCCCCATGAGTCTGTTAAACTGTTTTGGCACACTGATGAAGAGAATTATCTCCAACCGTTTCCTCCATTTTTGCAAATCAAATAACATCCTTCCAGAATCTCAAAATGCCTTTAGGAAAAATAGGCAAACAACAGATCACCTCAGACGACTACCGAATCAATCTATAAAGCTTTCAATAACAATCAAGTAACCATCATGGTGTTCCTAGATGTCAAAAGCATTAGACAGCGTATGGCACAACGCCATCAAATACAAAATAAAACACCTGCAAATAAATCCCACGATAGTTAAATGGATTTCAAGTTTCTTAACAGATAGAACAGCACAAGTAAAAGTCAATAAAACTATATCTAAATCATTTAATATAACCGCAGGAGTGCCCCAAGGATCAGTCCTCTCTCAACTTCTATGCATAATTTTCGTCAGTGACATACCTTCCTCAAATTTGACATACACGCATAATTCACAATACGCAGACGACATCGCTATCTGGAGCACCTCCAGAAACACGGTGATGGCCATGTTTCGCGTACAAGAATCACTGAAGAACGTCTCAACATGCAGTAACAAATGGAGAGTTGTGTTAAATCCAACTAAAACACAAGCAATCACCTTCCACAGGAAATTAAAAAAGCAAAGAAAAAATCTAGAAAAAATAAAATTATCTCTCGGAAATACAACAATTTACATGAGCAAAAACATCACATTCTTTGGCATCACTTTCGCCACAAAACTAACATGGAAAAAACATGTAAACAATATACACTCATCAATTAGAAAAAGGACTTCATACCAAAAGACTCTAACCAATAGACAATCAAAATGCTTACGAAACACCATTATGAAAATATATAAGGCTTACATCCGTCCAGTAATAGAGTATGGATGTCAAGTAACATACAATATGTCAAACAACACACTCCAGAAAATTCAGGTTCAAAAGAACAGAATACTAAGTTCTGCATTCAGTCTACCGTCATTCACGCCAGTAAATAAAATACATCAAATAAGCAACTTACCAACACTAAGAGATAGACCTACGGAAATATCACACAAATATCATCTGTTGTTGTTGATTTTGAATTAAGCACAAAGCTACACAATGGGCTATCTGTGCTCTGCCCACCACGGGTATCGAAACTCGGATTTTAGCGTGTAAGTCCGCAGACATCCCGCTGAGCCACTGGGGGACAAATATCATCTGAAAGCAGAAACAAACTAACGGCATCATTATAGAAACTAGCTAGTGCACCAACAAAATACATTTCACCTCACAATATATTTCAAGAATCTCAAATTACACAACAAAGTATCTAAAGAAATAAATTCATGTCAATAATATGTATTCCTTTTTTTTTTCAGATATCGGGCACAGAACTGGCAAATCTTTCGACTGTCCCGTGAAAGTGGCTTTTCTCGAAGCACTCCCGTTTCCCCCCACAGCAAAAACTTAAGCATTGGATTTTTAGATCCCAGCCCAGGCAACTTTACTGCCAGATCCTGGGTCCGGTCGTTTGAATTGAATTCATGTTCATATTTGTTTGACTTTTGCCTTTCGGTACGGGACTTCGCCATTCTCTCCGGTGCTGCCTTTCCCTCTGTCCAAGATAACATTTAGAGTGACATCCTCCACCCAAATAAAAGAGATTAAAAATTATTTAATAAATAAATGAATAAAACTAAACCTAATAACAATTCACGAAAGGGGACGAAGAGGAACCACAACGATCCTGAACACCCCAGTTGGAGAGAGAATTAATTCTTACGATTTCTCTCTCTCTAAACTAAACCCCTGCCAAGTAAGTTTGAGTTTGAGTTTCGAGCCTCACCGGTGGCATTAAATTTTGAAAAAAATTATTGATCGTTTAATTCAAATAAAGACTGAGATGCGTTATTTTTCTTGCCCCAAGTGACTCAGCGGTATGTCTGCGGACTTACACGCTCAAATCCGGGTTTCGATACCCGTGGTGGGCAAAGCACAGATTGTGTAGCTTTGTGCTTAATTCAAAACAACAACAGCGTTACTTTTCATATAAATCTTTTTAATTTTTCGCTGTCAAAGAAAATTGTTTCTCATTATCACAAACTTCGGTAGAAGTTAATAACACGATAAGATTAGTCTGTAATCTTAATGAAGTCAGTACTTTATAATTCAATATTCTTAGATTATAGAATACATCAAAAATATCTGTATTCTTTTATAATCTAGAAAATATCACATATCGCACAATTTCACCATTAATTTATTACTTAGCAAATTATTAGCTTTTTGTTGAAACTGTATTCTTATCGCGTATCGTTTTTTTTTTATCCATAAAGTTTCTGCTCTATAGGACACGACGTTAGTTACTGAATCACAGAATTTTTTGTTTTTTTCATCTTTGCATGATGGAGTTGAGCCATGTTACATAAACGTTCCTGAAACGTCCAAGGTATCGCTTACAACAAACATCATTAAGCTCTTGTTTAAAAGACACCACCAAGCTTAGTTTCGAGAATCAGATCGGCATTCTGAGAGATGACTGTTGGTAAGTATCGAATTGCAGCCAAAACTGTTTCATTAAGATTTTATACATGTTGTAGATAAATAAGTGGCCTGGCATGGCCAAGCGCGTAAGGCGTGCGACTCGTAATCCGAAGGTCGCGGGTTCGCGCCCGCCTCGCGCTAAACATGCTCGCCCTCCCAGCCGTGGGGGTGTATAATGTGACGGTCAATCCCACTATTCGTTGGTAAAAGAGTAGCACAAGAGTTGGCAGTGGGTGGTGATGACTAGCTGCCTTTCCTCTAGTCTTACACTGCTAAATTACGGACTGCTAGCACAGATAGCTCTCGAGTATCTTTGTGCGAAATTCCAAAAAAACAAACAAAAGAAGATAAATAAGCCGTACGTGAACCTGACTATAACGAGAAAAAAAATCGTGTATGCAGAACATGACGGTTCTAGACGAAAGACATTTTGTACCAAAATACTTAATCAGAAAATATTTTCTATCACAATGATTATGAAGCTGTGACAAACGCACAGAGTTCAGCATCGTCACAGTGAATAACTCCCAACTCCTTGTGGTACAGCGTTGAGTCTCCGGTCGGAGAAAGCTGAAAAGCGGCTATCGATATACGTAATTAACAGAGCCTAGATCGCCCTTTTTGTCGCTTTACTTTTTACTGCAAACAAACATCCGTCACATTAGAAGAAGGTTACAGATCTATTTCGACGCAAAATATATTAGCACGGAAGGGGGTGGTACATTAATATAATCAACTCACACTTGTCAATTAACGTCTTTTATACCTTGCAAAATTTAAAAAATATCACTATTAAAAAACCTGGCGAGTTCCTCATAAACAGGGCCTAAGCTTAATGTTGTTGACAAGTTTAGGAAAAGAAATGAAAAATATAACAACAAAAAGAAATATCAAAAATACTTAATATAGCATAATTTATGACACGTCATACACTGGTGTTAGAAGTATACGCATGTCAGTAGAACTTGGAGAAATACATGTGACAATTTATATGTACAGCTTTTTAATTTGGAAAGCGGAACTGCAACCCTCAAAAAAAGGCAAAATAAAACGGGAGTTTAAAGTAAAAATTCAATTTCACAAATTAACAGCTGGTGTGAGACATATTGGTCACATTATTTCCTCACGTTACAAATCTCTTTTCTGACTTTCCTAAACATTGCACATTTTGGAAAAGAAAGTCATTTCCGTAAAACGTTGGCTAAATTCATTTTCGAGAAGACATCAGGGCATAACTAATGACTAATCACAATTTACGTACAAAACATCTTTAAAAGTGTACCTTTCTTTAATCAATGTTAGCACAGCGTAATAACAGATGATGCTTCATTTAATGATAAAGTAATTGATTGTCTTTGAAGACACAAGCATGAGTATTTACATTAGAAAGGTTAAAACATTATCGATATTTCTTCTTTCACCATTGCTCACGATCATCTGAAATTACACGATATGTTTAAGAATTTAGGTGTTTTCTATAGGATTAAGTAAGGGAAACATTTCGAAAACAATATTTTTTAAAGATGCAAAGAGATAAACCAAATGATTAATTAGTGGTATTTTCTTCAAAAAACAACCATTCAAGTGAATGTATTGGAGTTACAGATTATCGTCCGTTTCTTTTGGAACGTTACTACATTCATCAGTTCGAATTTCCGACATTCACGTTCCTTTAAAAACTACAATTATCGATTGTTTATACCTGCGAGAGAACTTTACAACCATATATATTTTAAAAGGAAACAAATATACTGGAAAGTCTTCTGAAAATTATTCGTATGAATCACTACTCTTTTATATTTTTTATCGTTAATTAACGATTTACACCGTCCTCCTTACTTCATATCAACAATTATTATAATTATGGTATAAAGACGCAGACGTTATGCTCAATTGAATGTCTAAATAAAGACGTTTATTTAAATATCGTGTATGTTCCAAGCTATTTTCGTTCAGGATATCTCTTGATGACAATGAAAATTATAGTATTTCAACTGATATAAGTTAGATTTTATTTTCTATATATCTCAGGACCAATTTAAACTCGTGATCGAAAAAGATTGTCTTGAAATTTTGGTGAAAACGTTCTTCAAATTTCATTCAAGCTTTTTGATTGTGTGCATATTTTGTAATCAAATGAAACACACCAATTGTCCCTGATATGTTAAAATTGCAAGACTTATTTCCAGCATTTATTAAATGAGAAGTTTCCATATGTCACACAGTTTTCGAAATGAGAAATTAAATCCTTAAAAAGCGGGAATCATTTCAATATCTCAAAGGTTGCAAGTCAAATCGTTGTTGACCAGCACACACAAAAAAACATACAACCAAACATTTATATAGTGGTAATCCTAATGGTGTGACTGTGAGCCATAAAACCGTAAGAGACAACTTAGTTTTGTGTTTTTACAGCCTCATAAAGAAGATGTACAGATGAACGTATATATAGTGTTACTGTTAGTTGTGTGACTGTAAATAAGAACACAGCCAAGACAACTTACTCTCCAAATATAAATTCTCCAGTTAGAAAGATAGAGATACCCCTAAATATTTAGTGATCTTGTTAATAGCGTGACGATAAAGTAGAAAATTCCCAAGACTGTTTATGTTTCAATAATAACCAGTCTTACAGCAGTTCCTGTAGCTGAGGAAATACTCTCCCAGGAAGACCTGGTGCACCCATGCAATGACAACTCTGTGTATTGATAACTCCAGTTATTATGAGACAGTTGTCAGCTGATACTTTAATTAGGACGATCGTAGACAGAAAATATTTGAAACTAAACATACTTCTTTTGAAATACAATATAACAGACACTGTTTTTAATTTTTCACTTTCAAAGCTAAAGAATAAAGTAATTTAACTATTTTAATGACATGACTACTGACCTTCATATATGATGTACTGACTTAATACATGTGTACAAGATAATACGTTCTATCACTTGATACGAAATCTGTTTACAAAGATTTTTTACGATAAAATTATGTCAAACATTCACCAATGTGACCAGATTTATCTTCTCAGGCAACTGGTCAAAGACTATAATGATTATAGTTAAGTTAGTGTCAGGCTACTGTATATAACAATAATAGAATTTAAGTTTTATATACTAAAAGTCAACAAAACTCTTATAAAGTTTACAAAAGTGGGAAAAGTTCTTTGTTTGTCAGAAGGAAATGTAACTATGTCTCAGTCAAAAGACTATGCCAGTCGTCATTGTTACATCGTTTATTCAGGTATTAACTCAAAGACTTGCAAATTATAAAAACTACTTTGAGTAAATACCGAAATCATAAATTTATCAAATAATTGTAACTATAAAGACAGTGATATGTTGATATAAATTACTCTTTGTTGATTCACATCTGAACTGTCTGTACATGCTTTATAACAAAACTTAATGATTAAAGACAATAAGATATTTAGTGGTCCATTTCAACTGTCCCATCCTCTAAGTCAAACTGAAATGATTATAAAATAAAATAAAAACATTTGAAGCCAACTTTTATCCTTCATAAATATATCAGGTTTTGTTTTAAACTCCCTTAAGTTTACTCCCTTCAAAATATTCCAAAGCAAACCATTCCATAAGTCAAACAGTTAATCTGAAAAACAATTATTATTCGAATAACATATATTGTGCTAGATAACAGGTCGTCCTTTTTAAGTCAATTAATACTGACCTACGAAAACAGCGTGTCGAGTTGCTGGTCGCCTTACTTATTCTGTATAATTAAACAAGAGGAAATATTCAATACCTACGGCACATACAATTCCTTCAGGCGGAAAGAGAATTCATTAATCTCTGAGACATTTTCTCGTTTATCATAGATATATATTTCTGCCCATGTAATACTAAGTGCGGGGCGTCATATACCCGATTCAATTTTGTTAGTCATTACGAACTTTACCAGCTCTTCCCCAAATGAAAGTTGTTTTAAGCAAATGAGAGAAAATTAATAAATGAGTCCTATAAAATAGATTAATGCTTTCGCTTGCTAAAAAAAGCTACACAACGAGCCAGTTTTGCTCTGCCACTGTAAGCATAGAAAACCTATTTTTGGTGTTTTATCAAATCGCAATGTGCATTATAATTCCTCTCAAACTGAATCAATAGAGAAGATAAGGTGTTAATCCACGTAAAATCGGTATTTTTTATTGATATCAACATCGATCTGTGAACCTTAACATATACTGAACAGTCGATCCGAGAAGAAAAGTTTCTTATTACTTGATCAGAATGCCAACTAGCCCCACGCTTTTTAGTTTTTGTTTGTTTTTGAATTTCGCTCAAAGCTACTCGAGGGCTATCTGTGCTAGCCGTCCCTAATTTAGCAGTGTAAGACTAGAGGGAAGGCAGCTAGTCATCGCCACCCACCGCCAACTCTTAGGCTACTCTTTTACCAACGAATAGTGGGATTGATTGTCACATTATAACGCCCCCATGGCTGGGAGGGTGAGCATGTTTGGTGCGACCGGGATTTTTGTTTGATCTAACACAATTAGAAACTTACTTTTCACACAAAAAGACAAATATCTTATCTACTCGTAAAATACTAAATAAACAGTAGTATTTCAACAAAGCCATCGCGTAACTTTAGCAGAAAAAAAATATAAAGAATAGAGACAGCTAGTATTCCTGTAATGAAATAGAGAGAAATTTTCAAAAAGAGTGGTTGATTAGTAGATTTTATGAAACCTGAATATAAATATCTGTACTTAAATTGCCTCTACTAAACTGAATGGACGAGGCTCTTATGAAGTGGAGCGTTTACTGTGGTAACAAATGCTGGACTTGCTTCCATAATGCATGGCCGAGCGCGTTAAGGCATGCGCTCGTAATCTCAGGGTCGCGGGTTCGCATCCGAGTTGCGCTAAATATGCTCACCTTCCCAGCCGTGGGGGTATTATAATAGGAGGTTAATCCCACTATTCTTTAGTAAAAGAGTAGTCCAATAGTTGGCTGTGTGTGGTGATGATTAGCTGCCTTCCCTCTAATCTTTCATTGCTAAATTAGGGACGGCTAGCACAGATATCCCTCGAGTAGTTTCGTGCAAAATTCAAAACAAACCTCCATAATATTTTCATTTTTATGTAAATAATTCTTCAATATTTGAATGATATAAACAACGAAAACTGAATATTAATAGGTGTTCTTTTTTACACTTTTCAATTAGTTTTGTTTAAAGTGCAACAACTATTTAGTTTAAATTGTTATACAAATAAACAACATTTTCTTATATTTTAAGTTTACCATTTCTCTCTTTCACACACCGAGATTCAACTCCCTAAGGTTTCTCGCCACGGCTGGTTAAGGCACACGATTCGTAATCCGGATTTCGCGGGTTCAAATCCCCGTCGCACTAAACATGTTCGCACTTTCATCTGTGTAGGCGTTATAATGTGACAGTCAATCCCATTATTTGTTGGTAAATGAGTAGCCCAAGAGTTGGCGGTGGATGGTGATGACTAGCTATTTTCCTTCTACTCCTACACTGCTGAATGAGGGACGGATAGCGCAGATAGCCCTTGTGTTGCTTTGCGCGAAATTCAAAACAAATAATAAACAATTCTGCGTGACCAGTGAGATTCGAAATCACCACTAATTTTTGAGAGCAGTGCTCTACCACTGAGCTATAGATATGCGTAGCTTACAGTAGCAGTTTCTGACTAAAAATAAATTAAAAACATTTTAAAGATAATCGTGATAACATTTAATAAAATCACTTCACAAAATATTTTTGTTTCCATCAAAGCTGAAAATGTCTCTATCCATAATTCATCTATTTGAAAATAAAACTAGGTACTTTTCCAAGCATTAAAGATAGCTTTTCATTCTATCATTTACAAGAAGATCACACTGTGATTCATGTTATAAAATCATTTATTCTAAATGTTTGTACAGAACAAACTCGAAGCAAATAGCAGTGAGTCATTCCTGCTTTATAACCCCATTATTCAGAACACCAGGAGCTCCAAGCGCAGAAATCCATAATACGGCTACAGTTGATGCTATTAAGCACAATGTTACACAAAGGATCATCTCGGCTCTGTCCACCACGGATATCGAAACCCGATATTTTGCTGTATAAGTCCTCAGACATACCACTGTTCTACCGCATATAGG
Organism: Carcinoscorpius rotundicauda; assembly: GCA_011833715.1. Taxonomy (NCBI): domain Eukaryota; kingdom Metazoa; phylum Arthropoda; class Merostomata; order Xiphosura; family Limulidae; genus Carcinoscorpius; species Carcinoscorpius rotundicauda. Next base: position 13,375,943 of record CM022394.1, on the reverse strand, counting down.
GCGTCCAAAATAAACCTTTGTAGTTACGCATGATATAAAATATGGACACAATCATAAACTTCAATGAACTGATAATCTAAAAACCTTTTGCAAATTACTTTCTTTAAAAGAATTGTTTTTGAAAGTACCTGTGTTATGAATAAATACATCTAGAAGAAACTTACTTTTTGTCATAATAGATTCTTTGTTTGTTCCATATTATGGAGCAGAATTATATTATCCAATCTCCTGTGTTCACTCCTTGGAATCGAACTCCGTGTTTTGTCCGAGTGTGACTCTAACCTTAGTGCTGTACAATCGACCTGTTTGTTGAAGGGTATTGGATATAAAACGTTATAATCCTTAATATGATATTCACTTAAAGCTAATGGTACGAAATAAATAGGATAATAGAAAAGAAAAAGAAAACCGGACCCAAAATGTTATTGTGGGAAATATAACATCTGTCACATACTGATAATATTTTTTGTTGTTGCAAATCTACGTTAGCGCCCCTATTGATTGATCGACATCAGTGTTTTTACGATTACGGAATTTTTTTCTCGATTAAATCAGTATTAAATAATACAGTGCTTTTGCTGGAATATTGTATTTTCAATGTCCTTTTAACATCTTACTATGTATCTTTTGGAATACAATCCAGAGAAAGTTATCACTTTGTATTATTCACGTGTAGCGATTATTTTTAACATTCTACACTTTTAGATGAAAAAGCTACTCTTCTTTAGGTTGTTTCCAGGAAAGAGTTCTAGCTGCAGAGCACATTAGTACCAACTTTAAATATTATTGGGTGTACAGGGTATATCTAACAACATATATAGATATATACACAGACAGTAGTAGCCCGTGTACTTTATGACATTGCAAAACAAGGGAATACAGGACAATACAAAACAAGCACTGCAACAAGTCGTAACCAAGCTGTGATATGCAAGATGTGACGTCCTTCAAGAGGTAGAAGTCCCCAAGGGTCAGTGGGGGAAGTCGTTTCAACTAGCAGTACCCAATACAATCAAGACGGATCTGCGTCTAAAACCGAAGTTAATAGGGTATAGTCACGTATATACAAGTTGCCTTTACAAAACTTCTATTTCACCATTCATAAAATGGAGCTTTCTCACATACCTTCCGTTCAAGTATCATATACTCCAAGCGACTGAAGATTGAATTGATATTCATACAGTTTCATACAAAGACATACCGATTAAGTTCACAAATACATTGCCTAACTACTCGACAACGGATCGAACATTCTATGATCAGAAGTCACCTATATATTTAAACTACAATTACTAGAAGTTAACAAAGCACAACTACGTGATAGAACTGTGTGTCCAATATGCATGTCATCATTATCTTTATAGAAGAGGGCTCTCTTTCCTTTATTTTCTATAAAGATAAAAAGAATTTGCGGTGAAGAACAAAGACTTTAATAAAATAGACATGCCCACCAGTCTTTTCAGTACATATTGTACAAATGGGAAACAGAGAACACTGCTACATCTTACATTGCCGGGCATAGCATTGTGCTTAAGGTACTCTACTGATGATCGAAGGGTCGAATCCCTGTCTCAAACGTACTCGCCCTTTCAGCCTTTTGTGATAGTAATCTAGACTCTGCTTATTACGAATATCGATACCGGGTTTGCAGCTTTCTCCAACCGGAGACACAGCGCTTCACCACAAGGAGTTGGGGAGTATTCACTTTGACGATGCTAACCTCTGTATGTTTGTCACTACTTCATAATCATTGTGACACAAAATATTTTCTTATTAAATATGTTGGTACAAAATGTCTTTCGTCTAAAATCGTCATTTTCTGCATACACGTTTTTTTCTATTCTTTATAGTCAGGTTCACACGTGGCTTATGCAAATACAATGTGTACAAAATCTTAATGAAACAATTTTGGCTGTAATTCGATACTGACCAATAGTCATCTCTTAGAATGCCGATCTGATGCTCGAAACTAAGCTTGGTGGTGTCATTTAAACAAAAGCTTTATGAAGTTTGTTGAAAGAGATAGCTTCAACGATTATGCAACAAAAAACTAATAATTTGCTAAGTAATAAATTAATCGTGAAATTGTGCGTTTTGTGATATTGTCTAGATTATGAAAGAATACAGACATTTTTTATGTGTTTTGTGATTTTAAAATATTGAATAATATAAAAAAGAATTTATTAAGACTTCAGACTAATCTTATCGTATTATTAACTGCTATCGTGGTTTGTGATCATGAGAAAGAGATTTCTTTGAAAGCGAAAAATTAATAAGGTTCTCTACGAAAAATAACGCACACAGTCTTTATGTGAATTAAACGATTTTTCGAAATGTAAAGCCACCAGTGAGGCTCGAACTCAAGACCCCTGGTTTACAAGACCCGTGCTCTACCACTGAATATTGGTGACTTGCACAACAAAATTTATGTAAAGCATAGTTCAACCATCTTAAAATGCTCTCCACATAATATAGATATTCGATATGACTGAAAAGTTACTCTTTTGCAGGGTCGCCTTTTTTATTTCAAGAATAGTAAAGAACTGTGAGAATATCGGTCTGTGTTTCCGCTGAAGAGAACGTTATGTGTTTTGTTCTTTGATTCATTATCTGCAATTCTAACAACAGGGAGACACTCTTTTCTTATCAATTACAGAAATGTCCTTTAATGAAAACAATGCTATGACTTACATCATAAAAGTGTTTTGTTTGCAGAATTTTTTTTCCAAATTAATATCGAAAAAGATAACAGTGTTTCTTCTCCTAGCCGATCAAGAGTTATTGTAATTACCATATTTATTATGACCACCAAAAGCTAGGGGATACAAATTATCGTTAAAATGACTGGAAGAATGTCATGATTCAAAATTAGTCGTGTAAAAGTTAAAATAGGAGGATAGCGGTAATGTAACTAAATATTTCGTACGTAAGAGTATTTCAGAGCGCAGCAAAAACACCTTGGAATTTGTTATTTTCTCTGTGTATTTTATGTTTTTTTTAAGTACGAGATTTTGACTCACCGTTTAATCCTGTCTTGACCAGTTGAAGGTCTCATAACACTTTCAGACACAGGAATTCCAATAGTTTTAATTCGTTGATTTGAGTATGCCTCGGGTCTCATTAAATAATTTACTCTAATCCTGTCCCAAAGAATTTAATGACGAGGGAAGGGTGGTGGAGATCCTGACGAGTAATAAAATTGAAAGAGTAATACGTGTAACTATGATTGGAATTGCTTGCACATATTTAACTAATAGAGAGAGAAAGTGTCTCTTTGACTATCCAAAAAAGTATTTCAAGTGATACAGCTTTTGAGGAATCCCGCTGGTTTACCTGAAGTATAAGGAAGACCATTTTGATAAAATATGATCAATAAACTAATAACTGTTGTTATTGCTGTTTAGAATTAAGCACAAAGCTGCACAATCGGCTATCTGTGCTCTGCCTACCACGGGTATTTAAACCCGGATTTTAGCGTGTAAGTCCGCAGACATACCGCTGAGCTACCTGGGGGCAACTAATAACTTTATTGCTCAATCACTGAGAGAAAAGTAAGAAACAGTTATTTATTTGTTAATATTTTATCAATTAACATTCGAATGCAACAATTATTAGCCACCTTTATCAAAAAAATTGCTCAAAATAAGATTAGAAAATACCAGGTTTTTGAAATCACAGAACGAAGGCTGGATATCGTTGGTTTGTAAATACAAAGTTGCACCATGAGATATGTTTGCTCCACTTTATGCGGATATCTTTGAATATCGACACGTCTTAAAGGTGGTACATAAAGTGTGTATAATAGCATTTTTTTTGCAATGCCAAGTGTAGAGCGCATTAAAAAAACATATAAACCAGAATTAACATGAGGCGCTTATTGAAATAACAGAATAAAATTGATGTATCACCGATTCTCAGCTATACAAGCCATCTGGTTTGGAGCGGAGCTTGTAAAATAAGAAGATTAGTTTTGAACACGACTCAGTTAGTACAACATCTTGATGTTTCTCTTTTATGAATGTCATCGAGTTATCTTGATAAACGTATATCTGAAAATAAGTTAAGTAGATAACACCTATTTAGCTTATTTCAAATACTCGTTTTTTAGCCATTATTTTATGAATGTATATTTATAAACAAATAATTTGTTTGTTTGTTTTGAATTTCGCACAAAGCTACTCGAAAGCTATCTGTGCTCGCCGTTCCTAAATTAGCAGTGTAAAAATTAGAGGGAAGGAATCATACCTTCAACAACTAATTGAGCATGCTCACAGCAAAACAGAATTAGTCAATTATGTAAATCAAGTTACAGAAGCCACAAAGAAAGTCAAAAGAAACACAATTCCTAAAACAAGAAGAAAGCAATGACTTATTCTATGGACTCTAACACCAGAAATTCACACACTAATAATCAAACGCAGACAATTTAGACGAACACACTTTGTTACACGTGATCCACACATTAAAACACAAATCAATAGAACAAATACAAAAATTAAACAAGAAATTAAAGAAGTGAGAGAAAAAAATTGGCATAACTTCTGTAAAAACTTAGAAAAAACCAAGAACAATCCAAAAGAAATCTGGAAAAAATTCAAGAGTATTGCTTCAGACAAAAACACAAATTATATGCTACAACATATCACACACAACAATAAAATCGCAAAGACGGACGTAGAGAATGCTGACATTTTTATATGCAAAAACGGCTGTTCTGGGCCCAGAAAACACTTCAAATAGAAGAGCGAACAACGTTTCGACCTTCTTCGGTCATCGTCAGGTTCACAAAGAAAGGGTTACTGGTCGGAAGCTGACCACGTGTTTGGGAGGGGTTGTATAATTGAGTGTTGCAATGTAGAGGGCGCGGTTTGAATATATAATTTTGTCTATAATATTAATATAGGTATAATGGTGTTCCTTTATATTGGTTTATTTTGGGTTTGAGTTGTTGTATAAATAAGGCTTCTTTAATTTTTCGTTTGTTTATGTTTGTTTCTTTATTTAGTATTTTAGTGTTTTCTATGGTTATGTTGTGTCCATTTGACTTGCAGTGTTCGAAAACGTGTGAAGGTGACTTTTATGTTCTTTGAATCTGGTTTCCTCCATTTTTCTACTTGTTTCTCCTATATAGAAGTCGTGGCAGTTATCACATTGTATTTTATAAATAATGTTGGTGTGGTGTTTGTCAGTGTAGTTCTTACATAGTATAGACCTTAGTTTTGTGCCTGGTTTTTGAATAAATTTAGTGTTAACTGGAATGTTATATTTTGTTACTAGTTTTTGCCAAATGTTGGTTATTTGTTTGCTGATGTCAGGAATATATGGTATACAGCAGTATATGGTTTCGTGATTTTTGATTCGTGAGATATATTTACTTTTGTTGGTTGATTTTGCTTTCTGTCTAGGTGTGTGCGTATAATGTTTTCTACGGTTTGTGGAGGAAACTTATTAATGTTGATGAAGTGTTGTTTTATTTTATCTAATTCATCGTTAATTTTATCTGGTGAGCATAGTTTTATGGCTGTGTTTATTTGGTTTCTTAGTATGTTGAGTTTTTGTTTTGTTTCATGTGCTGAGTCCCAAGGAATGTATAGTCCAGTATGGGTGATTTTTCGGTGGATTTCTGTTTTGAATTGTGTGTCGGTTCTTATAATTTTGAGGTTAAGAAATGATATTTGATTGCTTTCTTCCTGTTCACATGTGAAGTTAATGTTGGGATGTATAGAGTTAATGTGAGTGAAAAAGTTAAGTATGTGTTCTGTAGATTCGAATCCCGCAATCGTGTCATCTACATATCTGTACCAGTATAGTGGTGGATGTAATGCTGTATTAATTGCTTGTGTTTCAATTTGTGTCATAAAAATATTGGCTAGAACTGGCGATACTGGGTTGCCCATGCTTAGGCCATTTGTTTGTATATAGTTTTGGTTGTTGAACATGAAGTTTGTCTTTATTGTGGTGAATTCTATGAGGGTTGCTAACTGGTTACTGGGAATGTCTATGATCGGGTTAGGGTCTCGAATATAGAGTTCTAAGGCTATCTTGCAGGCTTCTGTTGTTGGAACTTCTGTGAAGAGGGATATAACATCGAAACTGGCCATTAAGGCTTTATGATTAAGTTGATTTAGATTGGACTTGAAATTAAAAGAGTCTTTGATGAATGATCTGGCTGATGTTGCATATTTGGAGAATGCCCATGCTATGTATTTACCAAGATTGTAGTTAAACGATTCATATGTTGACATTATTGGTCGTAATGGACAATCTGGTTTATGAGGTTTGGGGATGCCGTATATTTGCGGTGTGCGTGAGTCGGTTTTACGTAGGTAGGAATAAAGTGTTTGTGAAATTGTGTTGGCTTTTTTTATTTGTAGTAGTAATTTGTTTAGTTGCGTCTCATGTGTCTTTGTTGGATTTGTGTGTATTGGTTTAAATTTGTTCGTGTCTGATAGGATGTTATTCATTTTTTGTATGTATTCATTCGTGTTCATTATTACTATAGCGTTACCTTTATCTGCTTTTAGAATTTTTATGTTTCTGTCTTGTTTTAGGTTTCTAACGGAATTAATGTCTCTTTTTGTAAGGTTGTTTTTTAGTTTTCTGTTTTGTGAAATTATGTTGATAGTTTTGTAAGAAAATTCTTTGAAAAAATCGTTTAAGATAATGTTTTTAGGTGGTTCTGGAAAAGCAATGTTGAACACAAAATACAAAGAACTACATGACTTACAAAAACAAAAAATGAACTTAGACTATCAACTAGCATGCTGCATTAAACCAGAGATTTACGGACTAATACAACGAAACATAAACCAAATCAATACCAAAAACGATAGAGACAAAAAGATCCGCCACAACAAAAAACTTGAAAACTAAGATGTAAGCAACAGAAAAGACATCAACATGACAAACCGTTGACCAACCTCATAATTAACAGATCTGACCGACAATTAAACACAGACGAGATACATCTACTTAACAAAGGACTCAACTTCGCAATAGCACCAAGGTACATTCCAACCATAGAAATCAAAACATGTTTAGAAGACCTAGCCAGGAGACTTGTGATACTTTCTACAGAAAACAAAAACAACAAACAGAAAGAAGACAACTTAGATAACTTTATTGACATCCAACAGCCAAACTTCCCAGGTAAAATTACAAATTTATATTTTCCAGAACCACCTAAAAACATTATCTTAAACGATTTTTTCAAAGAATTTTCTTACAAAACTATCAACATAATTTCACAAAACAGAAAACTAAAAAACAACCTTACAAAAAGAGACATTAATTCCGTTAGAAACCTAAAACAAGACAGAAACATAAAATTCTAAAAGCAGATAAAGGTAACGCTATAGTAATAATGAACACGAATGAATACATACAAAAAATGAATAACATCCTATCAGACACGAACAAATTTAAACCAATACACACAAATCCAACAAAGACACATGAGACGCAACTAAACAAATTACTACTACAAATAAAAAAAGCCAACACAATTTCACAAACACTTTATTCCTACCTACGTAAAACCGACTCACGCACACCGCAAATATACGGCATCCCCAAACCTCATAAACCAGATTGTCCATTACGACCAATAATGTCAACATATGAATCGTTTAACTACAATCTTGGTAAATACATAGCATGGGCATTCTCCAAATATGCAACATCAGCCAGCTCATTCATCAAAGACTCTTTTAATTTCAAGTCCAATCTAAATCAACTTAATCATAAAGCCTTAATGGCCAGTTTCGATGTTATATCCCTCTTCACAGAAGTTCCAACAACAGAAGCCTGCAAGATAGCCTTAGAACTCTATATTCGAGACCCTAACCCGATCATAGACATTCCCAGTAACCAGTTAGCAACCCTCATAGAATTCACCACAATAAAGACAAACTTCATGTTCAACAACCAAAACTATATACAAACAAATGGCCTAAGCATGGGCAACCCAGTATCGCCAGTTCTAGCCAATATTTTTATGACACAAATTGAAACACAAGCAATTAATACAGCATTACATCCACCACTATACTGGTACAGATATGTAGATGACACGATTGTGGGATTCGAATCTACAGAACACATACTTAACTTTTCACTCACATTAACTCTATACATCCCAACATTAACTTCACATGTGAACAGGAAGAAAGCAATCAAATATCATTTCTTAACCTCAAAATTATAAGAACCGACACACAATTCAAAACAGAAATCCACCGAAAAATCACCCATACTGGACTATACATTCCTTGGGACTCAGCACATGAAACAAAACAAAAACTCAACATACTAAGAAACCAGATAAACACAGCCATAAAACTATGCTCACCAGATAAAATTAACGATGAATTAGATAAAATAAAACAACACTTCATCAACATTAATAAGTTTCCTCCACAAACTGTAGAAAACATTATACGCACACACCTAGACAGAAAGCAAAATCAACCAACAAAAGTAAATATATCTCACGAATCAAAAAATCACGAAACCATATACTGCCTGTATACCATATATTCCTGACATCAGCAAACAAATAACCAACATTTGGCAAAAACTAGTAACAAAATATAACATTCCAGTTAACACTAAATTTATTCAAAAACCAGGCACAAAACTAAGGTCTATACTATGTAAGAACTACACTGACAAACACCACACCAACATTATTTATAAAATACAATGTGATAACTGCCACGACTTCTATATAGGAGAAACAAGTAGAAAAATGGAAACCAGATTCAAAGAACATAAAAAGTCACCTTCACACGTTTTCGAACACTGCAAGTCAAATGGACACAACATAACCATAGAAAACACTAAAATACTAAATAAAGAAACAAACATAAACAAACGAAAAATTAAAGAAGCCTTATTTATACAACAACTCAAACCCAAAATAAACCAATATAAAGGAACACCATTATACCTATATTAATATTATAGACAAAATTATATATTCAAACCGCGCCCTCTACATTGCAACACTCAATTATACAACCCCTCCCAAACACGTGGTCAGCTTCCGACCAGTAACCCTTTCTTTGTGAACCTGACGATGACCGAAGAAGGTCGAAACGTTGTTCGCTCTTCTATTTGAAGTGTTTTCTGGGCCCAGAACAGCCGTTTTTGCATATAAAAGTTTTACAAATTATGTTTTTCAAATGTGTTTGAATATATGTATATATTCAATCATCTAACACCGCCCTCTACATTCCGACACTCAGTTACACAACCCCTTTCAAACATGTGGTCAGCTTCCGGCCACTTACCTCTTTCTTTCTTTGTGAACATGCGATGACCGAAGAAGGTCGAAACGTTGTTCGCTCCTCTGCGTGAAATATTTTTACAACACAAACGAGCTGTTTTAAAATATATATTTCTCTACAAGTTGGTTTTATCGACATTACGGAGCATAATAATTCCATACAAACATAATAACGCGAATAAGCGACAAAATTGTTCAAACGAATGTAGAGAGACGTTTATATCTACTACACATAAGTTAAAATATTTTTGTGATTCTTACCTACTTTTCAAATAATCCCATATCCAGTTCCTAAACATTACTTTAACAAACATTTAATAACTTCACTACACAACTTTGCAGCCCTCAGTATGATTGTAGTTTATTTTTTTGTACCTTTGTTTGCGCGTTATTGTTTCTCTATGAAATTCTGTTTAAAAAGTAACCATTTCATTACATATAAAAGTATTTTACATATACTTTTTTATTTTCGATTTCATCACTTGCATCTTTTGTCAGTTGAAATTTCACTCTTTTATAGATATTATCTTCGAGAAATTTATCGACATTAGCTCAGAAGTATATTGGATATTCATTATTGTTCTGTTTTATTATGTTTTGATTTACCTACGCTTTTGTATAAACCGATAATTTTATTATTTCACATTGTTAAATATTCCGTATTTGATTGACTGATGTAATTGTTTTTCGCCCTAAATTAATAAAAAATACTTATTGAACTAAAGATCTCAAATTAATAAATAATTTATTATGTATGATTATAAAATATAAAAATACTGGTAGTCTAATGACACTATATTAGATAGCGGTCGATGTTAAATCATTACTTGTCTAATTTATTTATACTGTATATTTGAAATCGTAAATATTCTGCCATCTATACATAATCGGGGAGAAAATCTATTTCACCTACACTGTTAATCTTTGATAAATTATTGGTAGAAAAACTATATTTATCATGCCACGGGTTGGAAGTTTCATTATCAGTTTTTTAAAAATATATAAGCTTAAACTTACGCCATTTCGATCAACACAAAGCTTCTTTTTAAAATTCTGGAAAACATTTTATTATTTATGTATCCTTGTTGTAAATTTTAAAACTTTTTCGAAATGAAAAAACAATATATTGATTAGCATTTATTCTTTTAGCTTCTACGCAGGTGTTCATTTCTACAAAATATTGTGTTATTTTGTTCAAAATGTTTGTACAGAATAAACACAAAATAAGCAGTGGTGACTCAACTGAATTTTTTACACTGCTTAAGATTTCCTACTCAAAGAACTATCTGAGCTCTGCTTACCACTGGTAACGAAACCTGGTTTTCAGATGTCTCAGTCCGCAGTCATATCACTGTGACTCTGTGGAGAGCACAAAAAAAAGTAAACGTCAGTAACTACGCTTCACATAAAACATAGAAAAATGATGTAGATGGCCACATGTACTTTCTAAATTCCACTTATACATGTATACATACATATTTAAGATAAATGTAAGACGTCAGATAACATAGAGATATATTAAGCAACACTAATCTATCGTGATATATTTTCCATTGCTTTTCCTCATCTCTCTTGGCCGCATAAAGACCAGTCACAGTTACTGCGTAGCTCGTTTAACTTCCTCTTACACTGAAAACCTGGACACACCACAAATTTGAGAACGTTAATTAATAATTATTATGTAGGAAGTATTTCGTCCTATTCTGGTATAATTTTGTGTCGGAACATTTCTGTAGCCTTCTTTCAGTGTGATGGACACTTTTTTGCAGCTGAAGACAGTGTTATATCACGGATATTGAACTCGGTTGCGAGAACTGAAAATGCGGAATCATACCTCACTGCCACTGTGGGTCTCCACTTTAACCACACTAAACTCTGTTTGGATGTCGATGTTGCATACTTTATCTGAATCCAAATAATGCCTAACTAAATATATTGCTACAAAATTTCTGTTTCACTTTTGTCCAGAATCAAAAACTTCTGCTCAAACAGTACGACTTTAAGATATCTGTAGTGAGAGATAGAACAGACGCTTATGTAACATGGCCGAAATCCATTATGCAGTGGGAAAAAAAAAATAGATCCTGTAAGTAGCGTCGTGTCCTTTTGGGCAGAACCTCTAAACATAAACATGTGACACGCGATAACAATACAGTTGCTACAGCATGTTAATGACTAGCTAGGTAGTAAAATAAAAATCTGCCCTATATGGTACGCAATGGCGCTTTTTTGGATATTGTTGGAGTTTTATGAAGCCATTATAAAGTTGACGACGAAACAGGTATCTTCTATTAATTTAATTAAGGCGAGTTATCACTAGAAAACGCCTGAAGCCAAACATACTTTTTTGAAATACTATATAACTAACACTGTTTTTAATTATTCACACTAATGATCTACCCGCCGACTTTCATTTATGACATAATAGCTCTTTACTTGCCTTTTTCCTTTAAAATATATCAGGAAGGAATTATCATCCGTATTTGTCTTTTTAAAAATACAAAACATATAAACACTGATGAGTTTGTGTGAGACTCAATATGATAACAACTAATAATATTCTGAATTAGTATTAAAGGGTTATATTTATAAAATTATACAAAAAGTATCATCTACTATCTTTATAATCCTGATTATTTTGGAATATAGTGGTCTTTAGTGTACCATAGGTATGGGTTACTTGTAAGTAATGACTTTTAAGCTTGCTCTCATGCTGGTACTGAATAAAGAATGTAATTTCAAACGTGTGGAAAAACATTTTAGCTCAACTTTCTCACCTAGCTTTTCATGGAAAAATTCTTTTTGTAAAAAAAAGTGTTCACTTTTTTCGAGTTTTGAATGACTTTTCAATATTACTGTTTGTAATTGCTGACACAAAATACCTTCGTAGGACAACGTTTTTACCATTGTTTACGACGATTATCGTGTGCACATTAATGTTTTATTTTGTTTCCTTGTTTATTTACAAGAATATATCTAAAATATTTTTATGTAATGACTTTCATCGTTCTTATTCGTCGATATTTTAAGATATTCTTTTTCGGATTTATTTGAACTGTCAAGTATTTACCTTTTCAAGTATAATTTAAAGTTTTTTCTTTTATATTTTTCTACCGTTTGCTTATACATTGGCAAAGCGACAGATATGTGTATTTACACGCGAGACATTTGGTTTCGATATCCGTGCTGTTATTTGTAGAAATACCTCACTTGGTATCTACGAGTTTCATTTCAAAAGAATAATTTTTTTTTCAATTTTATACCAAAATGGTTTATAGATTAATTGATATTTTTGAACAAATGAAAATAAGCGAAATATTCTAAATATACTTAGACATACTTTCTTCTATCTTGATAAATATCTTCATATGAAGGCAGTTTCAGAAAAGTCTATCTTTCAGTTACTGTATAGCTGTCGTTATTTCAGATTATTAGCTAAGTACTCAAAATTTCTGAAAAAATATAAATAAATAAAGTCAGAAATACAATTATAATAACTGAAAAATTATAATTAAATAAAGGCACAAATACAATTTTATGCAATATGAATAAGCAGAATGTCGTTGAAGTATGATAATTGCTCGTTAAATGGCACAAACAAAGTGACCCTCAAATATCGAAATACGAATATGTCACAGAATTGTTCAAACGAATATGAAGAGACGCTTATGAATACTTCACGGGAGTTGAACCATTTTCATGATTTTTACTTATCTTTTAGATAATCTCTCATCCAGTTCCAACAAACTCATAAAGAGGTCAATAAACAATTTTGCAGTTCGGAGGACGATAATAAGTTATTTTTACCTTTGTAAGCACTTTATTATTTCTTTGTTAAATTCAGAGTAACCATTTCAATCGTTACACTGTTTTTAGAAGTTTTGATATTATCAGTTGTTATGTAAATGTTTTGTAAACGACAACATGTCGTGTTGTGTTTAAATTTTCATTTCTATTATTTATATTTCCATATTTATATTATTGTTTCGAAATTTAAACTAATAAAATATGTTGTTATTCATTTAGGGTAACATTTAGAATTTTCTAGAATTAAGTAGACCAATCATATGTTTGGAAATGAGATGCTGGCGACCTCGTGTCTAGACGTTTAGTCTCTTGTAAGAACGGACATGCGGGGTTTGCTTTTGAGTCCTGTAGAAATTTCGCTGTAGTTCGCGGAATCTAGTCCTACAATATATAAACAGACGAATATGCGAGGAAGAAAGGAGAGTCAGACATTAGTTTCTTTCAAAAGAAGAGAGTCAGTCATTCGTTTGAAAAGGTTCAAGTGTTTGCTGTGATTTGTGGCTGAAGTTGGATCTGCGGAAGCTGTGATTTTGTTTCGTCAATCTCTGCGATTCTTTAGAATTACTGGTTGTGCTGAAGGTCCACACGTCCGGGCAGATCGGAGGAATTAAAGGCGACAATTTTGTGACGTTCATCGTAGGCATCGTGAAGGGAACTTCGTCGAATTTGTTTAAATGTGAATTGTTTCTGAACTTCTACATTTAAGCTTCGGAATTTCTTCGTGGGAACAAATTCACTCCCTAGACTGGAATTTGAGACTTTCATTTTAGATCGTTATATCAGACACAGGCCAGTACCAATTTGTATTGTGTTTAATTTTGAAGGTTGAAACTAGAACTATTTTGTGTTGTAATTAATTTTCAATGTTGAAACTTAATATTTGTCACTGTTATTATATAATTCATGTTATATCTGTTACATATATATATTTAGTTTAGTGTAATAAATTATACAAGCTGTTATCTGTGTTTTTCTGTTGCGTTTAGTCTTCGAAAAACATAAAACATAAAAAAACGTAACAGTGTGTTTCCTTAAACTTTATTATTTTCTCAGCTATTAACTAACAAATATTTAGATTCGTATTCAAAGAATATTAGTTATTCATCATCACATTGTTTCATTATATTTTGTGTAAACCTGAAATTTTATTTTTTCACATTGTTAAATTAATAAAAATTACATACCTCTGATGGTTAAAGTTATTATTAAACTTAAGATCTCAAATTAATTACTAGAGTATTATATTATTATAACATTTAACAGTTCTGTTAGTTTTATCACATTGTATAAGACAGTGGTCAATATAAAGCCATGACGAATTTTATTTATCCTGAGTGTCTGAAGTCCGTTAATTTTCTGACATCTATATCAATCGTCGACAAAATACATTTCACTTATACTGATAAACTTTAAAAGATTCTTGGAAAAGAAACCATATTTGCAAATTCACGGGTTGAAAATTTCATGATCAATATTTTAATACATAATCATTCTTTATAAAAAAACAAAAACATTTAGTACCAAACATTCATCACAAAGCTTCTTTATAAAATATAACAAAACACTTTTATGTATCTTTGGTGCCAAATTTTTAATTTATGCTAAAGGAAAAAATTATCTAAATATTAACACTGATGCTTTCAGTGTGTGCACAATAGAAAATTCTTCCATAAAGTAATTGTTATGAGACAAATCTCTCTGTGAAATTTCAGAAATGGAAGAGAACGCAGTCAAATTGTCATAACATTGTTACAAAATGTTGTATGCGGGGGCACAGTTGTAAGTCAACGGATTGAAAACCTGAAGTTCGATTACCTTTGTAGACCCAGCAAATAACCCAATATTGCTATTCTATGAGGAATACAAAAACAAACCTCCATATGAAATATAATTAAATATTACGTAAGCCTTGGCAAAGCGCATAATAGAACAACGAGAGTTTTATTTTTTGTTTTGTGTGTGAAATTTGTTTTGTCTCAGAAGTACGAAACCCAGTTGGGGGTTTATCAACAATTTTTGACTTAAGACTTCAGAAAGTTTTGATTCATGGATATGAGTACCTGAGGTTTACTTTAGTTTAATCCTGTCACAAATAATTTAAATATGACGGTAGGCTGATAGAGATCCTGATGAGTAATAAAAGATAGGTATTTCTTACACTTATGGCCTGGCATGGCCGAGCGAGTTAAGGCGTGCGATCGTAATCCGAGAGTCGCGGGTTCGCGCCCGAGTCGCGCTAAACATGCTCGCCCTCCCAGCCGTGGGGGCGTATAATGTGACGGTCAATCCCACTATTCGGTGATAAAAGAGTAGCCCAAGAGTTGGCGGTGGGTGGTGATGACTAGCTGCCTGCCCTCTAGTCTTACACTGCTAAATTAGGGACTGCTAGCACAGATAGCCCTCGAGTAGCTTTGTGCGAAATTCCAAAACAAACAAACAAACTTACACATATATAAATATGTAATAAAAAAGGAAAAAAAATGTTTCACAGATTAATTTACTCTAATCTTAATTCAACGAATTTCATGTGGCACAGCGAGTTAATCTGAAGCGTGAAGAATACCATTTTGATAAGATACTTTGTATGATGAATAAGTAATTAACTTAATCGTTGAATCTGCGAGAGAAATTACATATGACAGTTAAATTATTTGCGTTATTTGCAGATGTTTTTCTTTAATAAACATTCGTATCCAACAATTTATGGACATTGGTTGAAAAGTCACTCAGAATAATTTTCAAAAACATCAGGTTTTTACAATTACGAAACGTAGGTTGGACTTTGTTACCAAGTACAGAGTGAAAATTTGTGAATATATGTATATATACATCTTAAAGGTGGGACACAAAACATGTGTAAGAGCAATTGTTTAGTCATGAAAATGTAAGTTTATTAAACAAACATATAAAGAGTATTAACGATCAAGGAACAGTTTCTCATTTGGAACAAACACAAAAACCTCAGTGACGATCATTTTTCTTCCTATCCTAGGCAGGTGGGTTAAGACGTTCGACTCGTAATCCGAGAGTCGTGGATTAAAATTTCCGTCGCAGCAAATATACTTGCCCTTTCAGCCATGGGGACGTTATAATGTTACGATTAATCCCACAATTCGCTGATAAAAGAGTAGTCCAAGAGTTGGCGGTAGGTGGTGAAGACTAGCTGCCTTTCCTCTAGTCTTACACTGCTAAATTGTGGACGACTAACGCAGATAGCCCTTCAGTAGCTTTGAGCGAAATTTAGAACAAACAAACAATTAACTGTCCCTTAAGATATAATGAAATAATTAATAGAAAATTATGCTTACAACCATATTTAAAAAAATCTTTATTAATTAGTTAAACTTTTGTGCTCTTTAAAAGATAAATAGGCGTGTTAAAATTAAATGTCTAAAATATTTCTTTGTGAAATATGTTAATTAGTTCTATACCATGTAAAAACTACACTGATAAACACCACACCAACATTATTTATAAAAATACAAGGTGATAACAGCCACGACTTGTCTATTAGAGAAACAAGTAGAAAATTGGAGACCAGATTCAAAGAACACAAAAAGTCACCAACTGACGTTTTCGAACACTGCAAATCAAATAATTACAACATAAACACCCAAATACTAAGTAAAGAAATAAACATAAAGAAACGAAAAATTAAAGAAGCCTTACTTATACAACAACTCAAGCCCAAAATAATTTTGTTGTTCTTTGTGAATTTCGCACAAAGCAACTCGAGGGCTATCTGTGCTAACCGTCCCTAATTTAGCAGTATAAGACTAAATGGAAGGCAACTAGTCATCACCATCCACTGCCAACTCTTGGGCTACTCTGTTACCAACGAATAGTGGGATCGACACTCGGATTACGAGTCATACGCCTTAACGCGCTTGGTCAAAAAGTTGTTCGCTCTTCTACATATAAAAAGTTTTATCAACACAAACCAGTCGCTTTTACATGTATAATTTTCTCTACAAGTGGCTTTTCTCGTCATCACTGAGAGCATTAATTCACAATTATAAACTTTTGAAGCATAGAGACATGCGATTTTTGGTAAAGTATATTATATCTAAATAATGATATTTTTATGCTAAATTCATGTCACTTTATATTGTTTCATAAGTACACAGTACAGTTTTTGTCGGCAAATCAGAAAATGTGTTACATAGAACATTTAATCTTTGTTGCTCATCGAAATATCAAACAAAATTTCACAAATAATAAAAGTTCATAAATGAAAACGAATTGACAATCATGATTTGAAAAGAACGTGTTATTGTAAACAAGTGATTTATTTTTCATATTTTATAAACCAAACATTTATTCTTTACCTTCAGGACAGCAGTGTAAAATCAGACGCTTAAGAAACATATTTAAAGGTTTATCAAAAAAACTTCAAGGTTCACAAACCATTTAAATAAACATTTTAACTTTTTTAAACTTATGCATATTATTTTTATATTATTTCATTTAGAGTTTTTGTTCTACATTTCAGGCTCTTCTAGAATACAAAAGTTGAAAAAATAGTTAAATTCTTCAAAGTTACATCAGTATATCATTGGTTTCTTTTTTGTTTTACTTTCGTGCTTGCCGTCCACAAAGGAGTTTGACAACACCACCCAGTCAAGTTTTGTACAACTCTTTGACACACATATTGTGAGTTTGAACGTCCCAATACAACCCATGAGAGCTGAAAGGAAAACATATTTGATATGAAAGGGATTCGAACATGAAACTCTAAGATTGAGAGTTGAGCATATATATCCATCCAAATATCCTTGGAACAATGTGACGAAAGATCTGGTACACAAAATAACACGTATCTATCATTTCATATGAAATCTGTTTTCGAAGATTTCTCTCAAAAAAATCATGTCAAACATTCACCAACGTGACCAGATTTATCTTCTTCCGTTATAGGCCATATACTATGATAATTATAGTAAAGTTAATATTAGGTAACTGCATAACATAATAATAGAATTTTAGTTTTTATATCTTAAAGATCAACGAAATTGTTATAAAATATAGAAAAGTGAGTAAAGTTCAATGTAAATCATAAACTTAATGGTTTTATTATAAAAGGAGCTGAAGATTGATCATAATACTCAAAATGTGACCTAACCAAAAATATGTAATATGAAATTATGACTTCTTAATACTTCTATTTAATATTTTTTATGAAGAGAACTTAAAATGCTATTTACTTTGCCATAAGCAACATTACACTGCTTAAATGGTATAACATACTGATGAATCACTGTCGCAAGATTCTTTTCATTCATTAAATTATTGCCCCGCAGTGTCTTCGTGGTAGGTCTGCGGACTTACAGCACTAAAAATCGGGTTTCGATACCCGTGGTGGGCTGAACACAGATAACCCATCGTGAGCTTTATTAAGAAAAACAATTACTAAATTAGTAAAGTTACCACTGAGTAATTTGTTGAATATTTCTTTACCTTTAAACAGTCCGAAGACTTAGCCCTGTGTTACAACACTTACAACATTTATTTAGTTTAACTGAACTTCTGTGGCATATACATATATATATATATATATACAGAATGACACCGAGTGTGAAAATAAAACTCTACAATCTTACTCAAAGCGTTCCAATCCTAAGTTGACTTTGTTACAAGTACGATGATCGTCAATTAATATACGACTAGCATACAGTGTGTAAAAAAACTAGTCGTCTTTTTTAGGTCTATTAATTGTGACCTAAGAAAACAGTGTGTCAAGTCGCTGGTCGCCTTAAGTATTCTTTATAATTAAACAAGAGGAAATCTTCAATACCTTCGGCATTTGCAATTCCTTCAGGCGGAAATAGACTAAATTAATCTCTGAGACCTGTTCTCGTTTTCCTCAGATATATTTTTCTGCCCAACTAAAATTAAGTGCGGGGCGTCATATACGCTATTCAATTTTATAAGTCATTGGGAACTCTACCAGCTCTTCCCCAAATTAAAATTGTTTTAAGCAGAATTAGAGAAAATTAATATATGGGGCACATGACTTGGTTTAATTTTTCTTTTATTTACAAAAAGCTACACAATGAGCCAGTTTTTCTCTGCCACAGTAAGTATAGAAAACCTATTTTTATTGTTTTATCGAATCGCGATGTGCATTATAATTAATCTCAAACTGAATCAATAGAGGAGGTGAGTTGTTAATCCACTTAAAACTGGAATTTTATATCGATATCAACATGGATCTGTGAATCTTTATATGTGTTGAACACTCAATAAGAAAAGAAAAATTTGCTAACACGTAATTAGAAAGCCAACTACCTCTATTCTTGTTTGTCCTAACATAATTAGAAACTTACTTTTCACAGAGGAAAAAAAGATATTTTATATCTTCGTAAAAATACTAAATAATAGCAGTATTTCGACAAAGAATACTTTTCTTCCAGTTAACACTAAATGACTTATCGTTCAAAACTTTACTATTCTACCATATGAATATTGAATTTATTTCCTCTTTTTCCTCATCTTGGTACATAGAATAAAAGTAGGTAATTTGCAGAGCCAAGATAGGATTAAACGGTGAGTCAAAATTTCGTACTTAAAAAAAATACACACAAAACAATAATTCCAAGGTGTTCTTTGCTGCTCTCTGAAATACTCTAACTGACGAAAAATTTAGTAACATCACCGCTATCCTCCTATTTTAACTTTTACACGACTCATTCACAATCATGATATTCTTCCAGTTATTTTGACGATAATTTGTATTCCCTAGTTTTTGGTGGTCATAATAAATATGGTAATTACAATAACTCTTGATAGGCTAGGAGAAGAAACACTGTTATCTCTTTCGATATTAATTTGGAAAAAAACTCTTCAAACAAAACGCTTTTATGATGTAAGTCATAACATTCCTTTCATTAAAAGACCTTTCTCTAACTGATAAGAAAGGAGTGTCTCCCTGTTGTTAGAATGACAAATAATGAGTCAAAGAACAAAACACTTAACTTTCACTTTAGCTGAAACACAGACCGATTTTTTCACAGTTCTTTAGTATTCTTGATGTAATAAATGCTATCTTGCGGAAAGGTAACTTTTCAGACATACGAAAATCCGAATTATGGAAAAAAGCACATCACTGAAAAATATTAACTTCGCTCCCAATTAAAGAAAATATTCGTTGCAAACAAGCATTTTAAGATGGCTAAACGATGTTTTATATAAATATTATTGTGTGAATTCTATAGCTCAATGGTAAAGCACTGGTCTTGTAAACTAGCGGTTGTAAGTTCGAACCTTACTGGTGGCTTTACGTACTTTACGTATCGAAAAACTTATTAATCGTTTAATTCAATTAAAGACTGAAATGCATTAAATTTAATAGAGAACCTTCTTAAATTTTCGCTTTCAAAGAAAATTGTTTCTGATTATAACAAATCCAAGTAGCAATTGATAACACGATAAGATTAGTCTGCAATCCTAATGAAGTCTGTACTTTATTATTCGATATTCTTAGATTACAGAATACTTAAATAATGTCTATTCTTTTATAATCTACACAATACCACAAAACGCAAAATTTCACCATTAATTTATTGCTTAGCAAATTATTAGCTTTTTGTTCAAACTGTAATCTTATCGCGTATCCTTTGTTACTTGATCACAGAATTTTTTGTTTTTTTCATCATTGCATGATGGAGTTCAGCCATGTTACATAAACATTTCTGAAACGTCCAAGGTATCTCTTACAACACACATCATTAAGCTCTTGTTTAAAAGACACCACTAAGCTTAATTTCGAGCATGAGATCGGCATTCTGAGAGATAACTATTGGTAAGTATCGAATTACAGCCAAAACTGTTTCATTAAGATTTTATACATGTTGTAGATAAATAAGCCGTACGTGAACCTGACAATAACGAGTAAAAAAACCGTGTATGCAGAAGATGACGATTCTAGACGAAATACATTTTGTACCAACATACTTAATAAGAAAATATTTAGTATCACAATGATTATGAAGTAGTGACAAACATACAGAGTTCAGCATCGTCACAGTGAATACCCCCAACTCCTTGTGGTACAGCGGTGACTCTCCGGTCTGAGAAAGCTGGAAACCGGCTATCGAAATACGCAATTAGTAGAGCCTCAGATGGCCCTTTGTGTCGCTTTACTTTTTACAACAAACAAACATTCGTCACATTAGACGAAGGTTACAGATTTGTTTCGACTAAAATATATTAGCCATGAAGGGGGTGGTACATTAATATAATCAACTCACAATTGTCAATTAACGTCTTTTATACCTTGCAAAATTTAAAAAAATATCACTTAAACGTTGGCTAAATTCATTTTCGAGAAGACATCAGGGCATAACTAATGACTAATCACAACTTACGTACGAAAAAAGATTGTCTTGAAATTTTGGTTAAAACGTTCTTGAAATTTCATTCCAGCTTTTTGAATGTGTGCATATTTTGTAATCAAATGAAACACACGAATTGTCCCTGATGTGTTAAAATTGCAAGACTTATTTCCAGCATTTATAAAATGAGTTGTTTCCATATGTCACACAATTTTAGAGATGAGAAATTAAATCCTAAAAAAGCGGGAATCATTTCAATATCTCAATAGTTGCAAATCAAATCGTTGTTGATCAGCACGCAAAAAAACACATACAACCAAACATATATATAGTGGTAACCCTAATGGTGTGACTGTACGACAACAAACCGTAAGAGACAACTTAGTTTTGTGTTTTTACAGCCTCATAAAGAAGATGTACAGATTAACGTGTATATAGTGTTACTGTTAGTTGTGTGACTGTAAATCAGAACACAGTCAAGACAACTAACTCTCCAAGTATAAATTCTCCAGTTAGAAAGATAGAGTTACTCCTAAATATTTAGTGATCTTGTTAATAGCGTGACGATAAAGTAGAAAATTCTCAAGACTGTTTATGTTTCAATAATAACCAGTCTTGTAGTAGTTCCTCTAGCTGAGGAAATACTATACCAGGAAGACCTGGTGCACCCATGCAATGACAACTCTGTGTATTGATAACTCCGGTTATTTTGAGACAGTTGTCAGCTGATACTTTATATAGGACGATCGTAGACAGAAAATGTTTGAAATTAAACATACTTCTTTTGAAACACTATGCATCAGACACTGTTTTTAATTTTTCACTTTCAAAGCTAAAGAAGAAAGTAATTTAACTATTTTGATGACATGACTACTGACCTTCATATATGATGTACTAACTTAAGACATGTCTTTATCTGTAAAAGCATGGAAGGATGGAATAAACATTTGATATTTAACCTCACGTTTTTATCTAATACTGTTAAATACTGGTGTCCTTTGTGTTATATATAATACAATAAGAACTAATAACATTCTCTCTGAAGATTGAAAAATTATATCTCAAATCATACACAAAATAAAAATATAATGTACAAGATTTAAAATCCTGTTCAACAGTGTACCATATGTTTGACTTACTTGTCATGTAGTCGATTTTTAAGCTCGCTGATATAGTTGCACGAATTAGAAGTTCAGATAAATGTTCTGCATAAATGAAGTTTGAAGAACACAAAGTTAAACCATGCTCCTTCAGTGTTATGGGACAGAGTTACAGCGGCATTACTACGCATTTACCCGCCAGAGGCCGTGATTCGATATTCATGAACCACATTGAATCTCTGTGTGCTTAACTTTAAAATAAACACATTTATTTTATTAGAGACTGAAAGGTGATTTATAGACAAGTAGAAAACCTGGGTCTTTAATGGAAAAATAGAAATAGTGAAAATACTATAGACGCATGAAAATATTCTTTTTTTCCCCACAACATAAGACATTTCGGTCATGTTACATTACATGTTAAAATATATTTTCTGAGAGATAGAAGAGACGTTTATGTAACACTGTTTAATCAACTTTCCGAAATGTAAAGCCACCAGTGAGGTTCGAACTCACAACCCCTGGTTTACGAGACCAGTGCTCTACCACTGAGCTATGGTGGATTGCAAATCAACATTTACGTAAAGCGCAATTCATTCATCTTAAAATGCTTCTTTGCAAAGAATGTTTTCTTCAATTTGGAACAAAGTTAATATTTTTCAATGATGTGTCTTTCTCCATAATACGGATATTCGATATGTCTGAAAAGTTACCCTTCCGCAAGATAGCCTTTATTACATCAAGAATACTAAAGAACTGTGAGAAAATTGGTCTGTGTTTCAGCTAAAGTGAAAGTTAAGTGTTTTGTTCTTTGACTCATTATTTGTCATTCCAACAACAGGGAGACACTCCTTTCTTATCAATTTCAGAAAGGTCCTTTAATGAAAGCAATGTTATGACTTAAAACACTTTTTAACTTTTATACAACTTGTGTATATTATTTTTATATTATTTTATTTAAAGTTTATGTTCTACATATTAGGCTCTTCTAGAATACAAAAGTTGGAGAAATAGTTAAATTCCTCAAAGTTACATCAGTATATCATTGGTTTCTTTTTTGTTTTACAAAACAATAATGAATATCCAATATACTTTTGAACTAATGCTAATAAATCTTTCGAGGATAATAGCTATAAGAGAGTGAATTTTCAACTGACAAAAGATGCAAGTGATGAAATCGAAAATAAAAAAAAGTATATGTAAAAGTAATGAAATGGTTACTTTTGAAACAGAATTTCATAGAGAAACAATAACGCGCAAACAAAAGTTCAAATAAATAAACTATAATCATACTGAGGGCTGCAAAGTTGTGTCGTGAAGTCATAAAACGTTTGTTGAAGTTATGTTTAGGAACTGGATATGGGATTGTTTGAAAAGTAGGTAAGAATCATAAAAATATTTTAACTTATGTGTAGTAAATATAAACGTCTCTTTACATTCGTTTGAGCAATTCTGTCGCTTATTCGCGTTATAATGTTTGTGCGTCAAACGGAGCAGACGTGCAAGTCCAGAGCTGCGAGAGACGTACTATAAAGAGAAGGAATATTTTGCTTAAGTGCATAATTTTCAAGTTTTACTTTAAAAGGTTTACTCTTGGTCCTTATCAGGACTAGTAAAACAAATAGGATGAAGAGGAGAAAGATCGCAACACGATCTAATGGAAAAGCTTTAACAAACGAGGAAATAATAGAAATGCTAAATGAGGTGATCGAATGACCAGCCTCAGAATTTTTTAGCAGTTCGACAGAGAGCAAATACTCAGGAGCAGAAGATATAACAAGACAAGAAACACAAGAAGCAAAAGCTACCACGAACAAAAGGAAGCTGAAGAAGAAAAATGATAAGGTAAATATAGTTTCGGACAATACTACTAACCTTAACCCTAATAACACAACTGACCATGGTGCTAACAATACTAAAAATTCAATTGTCAATAACGCAACTAATGTAAGTAATGTTAAAGCCGCTAATTCTAATGATAACAATGCCACTAGTACTTGCAAAAATAACACAACTAACCAGGATACTAATAACACCGCTAACGCCACTAACTCTAAGAGCACAACAACTGTCATACAATCACACGATTCCCCTCAATACAGAACCCCAACTCTGTTCATTGAAGGAATAAACAACACAACACGCATCCCTCAGATAGTCAAACAACTGAGGGCCTATTACCCGGGCATCCTGTTTAAGGACATTAAACGTCCTCCCAACGGAAGAATCATGTTAAAGTGCGCAGAACCACACGAGTTTGCACATATTTTGCCCACAGGCCCAAGAATGCCTTCAGGGTCCAAGCCACCATCAGTACACCAACAAACAACACGCCAAAGTTAACTGTCATTATTTGAGGTGTCGATTTCGACATCGAAGATAAGGAAATCACAGAGGAGTTATAAACACAAGGCTACGACATTGTAAAAGCAGACCGAATCATCTCATGCAGAACGAAACAAAAAACGCCACTGATCAAGGTAACCGTTGTTATGTATATGTGTAAATATTTTGTAAACGACAACATGTCGTATTGTGTTTGAATTTTCATTTGTATTATTCATTTTTTTCCATATTGATATTATTGTTTCGAAGTTTAAACTAAAATATGTTATTTATTCAGGGTAACGTTTTAGAACTTTCTCGAATTAAGTAGACCAATCACATGTTTGTAAATGAGTGCTGGTGACTTCCTATCTCGACGTGTCGTCTCGTGCAAGAACGGATATGCGTGAATAGCTCTGGAGTTGATGGAAATTTCAAGATTGTTCGAGAAATAGGCCTATCGGTATAAAAGACGGTGACAAGAGACAGATTCAGTCATGAGTCATCAGTTTTTATTTGAAGGAAAAGAGATAGATTCGGTCATCAGTTTTTATTCGAAAAAAGAAGATAGATTCAGTCAATAGTTTCATTCGAAGAATAAGAGTGAGTTTCAGGCATCAGTTTTAGTTATTTGAGAAAGATTAAGTGTTTGCTTTTTTCCCTCACAACATAAGACATTTCGGTCATGTTACATAAACGTCTGTTTTATCTCTCAGAAAAGATATCTTTAAGCCGTACTGTTTAATAACGCTTAATAAGATTTTTGAAATGTAAAGCCACCAGGGAGGTTCGAACTCACGACCTTTGGTTTACGAAACCAGTGCTCTACCACTGAGCTATGGCGGATTACAAACCAAAATTTACGTAAAGCACAGTTCATTCATCTTAAAATGCTTCTTTGCAAACCATATTTTGTTTAATTAGGAGCGAAGTTAATATTTTTCAATGATGTGCCTTTCTCCATAATACGGATATTCGATATGTCTGAAAAGTTACCCTTCCGCAAGATAGCCTTTATTACATCAAGAATACTTAAGAACTGTGAGAAAATCGGTTTGTATTTCAGCTAAATTGAAAGTTAAGTGTTTTGTTCTTTGACTCATTATTTGTCATTCTAACAACAGGGAGACACTCCTTTTTTATCAGTTAGAGAAAAGTCCTTTAATGAAAGCAATGTTATGACTTAAAACACTTTTTAACTTTCATACAACTTGTAGATAATATTTTTATATTATTTCATTTAAAGTTTGTGTTCTTCATATTAGGCTCTTCTAAAATACAAAAGTTGGAGAAATAATTAAATTCTTTAAAGTTACATCAGTATATCATTGGTTTCTTTTTTGTTTTACTTTCGTGACTGTCGTCCACAAATGAGCTTGACAACACCACCCACAGTCAAGTTTTGGACAACTCTTTAAAAAACATATAGTGGGATTGAACGTCCCAATTCAACCCCTTAGATCTGAAAGGAAAACATGTTTAATATGATTGGAATTCAAACCGGAAACTCTCGTATTAAGAGTTGAACACATATAATCATCCAATTCATATAATTATCCTTGGAACATTGTAACAAAATACATGGTATACAAGATAAGACGTTCTATCACTTCATACGAAATCTGTTTACAAAGATTGTTCACGATAAAATTATGTCAAACATTCACCAATGTGACCAGATTTATCTTCTCAGGCAACTGGTCAAAAACTATAATGATTATAGATAAGTTAGTGTCAGGCTACTGTATATAACAATAATAGAATTTAAGTTTTATACACTAAAAGTCAACAAATATGTTATAAAGTTTAGAAAAGTGGGGAAAGTTCATTGTTTGTCAGAAAGAAATGTAACTATGTCTCAGTCAAAAGACTATGCCAGTCGTCATTGTTACATCGTTTATTCAGGTATTAACTCAAGGACTTGCAAATTATAAAAACTACTTTGAGTAAATTACCTAAATCATAAATTTATCAAATAATTGTTACTATAAAGATAGTGATATGTTGATATAAATTACTCTTTGTTGATTCACATCTGAATTGTCTGTACATGCTTTATAACAAAACTTAATGATTAAAGACAATAAGATATTTAGTGGTCCATTTCAACTGTCCCATCCTCTAAGTCAAACTAAAATGATTATAAAATAAAATAAAAACATTTGAAGCCAACTCTTATCATTCATTAATATATTAGGTTTTGTTTTAAACTCCCTTAAGTTTACTCTCTCCAAAATATTCCAGTTAATCTGAAAAACAATTCTTATACGAAAAACATATATTGTGTTAAATAACAGGTCGTCCTTTTTAAGTCTATTAATACTCACCTACGAAAACAGCGTGTCAAGTTGTTGGTCGCCTTACGTATTCTTTAAAATTAAACAACAGAACATATTCAATATTTACGGCACATACAATTCCTTCACGCGGAAAGAGAATTCATTAATCTCTGAGACATTTTCTCGTTTTTCATAGATATATATTTCTGCCCGTGTAATACTAAGTGCGGGGCGTCATATACCCGATTCAATTTTATTAGCCATTACGAACTTTACCAGCTCTTCCCCAAATGAAAATTGTTTTAAGCAGAATGAGAGAAAATTAATAAATGAGACCTATAAAATAGATTAATGCTTTCGCTTGTTGAAAAAAGCTACACAACGAGCCAGTTTTGCTCTGCCACTGTAAGTACAGAAAACCTATTTTTGGTGTTTTATCAAATCTCAATGCGCATTGTAATTCCTCTCAAACTGAATCAATAGAGAAGATAAGGTGTTAATCCACGTAAAATCGGTATTTTTTATTGATATCAACATCGATCTTTGAGCTTTAACATTTTCTGAACAGTCGATCCGAAAAGAAAAGATTCTTATTACTTGATCACAATGCCAACTAGCCCCACGCTTTTTAGTTTTTGTTTGTTTTTGAATTTCGCTCAAAGCTACTCGAGGGCTATCTGTGCTAGCCGTCCCTAATTTAGCAGTGTAAGACTAGAGGGAAGGCAGCTAGTGTTATGTATATGTGTAAATATTTTGTAAACGACAACATGTCGTATTGTGTTTGAATTTTCATTTGTATTATTTATTTTTCCATATTGATATTATTGTTTCGAAGTTTAAATTAAAATATGTTATTTAGGGTAACATTTTAGAACTTTCTCGAATTAAGTAGACCAATCACATGTTTGTAAATGAGTGCTGGTGACTTCCTGTCTCGACGTGTAGTCTCGTGCAAGAACGGATATGCGTGGATAGCTCTGGAGTTGTATGGAAATTGCGAGATTGTTCGAGAAATAGGCCTATCGGTATAAAAGACGGTGACGAGAGATAGATAGAGTCATCAGTTTTTATTCGAGTGAGAGAGATTCAGTCATTAGTTTTATTAGAAGAAAAAGAGTGAGATTCAGACATCAGTTTTATTTCAAAAAAAGAGAGCTGGCTATTTGAGAAAGATTAAGTGTTTGCTGTGAATATTCGACGTGGATTTGTGATTGAAATTAAATCTACGGAAGCCGTGATTTTATTTCGTCAATCTCTACGATACATCTGAATTACTGCTTGTGCTGAGAGACGTCGATTTCATTGAACTGTGAACTGTTTCGGAATTTCTTCTTGGGACCAAATTCACACCCAGACTGGAATTTGGGACTGTAATTTTAGATCATTACATTAGATACAGGCCAGAACCGTTTTGTGTTAAGATTTATTTTGAAGTTTGAAACTAATATTATTTTGTTTTGTAATTAATTTCGAATGTTGTAACTTAATATCTGTCACTATTATTGTATAATTCATGTTATATCTGTTATATTTATTAATAGTTTAGAGTAATAAATTATACAAGCTGTTATCTGCATTTTTCTGTTGCGTTTAGTCTACGAAGAACTTAAAACATCAAAATATACGTAACACCGTCAAGAGTAAAAATGATCAAGATAAATTATTAAAAAACGGATGCTTCCTATTTTTCAAGAGACATACCACCGAACCGGAAAAAAAAACACCAAAAGCCCATTATTCAATGTTATAAATGTCAAAGTTTCGGACATAAGAAAACTAATCGCATGGCCAAGGACAGAGGTGTGAGATGTGGCGGACCTCACGAGGTCGCTCATTGTCCTAATGAGCGTAACCGAGTGAGATACGCAAACCGTCAGGGCCCTCACGCAGCCAGTTACAAAGGCTGCTCCAAATACACACAGATACGAAACAAAATTATTTTCAAAACCACGAACATAAACAATCAAACCCACGACACTCACATCACCAAACAACCATTACTACAAACTCCAACAGACATACAAATCAAAAACTCTCAAACTCAACCAACACGTATTTACGCAGACGTCACACGCTCGAAAACAAAACAAGCATTAAACTCCACAGAATTCACCACAAATCTATTAGCAATGCTAATAGAATTGTGTAATCTCCCCACATTCGAATCAAGGCACTAGTCACTCAAGGCTGTTTGCAGCCTTGCAAGTTATTACTTTCACCTTCCCCACCTCAAACCACACCATCTTTCACTCAAAATTCATGCAAGGGAAATAAAACACATTAAAATTTTACACATCAACTGCCAAGGAAATCTCAAAGATAAAAGGATAGAAATATACAACATAAACAAACATAAATCACAACATGATCATCGTATCAGAAACACTTAACACAGAGATACAAAACACTACAATCCCCGGATTCATCACGCACAGCATACCTTACTCAAAAAACAACATAGATGTAATAGCCGACTTTAGTACAGAAATTTCGTATTTAATCTTGATAGAAGATTCCTTCAGATCTAACATAAATGAAACCATTGTTTGTAATACACACTTTAACAACCGATTAACTATTTAGATTCTAGCCATATATTGTTCATCAACTAAAGATATCGACAATAACTTCCTTCATAAATGTGTCAATCGTAAACCCAAACCAATTATTATTAAGGATTTTAATTCTCCGCATACAGAACTAAGGGGAAACAGAAACACACACAGAAAATTGTGCGTAAAAAGATTTTCTTTCTAGTAACAAAGTGCACCTAATTAATGACCACACATAAAAAACACAATTCCTAAAACAAGAAGAAAGCAATCACTTATTTAATAGACTCTAACACCAGAAATTCAAGCACTAATAATCAAAGGCAGACAATAAAGACGAACACACTATGTTACACGTGATCTACACATTAAAACACAAATGAATAAAACAAATACAAAAATTATACAAGAAATTAAAAAGTAAAAGAAACTAATTGGCAAAACTTCTGTTAAAATTTGGAAAAAATTAAGAACAATCCAAAAGAAATTTGGAAAAAATTCAAGAGTATTGCTTCAGACAAAAACACAAATCACATGCTACAACATATCACACACAACAATAAAATCGCAAGGACGGACGTAGAGAATGCTGACATATTAGCTGACTACTACGAATCCTCCTTTAGCGATCTAAATTCAGTAAACTTTGATACACTACACCTACATCATGTCAACAAGCTCATAAATACAAATCAAGCTTCATTCTCACCACGATTCTTTGGCGAGACACTATAAGCATACTCAATTTCAATCAATAGAAATATAACCATAACCGAACTAAAAATTAACATCAAAAACTTAAATAATACTTCCCCCGGACATGACCAAATAACAAACATTATTCTAAAAAAAGCTCTACTCTACTGTTACAACACCTCACAAACATCATGAACAATACACTAGCGACTGGATATTAACCTGAAACTTGGAAAAAAGCCATCATAACCACGATCCCAACGAAACAAACCAACAGAACAAATCCAGATAATTTCCGCCCCATCAGTCTGTTAAGCTGTCTTGGACGACTGATGGAGAGAATTATCTCCAACCGTTTCCTCCATTTTTGCGAATCAAACAACATCCTTCCAGAATCTCAAAATGCATCCAGGAAAAATCGGCAAACAACAGATCACGTCACACGACTCACCGAATCAAAAAAGCAAAGGAAAAATCTAGAAAAATAAAATTATCACTCGGAAATACAACCATTAACATGAGCAAAAACATCACATTCCTTGGCATCACTTTCGCCACAAAACTAACATGGAAAAACATATAAACAATATACACTCATCAATAAGAAAAAAATATTTTACACCTCAATACTCCAACCAATATACAATCGAAATGTTCACCAAACACTATTATAAAAATATACAAGGCTTACATCCGTCCACAAATAGAGAATGGATGTCAAGTAACATACAATATGTCAAACAACACACTACAGAAAATCCAAGCTCAACAGAATAGAATACTGAGATTTGCATTCAGTCTACCGTCATTCACGTCAGTAAATTATGTACATCAAAATAGCAATTTACCAACACTAAGAGATAAACTAACGGAAATATTACACAAATATCATCTGAAAGCAGAAAACAGAAACAAACTCACGGCATCACTATACAAACTAGTTGGTGCTCCAACAAAATACATTTCACCTCACAACATATTTCAAGAATCACAAATTACACAACAAAGTATCTAAAGAAATAAATTCAAGTCAATAATATGTATTTCTTTTTTTTTTCACATATCAAGCACAGGACTGGCAAAACTTTCGGCTTTCCCGTGAAAGTGGTTTTCTCGAAGCACTCCAGTTTCCCTCCACTGCAAAAACTTAAGCATTGGATTTTTAGATCACAGACCAGGCAACTTTATTGCCAGACGCTGAGTCGGGTCGTTTGAATTGAATTCATATTCATATTTGCTTGACTTCTACCTTTCGGAACGGGACTTGGCCATTCTCTCCGGTGCTGCCTTTGCCTCTGTCCAAGATAACATTTAGAGTGACATCCTCTACCCAAAAAAAGAGAGTAAAATTATTCAATAAATAAATGAATAAAACTAAACCTAATAACAATTCACGAAAGGGGACGAAGAAGAACCACAACATTCCTGAACACCCCAGTTGGAGAGAGAATTCTTACGATTTCTCTCTCTCTAAACTAAACCCCTGCCAAGTAAGTTGGAGTTTGAGTTTCGAGCCTCACCGGTGGCTTTAAATTTCGAAAAACTTATTGATCGTTTTTCTCAAATAAAGACTGAGATGCGTTATTTTTCATATAAGTCTTTTTAATTTTTCTCTGTCAAAGAAAATTGTTTCTCATTATCACAAACAACGGTAACAGTTAATAATACGATAAGATTAGTCTGTAATCGTAATAAAGTCAGTACTTTATAATTCAATATTCTTAGATTACAGAATACATCAATAATGTCTGTATTATTTTATAACCTAGAAAATATCACATATCGCACAATTTCACCATTAATTTATTACTTAGCAAATTATTAGTTTTTTGTCTGTTGGTAAGTATCGAATTACAGCCAAAACTGTTTCATTAAGATTTTATACATGTTGTAAACAAATAAGCCGTACGTGAACCTGACTATAAAGAGTAGAAAAAACAGTGTATGAAGAAGATCACGATTCTAGACGAAAGACATTTTGTACCAAAATACTTAATTAGAAAATATTTAGTATCGCAATGATTATGAAGCTTTGACAAACACACAGAGTTCAGCATCGTCACAGTGAACACCCCCCAACTCTTTGTGTAACAGCGTTGAGTCTCCGGTCGGAGAAAGCTGGAAAGCGGCTATCGATATACGTAATAAGCACAACCTAGATAGCCCTTTGTGTCGCTTTACTTTTAAAAATTATGTTTCTCAAATGTCTTTGAATATATATATATATTCAATCATCTAACACCGCCCTCTACATTCCGACACTCAGTTACAAAACCCCTTTCAAACATGTGGTCAGCTTACGGCCACTTACCTCTTTCTTTCTTTATGAACATGCGATGACCGAAGAAGGTCGAAACGTTGTTCGCTCCTCTGCGTAAAATATTTTCTCAACACAAACGAGCAGTTTTTACATATATATTTCTCTACAAGTGGGTTTTCTCGACATGACGGAGCAAAATAATTCCCTACAAACATAATAACGCGAATAAGCGACAAAATTGTTCAAACGAATGTAGAGAGACGTTTATATATACTACACATAAGTTAAAATATTTTTATGATTCTTACATACTTTTCAGATAATCTCATGTCCACTTCCTAAACATAACTTCAACAAACGTTTAATAACTTCAATACACAACTTTGCAGCCCTTAGTATGATTGTAGTTTATTTATTTGTACTTTTGTTTGAGCGTTATTGTTTCTCTATGAAATTCTGTCTCAAAAGTAACCATTTCATTACATATAAAAGTATTTTACATATACTTTTATATTTTCGATTTCATAACTTGCATCTTTTGTCAGTTGAAATTTCACTCTTTTATAGCTATTATCTTCGAAAGATTTATCGACATTAGCTCAAAAGTATATTGGATATTCATTATTGTTCTGTTTTATTATGTTTTGATTTACCTACGCTTTTGTATAAACCGATAATTTTATTTTTTCATATTGTTAAATATTCCGTATTTGATTGTCTAACGTAATTATTTTTCGCTCTAAATTAATAAAAAAATACTTATTGAACTTAAGATCTCAAATTAATAAATAATTTATTATGTATGATTATAAAATATAAAAATACTGGTAGTCTAATGACACTATATTAGATAGCGGTCGATGTGAAATCGTCACTGGTCTAATTTACTTTTACTGTATATCTGAAATCCGTAAATATTCTGCCATCTACACATAATCGCGGAGAAAATCTATTTCACCTGCACTGATAATCTTTGATAAATTATTGGTAGAAAAACTATATTTATCATGCCACGGGCTGGAAGTTTCATTTTTTTAAAAAATATATTAGCTTAAACTTACACCATTACGATCAACACAAAGCTTCTTTATAAAATTCTGGAAAACATTTTTTTATTTATGTATCCTTGTTGTAAATTTGAAAACTTATACGAAATAAAAAAACAATATATTGATTAGCATTTATTCTTTTAGATTCTACGCAGGTGTTCATTTCTGAATTTATTTCTAGACTGGAATTTGAGACTTTCATTTTAGATCATTATATCAGATACAGGCCAGTACCATTTTATATTGTGTTTAGTTTTGAAGGTTGAAACTAGTACTATTTTGTGTTGTAATAAATTTTGAATGTTGTAACTTAATATCTGTCACTGTTATTATATAATTCATGTTATATCTGTTACATATATATATTTAGTTTAGTGTAATAAATTATACAAGCTGTTATCTGTGTTTTTCTGTTGCGTTTAGTCTACGAAAAACATAAAACATAAAAAACGTAACAGTGTGTTTCCTTAAACTTTATTATTTTCTCAGCTATTACGTAACAAATATTTAGATTCTTTTTCAAAGAATACTAGTTATTCATCATCACAGTGTTTTATTATATTTTGTATAAACCTGGAATTTTATTTCTTCACATTGTTAAATTAATAAATATTACATACCTCTGTTGATTAAAGTTATTATTGAACTTAAGATATCAAATTAATTATTAGAGTATTATGTATTATTATAACATTTAACGTTTCTGTTAGTTATATCACATTGTATAAGACAGCGGTCAATATAAAGCCATGACGAAGTTTATTTATCCTGAGTGTCTGAAGTCCGTTAATTTTCTGACATCAAATATCTAATCGTCGACAAAATCCATTTCACTTATACTGATAAACTTTAAAAGATTCTTGGAAAAGAAACCATATTTGCAAATTCACGGGTTGAAAATTTCATGATCAATATTTTAATACATAATCATTCCTTATAAAAAAAAAAACATTTAGTACCAAACATTCATCACAAAGCTTCTTTATAAAATATAACAAAACACTTTTATGTATCTTTGGTGCCAAGTTTGTTTGCTTGTTTTGGAATTTCGCACAAAGCTACTCGAGGGCTGTCTGTGCTAGCTGTCCCTAATTTAGCAGTGTAAGACTAGAGGGAAGGCAGCTAGTCATCACCTCCCACTGCCAACTTTTGGGCTACTCTTTTACCAACGAAGAGTGGGATTGATTGCAACATTATAACGCCTCCACGGCTGGGAGGGTGAGCATGTTTGGTGCGACCGGGATTTTTGTTTGATTTAACACAATTAGAAACTTAATTTTCACAAAAAAAGACAAATATCTTATCTACTCGTAAAATACTAAATAAATAGTAGTATTTCAACAAAGCCATCGCGTAACCTTAGCAGAAAAAAAAATGTAAAGAATAGAGACAGCTAGTATTCCTATAATGAAATAGATAGAAATTTTCAAAAAGAGCGGTTGATTAGTAGATTTCATGAAACCTGAAAATAAATATATATGTAATTAGGTAGCTTCTACTAAACTGAATGGACGAAGCTCTTATAAACTGGAGCGTTTACGGTGGTATTAAATGCTGGACTTGCTTCCATAATGCATCGCCGAGCGCGTTAAGGCATGCGCTCGTAATCTCAGAGTCGCGGGTTCGCATCCGATTTGCGATAAATATGCTCACCTTCCCAGCCGTGGGGGTATTATAATGTGAGGTCAATCCCACTATTCTTTGGTAAAAGAGTAGTCCAAGAGTTGGCTGTGTGTGGTGATGTTTAGCTGCCTTCCCTCTAATCTTGGTAGAAAAACTATATTTATCATGCCACGGGCTGGAAGTTTCATTTTTTTTTTCAATATATAAGCTTAAACTTACGCCATTACGATCAACACAAAGCTTCTTTATAAAATTCTGGAAAACATTTTTTTATTTATGTATCCTTGTTGTAAATTTGAAAACTTATACGAAATGAAAAAACAATATATTGATTAGCATTTATTCTTTTAGCTTCTACGCAGGTGTTCATTTCTTCAAAATATTGTGTTAATTTGTTCAAAATGTTTGTACAGAATAAACACGAAATAAGCAGTGGTGACTCAACTGAATTTTTAAACATTTTACATTTTTTAAGATTTCCTACTCAAAGAACTATCTGAGCTCTGCTTACCACTGGTAACGAAACCTGGTTTTCAGATGTCTCAGTCCGCAGTCATACCACTGTGACTCTGTGGAGAGCACAAAAAAAGTAAACGTCAGTAACTAAGCTTCACATAAAACATAGAAAAATGATGTAGATGGCCACATGTACTTTTTAAATTCCACTTATACATGTATACATACATATTTAAGATAAATGTAAGACGTCAGATAACATAGAGATATATTAAGCAACACTAATGTATGGTGATATATTTTCCATTGCTTTTCCTCATCTCTCTTGGCCGCATAAAGACCAGTCACAGTTACTGTGCAGCTCCTTTTTTTTCCTCTTACACTGAAAACCTGCACACACCACAAGGTTGAGAACGTTAATTAATAATTATTATGTTGGAAGTATTTCGTCCTATTCTGGTATAATTTTGTGTCGGAACATTTCTGTAGCCTTCTTTCAGTGTGATGGACACTTTCTTACAGCTAAAGACAGTGTTACATCACGGATATTGAACTCGGTTGCGAGAACTGAAAAGGCGGAATCATACCTCATTGCCACTTTGGGTCTCCACTTTAACCACACTAAACTCTGTTTGGATTTTGATGTTGCAAACTTTATCTGAATCCAAATAATGTCTAACTAAATATATTGCTACAAAATTTCTGTTTCACTTTTGTCCAGAATCAAAAACTTCTGCTCAAACAGTACGGCTTTAAGATACCTATAGTGAGAGATAGAACAGACGCTCATGTAACATGGCCGAAATCCATTATGCAGTGGGAAAAAAAAATTTAGATCCTGTAAGTAGCGTCGTTCCTTTTGGGCAGAACCTCTATACATAAAGATGTGACACGCGATAACAATACAGTTGCTACAGCAAGTTAATAACTAGCGTGGTAGTAAAATAAAAATCTGCCCTACATGGTACGCAATGGCGCTTTTTTGGATATTGTAGGAGTTTTATGAAGCCATTATAAAGTTGACGACGAAACAGGTATCTTATAATAATTTAATTAAGGCGAATTATCGCTAGAAAACGCCTGAAGCCAAACATACTTCTTTTGAAATACTATATAACTAACACTGTTTTTAAGTATTCACATTAATGATCTAACTGCCGACTTTCATTTACGACTGTTACGTATTTTTAATGTTTCAAGTTCTTTGTAGACTAAACGCAACAGAAAGACGCAGATAACAGCTTGTATAATTTATTACACTAAACTATTAACAAATATAACAGATATAACATGAATTATATAATAATAGTGACAGATATTAAGTTACAACATTCGAAATTAATTACAAAACAAAATAATATTAGTTTCAAACTTCAAAATAAATCACAACACAAAACGGTACTGGCCTGTATCTAATGTAATGATCTAAAATTACAGTCTCAAATTCCAGTCTAGGTTGTGAATTTGGTCCCACGAAGTAATTCCGAAACAGTTCACAGTTCAATAAATTCGCCGTCTCTCAGCACAAGCGGTAATTCAGAAGTATCGTAGAGATTGACGAAATAAAATCACGGCTTCCGTAGATCTAATTTCAATCACAAATCCAAGTTGAATATTCACAGCAAACACTTAATCTTTCTCAAATAACTAACTCTCTTCTTTTGAAATAAAACTGGTGTCTGAATCTCACTCTTTGTCTTCGAATAAAACTAATTACTGAATCTCTCTCCCTCGAATAAAACTGATGACTGATGACTGAATCTGTCTCTTGCCACCGTCTTTTATAGCGATAGGCCTATTTCTCGAACAATCTCGCAATTTCCATACAACTCCAGAGCTATCCACGCATATCCGTTCTTGCACGAGACTACACTCTAAACAAGAAGTCACCAGCACTCATTTACAAACATGTGATTGGTCTACTTAATTCGAGAAAGCTTTAAAATGTTACCCTAAATAAAGAACATATTTTAGTTTAAACTTCAAAACAATAATATCAATATGGAAAAATGAATAATACAAATGAAAATTCAAACACAATACGACATGTTGTCGTTTACAAAATATTTACACATATACATAACACATACCTTCCTCAAATTTGACATACACGCATAATTTACAATACGCAGACGACATCGCTATCTGGAGCATCTCCAGAAACACAGTGATGGCTATGTCTCGCGTAAAAGAATCACTGAAGAACGTCTCAACATGCAGTAACAAATGGAGAGTTGTGTTAAATCCAACCAAAAAAAAGCAATCACTTTCCACAGGAAATTAAAAAGCAAAGAAAAAATCTGGAAAAATAAAATTATCACTCCTAAATACAACCATTAACATGAGCAAAAACATCACATTCTTTGGCATCACTTTCGCAACAAAACTAACATGGAAGAAACATATAAACAATATACACTCATCAATTAGAAAAAAAGATTTTACACCAAAATACTCTAACCAACAGACAATCGAAATGCTCACCAAACACCATTATATAAATATACAAGGCTTACATCCGTCCACTCATAGAGTATGGATCTCAAGTAACATACAATATGTCAAACAACACAATCCAGAATATTCAAGTTCAACAGAACAGAACACTAAGATCTGCATTCAGTCTACCGTCATTCACGCCAGTAAATAAAATACATCAAATTAACAACTTACTAATCCTTAGAGATAGACTCAAAATAATATGCACAAGTTGTATAAAAGTTAAAAAGTGTTTTAAGTCATAGCATTGTTTTCATTAAAGGACCTTTCTGAAATTGATAAGAAAGGAGTGTCTCCTGTTGTTAGAATGACAAATAATGAGTCAAAGAACAAAACACTTAACTTTCACTTTACCTGAAATACAAACCGATTTTCTCACAGTTCTTAAGTATTCTTGATGTAATAAAGGCTATCTTGCGGAAGGGTAACTTTTCAGACATATCGAATATCCGTATGATGGAGAAAGGCATATCATTGAAAAATATTAACTTCGCTCCTAATTAAAGAAAA
Source organism: Carcinoscorpius rotundicauda (assembly GCA_011833715.1). NCBI lineage: Eukaryota > Metazoa > Arthropoda > Merostomata > Xiphosura > Limulidae > Carcinoscorpius > Carcinoscorpius rotundicauda. The sequence goes on along the minus strand of CM022394.1, from coordinate 13,337,165 downwards.
TATTCTTTGCAAAGAAGCATTTTAAGATGATTGAACTGCACTTTACGTAAAATGTAGTTTGTAAACCCCCATAGCTCGGTGGTAGAGCACTGGTCTCGTAAACCAGGAGTCGTGAGTTCGAACCTCACTGGTGGCTTTACATTTCAAAAAGCTTATTACGTGTTATTAAACATTGGGGGTTTAAGATATCTTTTCTGAGAGATAGAAGAGACGTTTATGTAACATGACCGAAGTGTCTCATTTTGTGGGGAAAAAAAAGATTATGCACGTACGTTTATAGTATTTTCAATATTTTTATTTTTCCATTAAAGACCCAGGTTCTCTAGTTGTCTATAAATCACCTTTTAGTCTAAAATAAAATAAATGTGTTTATTTTAAAGTTAAACACACAGAGATTCAATGAGCTATATATACTCTGTGTTTCACGAATATCGAATCCCGGCCTCTGGCGTGTAAATCCGTAGAAATACCGCTGTAACTCTGTCTCATAACACTAAAGGAGCATGATTTAATTGTGTGTTCTTCAAACTTCATTTATATAGAACATTTATTTAAACTTCTAAATCGTGCTATTTTATCAGCGAGCTTAAAAATCGAGTACATGACAAGTAACTCAAACATATTGTGCACTGTTGAACAGGATTTTAAATCTTGTACATTATATTTTTTATTTTGTGTATAATTTGAGAAATATAGTTTTTCAGTCTCGACAGAGAATGTTATTAGTTCTTATTTTATTATATACAACACAAAGGACACCAGTATTTATTAGTATTAGATAAAAACGTGAGGTTAAATATCAAATGTTTGATCCATCATTCCTTGCTTTTACAGATAAAGACATGTATTATGTTAGTACATCATATATGAAGGTCAGTAGTCATGTCATTAAAATAGTTAAATTACTTTATTCTTTAGCTTTGAAAGTGAAAAATTAAATACAGTGTCTGTTATATAGTATTTCAAAAGAAGTATGTTTAGTTTCAAACATTTTCTGTCTACGATCGTCCTGATTAAAGTATCAGCTGATAATTGTCTGATAATAACCGTTGTTATCAATACACAGAGTTGTCATTGCATGGGTGCACCAGGTCTTCCTGGGAGAGTATTTCCTCAGCTACAGGAACTACTGTAAGACAGGTTATTATTGAAACATAAACAGTCTTGGGAATTTTCTACTTTATAGTCATGCTATTAACAAAATCACTAAATATTTAGGGGTATCTCTATCTTTCTAACTGGAGAATTTATACTTGGAGAGTTAGTTGTCTTGGCTGTGTTCTGATTTACAGTCACACAACTAACAGTAACACTATATACACGTTCATCTGTACATCTTCTTTAAGAGGCTGTAAAAACACAAAATTAAGTTGTCTCTTACGGTTTTATGGTTTACAGTCACACCATTAGGGTTACCAATATATATATGTTTGGTTGTATGTTTTTTTGCGTGCTGATCAACAACGATTTGACCTGCAACTTTTGAGATATTGAAATGATTCCCGCTTTTTAAGGATTTAATTTCTCATTTCGAAAACTGTGTGACATATGAAAACTTCTCATTTAATAAATGCTGGAAATAAGTCTTGCAATTTTAACATATAAGGGACAATTTTTGTTCTTCATTTGATTACAAAATATGCACACATTCAAAAAGCTTGAATGAAATTTGAAGAACGTTTTCACCAAAATTTCAAGACAATCTTTTTCGGTCACGAGTTTAAATTGGTTCTGAGATATATAGAAAATAAAATCTAATTTATATCAGTTGAAATACTGTAATTTTCATTGTTATCAAGAGATATCCTGAACGAAAATAGCTTGGACTTAGACGATATTTAAATAAACGTCTTTATTTAGACATTCAATTGAGCATAACGTCTACGTCTTTATACCATAATTATAATAATTGTTGATATGAAGTAAAGAGGACGGTGTATATCGTTAATTAACGCTAAAAAATATAAAAGAGTAGTGATTGATACGAATAATTTTCAGAAAAATTTCCAGTATATTTGTTTCCTCTTCATATAAACGGTGATAAAGTTCTCTCGCAGGTATAAACAATCGATAATTGTAATTTTCAAAGGAACGTGAATGTCGCAAATTCCAACTGATGAATGTAGGAACGTTCCAAAAGAAACGGACGTTAATCTGTAACTCCAATACATTCACTTGAATGGTAGTTTTTTGAAGAAAATACCAGTAATTAATCATATGGTTTATCTCTTTGCATCTTTAAAAAATATTGTTTACGAAATGTTTCCCTTACTTAATACTATAGAAAACACCTATATTCTTAAACATATCGTGAGCAATGGTGAAAGAAGAAATATCGATAATGTTTCAAATTTTCTAATGTAAATACTCATGCTTGTGTCTTCAAAGACAATCAATTTCTTTATCATTAAATGAAGCAGCATCTGTTATTACGCTGTGTTAACATTCATTGAAGAAAGGTACACTTTTAAAGATGTTTCGTACGTAAGTTGTGATTAGTCATTAGTTATGACCTGGTGTCTTCTCGAAAATGAATTTAGCCAACGTTTTACGGAAATGACTTTTTTTTCGAAAATGTGCAATGCTTAGGAAAGTCACAAAAGAGATTTGTAACGTGAGGAAATAATGTGATCAATATGTCTCACACTAGCTGTTAATTATTTGAAATTGAATTTTTACTTTAAACTCCCGGTCTATTTTGCATTTTATTGAGGGTTCCAGTTCCGCTTTCCAAATTAAAAAGCTGTACATATAAATTGTCACATGTATTTCTCCAAGTTCTACTGACATGCGTATACTTTTAACACCAGTGTATGACGTGTCATAAATTATGCTATATTAAGTATTTTTGATATTTCTTATAGTTGTTATATTTTTGATTTCTTTTCCTAAACTTGTCAACAACATTAAGCTCAGGCCCTGTTTATGTGGAACTCGCCAGGTTGTTTAATAGTGTTATTTTTTTATTTTTGCAAGGTATAAAAGACGTTAATTGATAATTGTGAGTTGATTATATTAATGTACCACCCCCTTCCGTGCTAATATATTTTGCGTCGAAATAGATCTGTAACCTTCTTCTAATGTGATGGAAGTTTGTTTGTAGTAAAAATTAAAGCGACAAAAAGGGCGATCTAGGCTCTGTTAATTACGTATATCGAAAGCCGGTTTCCAACTTTCTCAGACCGGAGACTCAACGCTGTACCACAAGGAGTTGGGAGTTATTCACTGTGACGATGCTGAACTCTGTGCGTTTGTCACAGCTTCATAATCATTGTGATAGAAAATATTTTCTGATTAAGTATTTTGGTACAAAATGTCTTTCGTCTAGAACCGTCATCTTCTGCATACACGATTTTTTTTCTCGTTATAGTCAGGTTCACGTACGGCTTATTTATCTTGTTTTGTTTGTTTTTTTATATGAAATATAATTAAATATTACGTAAGCCTTGGCAAAGCGCATAATAGAAAAACGAGAGTTTTATTTTATTTTGTTTTGTGTGTGAAATTTGTTTTGTCTTAGAAGTACGAAACCCAGTTGGGGGTTTATAAACAATTTTTGACTTAAGACTTCAGAAAGTTTTGATTCATGGATATGAGTGCCTGAGGTTTAATTTACTTTAATTTAAATATTACGGTAGGCTGATAGAGATCCTGATGAGTAATAAAAGATAGGTATTTCTTACACATATATATATATGTAATAACAAAGAAAAAATAATATTTCACAGATTAATTTACTCTAATCTTACTTCAACGAATTTCAAGTGGCACAGCGAGTTAATCTGAAGCGTGAAGAATACCATTTTGATAAGATACTTTGTATGATGAATAAGTAATAAACTTAATCGCTGAATCTGCGAGAGAAATTACAAATGACAGTTAAATTATTTGCGTTATTTGCAGATGTTTTTCTTTAATAAACATTCGTATCCAACAATTTATGGACATTGGTTAAAAAGTCACTCAGAATAATTTTCAAAAACATCAGGTTTTTACAATTACGAAACGTAGGTTGGACTTTGTTATCGAGTGAAAATTTGTGAATATATGTATATATACATCTTAAAGGTGGGACACAAAACATGGGTAAGAGCAGTTGTTTAGTAATGATAAATGTAAGTTTATTAAACAAACATTTAAAGAGTATTAACGATCAAGGAACAGTTTCTCATTTGGAACAAACACAAAAACCTCAGTGACGATCATTTTTCTTCCTATCCTAGGCAGGTGGGTTAAGACGTTCGACTCGTAATCCGAGGGTCGTGGATTAAAATCCCCGTCGCAGCAAATATACTCGCCCTCTCAACCGCGAGGGCATTGTAAAGTGATGTTCAATCCCTCTATTTGCTAGCAAAAGAGTAGCCCAAGAGTTGGCGGTGAGTGGTGAAGACAAGCTTCCTTCCCTCTAGTCTTACACTGCTAAATTGTGGACGACTAACGCAGATAGCCCTTCAGTAGCTTTGAGCGAAATTTAGAACAAACAAACAATTAACTGTCCCTTAAGATATAATAAAATAATTAAAAGAAAATTATGCTTACAACCATATTTAAAAAAATCATTTTTAATTAGTTAAACTTTTGTGCTCTTTAAAAGATAAATAGGCGTGTTAAAATTAAATATCTAAAATATTTCTTTGTGAAATATGTTAATTAGGTCTATACCATGTAAAAACTACACTGATAAACACCACACCAACATTATTTATAAAAATACAATGTGATAACAGCCACGACTTCTCTATTAGAGAAAGAAGTAGAAAATTGGAGACCAGATTCAAAGAACACAAAAAGTCACCATCTGACGTTTCCGAACACTGCAAATCAAATAATTACAACATAAACACCCAAATACTAAGTAAAGATATAAACATAAAGAAACGAAAAATTAAAGAAGCCTTACTTATACAACAACTCAAGCCCAAAATAATTTTGTTGTTGTTTGTGAATTTCGCACAAAGCAACTCGAGGGATATCTGTGCTAGCCGTCCCTAATTTAGCAGTATAAGACTAAATGGAAGGCAACTAGTCATCACCATCCACTGCCAACTCTTGGGCTACTCTGTTACCAACGAATAGTGGGATCGACAGTCACATTATAACGCCTTAACGGCAGGGAGGGCTAGCATGTTTGGCAGAACAGGGATGCGAACCCGCGAAACACAGATTACGAGTCGTACGCCTTAACGCGCTTGGCCATTCCGGGCCACCCAAAATAATCCAATACAAAGGAAGACCTTTAAACCTATATTAATATATATATTCAAACATCTCAGCCCACCTTCTATATTCCTTCACTAAGTTTCACAACCCCTTTCAAACATGTGGTCAGCTATTGGTTGCTTACCTCTTTCTTTCTTTGTGAACCTGACGATGACAGAAGGTCGAAAAGTTGTTCGCTCTTCTACATAAAAAACGTTTTAACAACACAAACCAGTCGCTTTTACATGTATAATTTTCTCTACAAGAGGCTTTTCTCGTCATCACTGAGAGCATTAATTCACAATTATTAACTTTTGAAGCATAGAGACATGCGATTTTTGGTAAAGTATATTATATCTAAATAATGATATTTTTTATGCTAAATTCATGTCACTTTATATTGTTTCATAAGTACACAGTACAGTTTTTGTCGGCAAATCAGAAAATATGTTATATAGAACATTTAATGTTTATTGCTCATCGAAATATCAAACAAAATTTCACAAATAATAAAAATTCATAAATGAAAACGAATTGACAATCATGATTTTAAAAGAACATGTTATTGTAAAACAAGTGATTTCTTTTACATATTTTATAAACCAAACATTTATTCTTTACCTTCAGGACAGCAGTGTAAAATCAGACGCTTAAGAAACATATTTAAAGGTTTGTCAAAAAAACTTCAAGGTTCACAAACCATTTAAATAAACATTTTAACTTTTATACAACTTGTGCATATTATTTTTATATTATTTCATTTAGAGTTTTTGTTCTACATCTTAGGCTCTTCTAGAATAAAAAAGTTGGAGAAATAGTTAAATTCTTCAAAGTTACATCAGTATATTATTGGTTTCTTTTTTGTTTTACTTTCGTGCTTGCCGTCCACAAAGGAGCTTGACAACACCACCCACAGTCAAGTTTTGGACAACTCTTTAACACACATATTGTGAGTTTGAACGTCCCAATACAACCCCTGAGAGCTGATAGGAAAACATATTTGATATGAAAGGGATTCGAACATGAAACTCTAAGATTGAGAGTTGAGCATATATAACCATCCAAATATCCTTGGAACAATGTGAGAAAAGATCTGGTACACAAAATAACACGTATCTATCATTTCATATGAAATCTGTTTTCGAAGATTTCTCTCAAAAAAATCATGTCAAACATTCACCAACGTGACCAGATTTATCTTCTTTCGTTACAGGCCATATACTATGATGATTATAGTAAAGTTAATATTGGGTAACTGCATAACATAATAATAGAATTTTAGTTTTTATATCTTAAAGATCAACGAAATTGTTCTAAAATATAGAAAAGTGAGTAAAGTTCAATGTAAATCATAAACTTAATGGTTTTGTTCTAAAAGGAGCCCAAGATTGATCATAATACTCAAAATGTGACCTAACCAAAAATATGTAATATGAAATTATGACTTCTTAATACTTCTATTTAACATTTTTATGAAAAGAACTTAAAATACTATTTACTTTGCCATTAGCAACATTACACTGCTTAAATGGTATAACATACTGATGAATCACTGTCGCAAGATTCTTTTCATTCATTAAATTATTGCCCCGCAGTGTCTTCGTGGTAGGTCTGCGGACTTACAGTGCTAAAAATCGGGTTTCGATACCCGTGGTGGGCAGAGCACAGATAACCCGTCGTGAGCTTTATTAAGAAAAACAATTACTAAATTAGTAAAGTTACTACTGAGTAATTTGTTGACTATTTCTTTACCTTTAAACAGTCCGAAGACTTAGCCCTGTGTTACAACACTTACAACATTTATTTAGTTTAACTGAACTGCTGTAGCATATACACATATATATATATACAGAATGACACCGAGTGTGAAAATAAAACTCTACAATCGTACTCAAAGCGTTCCAATCCTAAGTCGACTTCGTTACAAGTACGATGATCGTCAATTAATATACGACTAGCATACAGTGTGTAAAAAATCTAGTCGTCTTTTTTAAGTCTATTAATTGTGACCTAAGAAAACAGTGTGTCAAGTCGCTGGTCGCCTTAAGTATTCTTTATAATTAAACAAGAGGAAATCTTCAATACCTTTGGCATTTGCAATTCCTTCAGGCGGAAATAGACTAAATTAATCTCTGAGACCTTTTCTCGTTTTCCTCAGATATATTTTTCTGCCCAACTGAAAGTAAGTGCGGGGCGTCATATACGCGATTCAATTTTATAAGTCATTGGGAACTCTACCAGCTCTTCCCCAAATAAAAATTGTTTTAAGCAGAATGAGAGAAAATTAATAAATGAGACCTATAAAATAGATTAATGCTTTCGTTTGTTAAAAAAAGCTACACAACGAGCCAGTGTTGCTCTGCCACTGTAAGTATAGAAAACCTATTTTTGGTGTTTTATCAAATCGCAATGTGCATTGTAATTCCTCTCAAACTGAATCAATAGAAAAGATAAGGTGTTAATCCACGTAAAATCGGTATTTTTTATTGATATCAACATCGATCTGTGAACCTTAACATTTTCTGAACAGTCGATCCGAGAAGAAAAGATTCTTATTACTTGATCAGAATGCCAACTAGCCCTACGCTTTTTAGTTTTTGTTTGTTTTTGAATTTCGCTCAAAGCTACTCGAGGGCTATCTGTGCTAGCCGTCCCTAATTTAGCAGTGTAAGACTAGAGGGAAGGCAGCTAGTCATCACCACCCACCGCCAACTCTTTTACCAACGAATAGTGGGATTGATTGTCACATTATAACGCCCCCACGGCTGGGATGGTGAGCATGTTTGGTGCGACTGGGATTCTTGTTTGATCTAAATAATTAGAAACTTACTTTTCACAAAAAAGACAAATATCTTATCTTCTCGTAAAATACTAAATGAATAGTATTATTTCAACAAAGCCATCGCGTAACTTTAACAGAAAAAAAATGTAAAGAATAGAGACAGCTAGTATTCCTATAATGAAATAGATAGAAATTTTCAAAAAGAGCGGTTGATTAGTAGATTTCATGAAACCTGAATATAAATATATATGTAATTAGGTAGCCTCTACTAAACTGAATGGACGAAGCTCTTATAAACTGGAGCGTTTACGGTGGTAATAAATGCTGGACTTGCTTCCATAATGCATGGCCGAGCGCGTTGAGGCATGCGCTCGTAATCTCAGGGTCGCGGGTTCGCATCCGAGTTGCGCTAAATATGCTCACCTTCACAGCCGTAGGGGCGTTATAATGTGAGATCAATCCCACTATTCGTTGGTAAAAGAGTTGCCCAAAAGTTGGCGGTGGATGGTGATGACCAGCTGCCTTCCCTCTAGTATCACCCTGCTAAATTAGGGACGGCGAGCACAGATAGCCCTCGAGTAGCTTTGTGCGAAATTCCAAAACAAACAAGTATTAATTGGGCAGATAAATATATCTGTAGAAAACGAGAAAAGGTCTCAGAGATCAATTAAGTTTATTTACGCCTGAAGGAATTGTATGTGCCGAAGGTATTGAAGATTTCCTCTTCCTTTATGTGGCCAAGAGAGATGAGGAAAACCAATGGAAAATACATCAAGATACATTAGTGTTGCTTATTATATCATTACGTCTTACATGTATGTTAAATATGTATATATACCTGTGGAATTTAAAAAATATATGTTGCCATCTACATTATTTTTTTATGTTTTATGCAAAGCGTATTTACTGACGTTTACTTTTACTTATGATTAATAAACTGATTACGAGACTTCTAACCCGTGGCATTATAAATATGGTTTCTCTACCAATAATTTCTCAAAGATTATTAGCGTAGGTGAAACAGATTTTGTCCACGATTATGTATAGATGGCAGAATATTTACGAATTTCAGATATACAATTTAAATAAATTAGACCAGTAATGATTTCACTTCGACCGCTATCTAAAATAGTGTCATTACACTACCAGTATTTTTATATTTTATAATCATACATAATAGATTATTTATTAATTTGAGATCTTAAGTTCAATATGTATTTTTGTTAATTTAGGGCGAAAAGCAATTGCATTAGTCAATCAAACACGGAAAATTTAACAATATGAAAAAATAAAATTATCGGTTTATTCAAAAGCGTAGGTAAATCAAAACATAATAAAACAAAACAATAATGAATATCCAATATACTTTTGAACTAATGTTAATAAATCTTTTGAGGATAATAACCATAAGAGAGTGAAATTTCAACTGACAAAAGATGCAAGTGATGAAATCGAAAATACAAAAGTACCTATATATATAAGTAATGAAATGGTTACTTTTGAAACAAAATTTCATAGAGAAACAATAACGCGCAAACAAAAGTACAAATAAATAAACTATAATCATACTGAAGGCTGCAAAGTTGTGTCGTGAAGTCATTAAACGTTTGTAAAAGTAATGTTTAGGAACTGAATATGGGATTATCTGAAAAGTAGGTAAGAATCATAAAAATATTTTAACTTATGTGTAGTAAATGTAAACGTCTCTTTACATTCGTTTGAGCAATTCTGTCGCTTATTCGCGTTATAATCTTTGTGCGTCACTTTGCCGGCGTCATCTTTGAAGGTCGTCGTCAAACGGAGCAGACGTGCAAGTCGAGAGCTGCGAGAGACGTACTATAAAGACAAGGAATATTTTGCTTAAGTGCATAATTTTCAAGTTTTACTTTAAAAGGTTTACTCTTGGTCCTTATCAGGACTAGTAAAACAAATAGGATGAAGAGGAGAAAGATCGCAACACGATCTAATGGAAAAGCTTTAACAAACGAGGAAATAATAGAAATGCTAAATGAGGATACTAACCAGGATACTAATAACACCGCTAACGTCACTAACTCTAAGAGCACAACAACTGTCATACAATCACACGATTCCCCTCAATACAGAACCCCAACTCTGTTCATTGAAGGAATAAACAACACAACACGCATCCCTCAGATAGTCAAACAACAGAGGGCCTATTACCCGGGCATCCTGTTTAAGGACATTAAACGTCTTCCCAACGCAAGAATCATGTTAAAGTGCACAGAACCACACGAGTTTGCACATATTTTACCCACTGGCCCAAGAATCCCTTCAGGGTCCAAGCCACCATCAGTAAACCAACAAACAACACGCCAAAGTTAACTGTCATTATTTGAGGTGTCGATTTCGACATCGAAGATAAGGAAATCACAGAGGAGTTATAAACACAAGGCTACGACATTGTAAAAACAGAACGAAACAAAAAACGCCACTGATCAAGGTAACCGTTGTTATGTATATGTGTAAATATTTTGTAAACGACAACATGTCGTATTGTGTTTGAATTTTCATTTGTATTATTCATTTTTTTTCCATATTCATATTATTGTTTCCAAGTTTAAACTAAAATATGTTGTTATTTATTTAGGGTAACATTTTAGAACTTTCTCGAATTAAGTAGACCAATCACATGTTTGTAAATGAGTGCTGGTGACTTCCTGTCTAGACGTGTAGTCTCGTGCAAGAACGGATATGCGTGGATAGCTCTGGAGTTGTATGGAAATTTCAAGATTGTTCGAGAAATAGGCCTATCGGTATAAAAGACGATGACAAGAGACATATTCAGTCATGAGTCATCAGTTTTTATTTGAAGGAAAACAGATAGATTCGGTCATCAGTTCTTGTTCGAAAAAAGAAGATAGATTCAGTCATTAGTTTTATTCGAAGAATAAGAGTGAGATTCAGGCATCAGTTTTAGTTATTTGAGAAAGATTAAGTGTTTGCTGTGAATATTCAACTTGGATTTGTGATTGAAGTTAGATCTACGGAAGTTGTGATTTTCTTTCGTCAATATCTACGATACATCTGAATTACTGCTTGAGCTGAGAGACGTCGATTTCATTGAACTGTGAACTGTTTCGGAATTTCTTCGTGGGTCCAAATTCACACCCTAGACTGGAATTTGAGACTGTAATTTTAGATCATTACATTAGATACAGACCAGTACCGTTTTGTGTTGTGATTTATTTTGAAGTTTGAAACTAATATTATTTTGTTTTGTAATTAATTTCGAATGTTGTAACTTAATATCTGTCACTATTATTATATAATTCATGTTATATCTGTTATATTTGTTAATAGTTTAGTGTAATAAATTATACAAGCTGTTATCTGCGTTTTTCTGTTGCGTTTAGTCTACGAAGAACTTAAAACATCAAAATATACGTAAGACCGTCAAGAGTAAAAATGATCAAGATAAATTATTAAAAAACGGATGCTTCCTATTTTTCAAGAGACATACCACCGAACCGGAAAAAAACACACCAAAAGCCCATTATTCAATGTTATAAATGTCAAAGTTTCGGACATACGAAAACTAATTGCATGGCCAAGGACAGATGTGCGAGATGTGGCGGACCTCACGAGGTTGCTCATTGTCCTAATGAGTGTAACCAAGTGAGATACGCAAACCGTCAGGGCCCTCACGCAGCCAGTTACAAAGGCTGCTCCAAATACACTCAGATAGGAAACAAAATTGTTTTCGAAACCACGAACATAAACAATCAAACCCACGACACTCACATCACCAAACAACCATAACTACAAACTCCAACAGACACACAAATCAAAAACTCTCAAACTCAACCAACACGTATTTACGCAGACGTCACACGCTCGAAAACAACACAAGCATTAAACTCCACAGAATTCACCACAAATCTATTAGCAATGCTAATAGAATTGTGTAATCTCCCCACATTCGAATCAAGGCACTAGTCACTCAAGGCTGTTTGCAGCCTTGCAAGTTATTACTTTCACCTTCCCCACCTCAAACCACACCATCTTTCACTCAAAATTCATGCAAGGGAAATAAAACAACACATTAAAATTTTGCACATCAACTGCCAAGGAAATCTCAAAGATAAAAGGATAGAAATATACAACATAAACAAACATATAAATGACAACATGATCATCGTATCAGAAACACTTTACACAGAGATACAAAATACTACAATCCCCGGATTCATCACGCACAGCATAACTTACTCAGAAAACAACATAGATGTAATAGCCGACTTTAGTACAGAAATTTCGTATTTAATCTTAATAGAAGATTCCTTCAGATCTAACATAAATGAAACCATTGTTTTTAATACACACTTTAACAACCGATTAACTATTTAGATTCTAGCCATATATTGTTCATTAACTGAAGATATCGACATTAACTTCCTTAATAAATGTGTCAATCGTAAACCCAAACCAATTATTATTGGGGATTTTAATTCTCCGCATACAGAACTAAGGAGAAACAGAAACACACACAGAAAATTGTGCGTAAAAAGATTTTCTTTCTAGTAACAAAGTGCACCTAATTAATGACCACACATCTACACACTTCTCAGCCGCCAACGGCTCATACGATGTACTCGATTTCATCATCGCACCCAAGGACATGGTAAACAGAATCTCCAGCTTTAAAGTACATAATAAAATCACTAGTGACCACTTCCCCATGTCATGTATGATTCACCCGCGCCACCCTGCCGTGGCGTACGTGACTCCTTCCGCATACATCTGCTCCCATTGGCTCAGCGGAATGTCTGCGTACTTACACGCTAAAATCTGGGTTTCGATACCCGTGGTAGGCAGAGCACAGATAGCCCATTGTGTAGCTTTGTGCTTAATTCAAAAAACAAAAAGGATACACCCGCACCAAAACAGGCTTGCTCACTTTCAATGCTACCCTGGAATCATACCTTCCCCACCTAATTGAACATGCTGACAATAAAACAGAACCAGACAATTATGTAAATCAAGTTACAGAAGCCATAAAGAAAGCCATAAAAAACACAATTCCTAAAACAAGAAGAAAGCAATCACTTATTTAATGGACTCTAACACCAGAAATTCACGCACTAATAATCAAACGCAGACAATAAAGACGAACACATTATGTTACATGTGATCCACACAATAAAACACAAATGAATAAAACAAATACAAAAATTAAACAAGAAATTAAAAAGTAAAAGAAACTAATTGGCAAAACTTCTGTTAAAACTTGAAAAAAAATTAAGAACAATCAAAAGAATTTTGGAAAAAATTCAAGAGTATTGCTTCAGACAAAAATACAAATTGCATGCTACAACATATCACACACAACAATAAAATCGTAAGGACGGACGTAGAGAATGCTTACCTATTAGCTGACTACTACGAATCCTCCTTTAGCGATCTAAATTCAGTAAACTTTGACACACAACACCAACATCATGTCAACAAGCTCATAAATACAAATCAAGCTTCATTCTCACCACGATTCCCTGGCGAGACACCATAAGCATACTCAAGTTCAATCAATAGAAAAATAACCATAACCGAACTAAAATTAATGTCAAAAACTTGAAGAATACTTCCCCCAGACATGACCAAATACCAAACATTATTCTAAAAAAAAGCTCTACACTCCTGTTACAACACCTCACAAACATCATGAACATTTCACGAAAGCGACTGGATATTTCCCTGAAACTTGGAAAAAAGCCATCATAACAACGATCCCAAACAAACAAATCAACAGAACAAATCCAGATAATTTCCTCCCCATGAGTCTGTTATACTGCCTTGGCAGACTGATGGAGAGAATTATTTCCAACCATTTCCTCCATTTTTGCGAATCGAACAACATCCTTCCAGAATCTGAAAATGCCTCTAGGAAAAAGAGGCAAACAACAGATCACCTCACACGACTCACCAAATCAATTTATAAAGCTTTCAACAACAATCAAGTAACCATCATGGTGTTCCTTGATGTCAAAAAGCATTAGACAGCGTATGGCACAACGCCATCAAATACAAAATAAAACACCTGCAAATAAATCCCACGATAGTTAAATGGATTTCAAGTTTCCTAACAGATAGAACAGCACAAGTAAAAGTCAATAAAACTATATCTAAATCATTTAATATAACCGCAGGAGTGCCCCAAGGATCAGTCCTCTCTCAACTTCTATGCATAATTTTCGTCAGTGACATACCTTCCTCAAATTTGACATGCACGCATAATTCACAATACGCAGACGACACCGCTATTTGGAGCATCTCCAATAACCCAGTGATGGCCATGTCTCGCGTGCAAGAATCACTAAACAACGTCTCAACATGGAGTAACAAATGGAGAGTTGTGTTAAATCCAATCAAAACACAAGCAATCACCTTCCACAGGAAATTAAAAAAGCAAAGAAAAATCTGGAAAAAATAAAATTATTTCTCGGAAATACAACAATTTACATGAGCAAAAACATCACATTCCTTGTCATCACTTTCGCCACAAAAATAACATGGAAAAAACATGTAAACAATATACACTCATCAATTAGAAAAAGGACTTCACACCAAAATACTCTAACCAATAGACAATCGAAATGCTCACCAAACACCATTATAAAAATATACAAGGCTTACATCCGTCCAGTAATACAGTATGGATGTCAAGTAAAATACAATATGTCAAACAACACACTCCAAAAAATTCAAGTTCAACAGAACAGAATACGAAGATCTGCATTCAGTCTACCGTCATTCACTCCAGTAAATAAAATACATAAAATTAGCATTTAACCAAAACTAAGAGATAGACCTACGGAAATATCACACAAATATCATCTGCTGTTGTTGTTGTTGTTGTTTTGAATTATGCACAAAGCTACACAATGGGCTATCTGTGCTCTGCTCACCACGGGTATCGAAACCCGGATTTTAGCGTGTAAGTCCGCAGACATACCGCTGAGCCACTGGGGGACAAATATCATCTGAAACTAGAAACAAACTAACGGCATCACTATACAAACTAGCTAGTGCACCAACAAAATTCATTTCACCTCACAACATATTTCAAGAATCACAAATTGCACAACAAAGTATCTAAAGAAATAAATTCAAGTCAATAATATCTATTCCATTTTTTTTTTACATATCGGGCACAGGACTGGCAAAACTTTCGGCTGTCCCGTGAAAGGGAGTTTTCTCGAAGCACTCCCGTTTCCCCACACAGCAAAAACTTAAGCATTGGATTTTTAGATCCCAGCCCAGGCAACTTTCTTGCCATACCCTGGGTCCGGTCGTTTAAATTGAATTCATGTTCATATTTGCTTGACTTTTGCCTTTCGGTACGGGACTTGGCCATTCTCTCCGGTGCTGCCTTTACCTCTGTCCAAGATAACATTTAGAGTGTCATCCTCCACCCCAAAAAGAGAGAGAAAAAAATTATTTAATAAAAAAATGAATAAAACTAAACCTAATAACAATTCACGAAAGGGGACGAAGAACAACCACAACGTTCCTGAACACCCCAGTTGAAGAGAGAATTCTTACGATTTCTCTCTCTCTAAACTAAACCCCTGCCAAGTAAGTTTGAGTTTGTGTTTCGAGCCTCACCGGCGGCTTTAAATTTCGAAAAACTCATTGATCGTTTAATTCAAATAAAGACTGAGATGCGTTATTTTTCATATAAATCTTTTTAATTTTTGGCTGTCAAAGAAAATTGTTTCTCATTATCACAAACTTCGGTAGCAGTTAATAACACGATAAGATTAGTCTGTAATCTTAATGAAGTCAATACTTTATTATTCATAATTCTTAGATGACAGAATACATCAAAAATGTCTGTATTCTTTTATAATCTAGAAAATATCACATATCGCCCAATTTCACCATTAATTTATTACTTAGCAAATTATTAGCTTTTTGTTGAAACTCTATTCTTATCGCGTATCGTTTGTTTTTTTATGCATAGAGTTTCTGCTCTGTAGGACACGACGTTAGTTACTGAATCACAGAATTTTTTTGTTTTTTTCATCTTTGCATGATGGAGTTGAGCCTTGTTACATAAACGTTCCTGAAACGTCCAAGGTATCGCTTACAACAAACATCAGTAGGCTCTTGTTTAAAAGACACAATCAAGCTTAATTTCGAGCATCAGATCGGCATTTTGAGAGATGACTGTTGGTAAGTATCGAATTGCAGCCAAAACTGTTTCATTAAGATTTTATACATGTTGTAGATAAATAAGTGGCCTGACATGGCCAAGTGCGTAAGGCGGTGCGACTCGTAATCCGAAGGTCGCGGGTTCGCGCTAAACATAATCGCCCTCCCATCCGTGGGGGTGTATAATTTTACGGTCAATCCCACTATTCGTTGGTAAAAGAGTAGCCCAAAAGTTGGCCGTGGGTGGTGATCACTAGCTGCCTTCCCTCTAGTCTTACACTGCTAAATTAGGGACGGCTAGCACAGATAGCCCTCGAGTAGCTTTGTGCGAAATTCCAAAAAAAACAAAAAACAAGATAAATAAGCCGAACGTGAACCTGACTAGAACGAGAAAAAAAATCGTGTATGCAGAAGATCACGATTCTAGACGAAAGACATTTTGTACCAAAATACTTAATCAGAAAATATTTTGTATCACAATGATTATGAAGCTGTGACAAACACATATAGTTCAGCATCGTCACAGTGAATAACTCCCAACTCCTTGTGGTACAGCGTTGAGTCTCTGGTCGGAGAAAGCTGGAAAGCGGCTCTCGATATACGTAATTAACAGAGCCTAGATCGCCCTTTGTGTCGCTTTACTTTTTACTACAAACAAACATCCGTCACATTAGAAGAAGGTTACAGATCTATTTCGACGCAAAATATATTAGCACGGAAGGGGGTGGTGCATTAATATAATCAACTCACATTTGTCAATTAACGTCTTTTATACCTTGCAAAATTTAAAAAAAATATCACTATTAAAAAACCTGGTGGGTTCCATAATAAACAGGGCCTGAGCTTAATGTTGTTGACAAGTTTAGGAAAAGAAATGAAAAATATAACAACTATAAGAAATATCAAAAATACTTAATACAGCATAATTTATGACACGTCATACACTGGTGTTAAAAGTATACGCATGTCAGTAGAACTTGGAGAAATACATGTGACAATTTATATGTACAGCTTTTTAATTTGGAAAGCGGAACTGCAACCCTCAATAATATACAAAATGGACCGGGAGTTTAAAGTAAAAATTCAATTTCAAAAATTAACAGCTAGTGTGAGACATATTGATCACATTATTCCCTCACGTTACAAATCTCTTTTCTGACTTTCCTAAGCATTGCACATTTTCGAAAAGAAAGTCATTTCCATAAAACGTTGGCTGTATTCATTTTCGAAAAGACATCAGGGCATAACTAATGACTAATCACAACTTACGTACGAAACATCTTTAAAAGTGTACCTTTCTTTAATGAATGTTAACACAGCGTAATAACAGATGCTGCTTCATTTAATGATAAAGTAACTGATTGTCTTTGAAGACACAAGCATGAGTATTTACATTAGAAAGTTTAAAACATTATCGATATTTCTTCTTTCACCATTGCTCACGATCATCTGAAATTACACGATATGTTTAAGAATTTATGTGTTTTCTATAGTATTAAGTGAGGGAAACATTTCGTACACAATATTTTCTTAAAGATGCAAAGAGATAAACCATATGATTAATTACTGGTATTTTCTTCAAAAAACTACCATTCAAGTGAATGTATTGGAGTTACAAATTATCGTCCGTTTCTTTTGGAACGTTCCTACTTTCATCAGTTGGAATTTGCAACATTCACGTTCCTTAGAAAACTACAATTATCGATTGTTTATACCTGCGAGAGAACTTTACCACCGTTTATATGAAGAGGAAACAAATATACTGGAAAGTCTTCTGAAAATTATTCGTATCAATCACAACTCTTTTATATTTTCTAACGTTAATTAACGATTTACACCGTCCTCTTTACTTCATATCAACAATTATTATAATTATGGTATAAAGACGCAGACGTTATGCTCAATTGAATATCTAAATAAAGACTTTTATTTAAATATCGTCTAAGTCCAAGCTATTTTCGTTCAGGATATCTCTTGATAACAATAAAAATTATAGTATTTCAAATGATATAAGTTAGATTTTATTTTCTATATATCTCAGGACCAATTTAAATGCGTGACCGAAAAAGATTGTCTTGAAATTTTGGTGAAAACGTTCTTCAAATTTCATTCAAGCTTTTTGAATGTGTGCATATTTTGTAATCAAATGAAACACACAAATTGTCCCTGATATGTTAAAATTGCAAGACTTATTTCCAGCATTTATTAAATGAGAAGTTTTCATATGTCACACTGTTTTCGAAATGAGAAATTAAATCCTAAAAAAGCGGGAATCATTTCAATATCTCAAAAGTTGCAGGTCAAATCGTTGTTGATCAACACGCAAAGAAACACATACAACCAAACATATATATATTGGTAACCCTAATGGTGTGACTGTAAGCCATAAAACCGTAAGAGACAACTTAGTTTTGTGTTTTTACAGCCTCATAAAGAAGATGTACAGATGAACGTGTATATAGTGTTACTGTTAGTTGTGTGACTGTAAATAAGAACACAGCCAAAACAACTTACTCTCCAAGTATAAATTCTCCAGTTAGAAAGACAGAGATACCCCTAAATATTTAGTGATCTTGTTAACAGCGTGACTATAAAGTAGAAAATTCCCAAGACTGTTTATGTTTCAATAATAACCTGTCTTACAGCAGTTTCTGTAGCTGAGGAAATACTCTCCCAGGAAGACCTGGTGCACCCATGCAATGACAACTCTTGGAATTGATAACTCCGGTTATTATGAGACAGTTGTCAGCTGATACTTTAATTAGGACGATCGTAGACAGAAAATGTTTGAAATTAAACATACTTCTTTTGAAATACTATATAACAGACACTGTTTTTAATTTTTCACTTTCAAAGCTAAAGAATAAAGTAATTAAACTATTTTAATGACATGACTACTGACCTTCATATATGATGTACTAACTTAATACATGTCTTTATCTGTAAAAGCAAGGAATGATGGATCAAACATTTGATATTTAACCTCACGTTTTTATCTAATACTAATAAATACTGGTGTCCTTTGTGTTGTATATAATACAATAAGAGCTAATAACATTCTCTCTTGAGATTGAAAAATTATATCTCAAATCATACACAAAATAAAAAATATAATGTACAAGATTTAAAATCCTGTTCAACAGTGTACCATATGTTTGAGTTACTTGTCATGTAGTCGATTTTTAAGCTCGCTGATATGGTAGCACGAATTAGAAGTTTAGATAAATGTTCTGCATAAATGAAGTTTGAAAAACACACAATTAAATCATGCTCCTTCAGTGTTATGTGACAGAGTTACAGCGGCATTTCTACGGATTTACACGCCAGAGGCCGGGATTCGATATTCATGAACCACATTGAATCTCTGTGTGCTTAACTTTAAAATAAACACATTTATTTTATTATAGACTAAAAGGTGATTTATAGACAACTAGAAAACCTGGGTCTTTAATGGAAAAATAGAAATAGTGAAAATACTATAAACGCATGTATATATTCTTTTTTTCCCCACAACATAAGACATTTCGTTCATGTTACATAAACGTATGTTCTATCTCTCAGAAAAGATATCTTAAAGCCGCACTGTTTAATAAACTTTACGAAATGTAAAGCCACCAGTGAGGTTCGAACTCACGACCCCTGGTTTACGAGACCAGTGCTCTACCACTGAGCTATGGTGGCTTACAAATTAAAATTTACGTAAAGCGCAGTTCATTCATCTTAAAATGCTTCTTTGCAAAGAATATTTTCTTTAATTAGGAGCGAAGTTAATATTTTTCAATGATGTGCCTTTCTCCATAATACGGATATTCGATATGTCTGAAAAGTTACCCTTCCGCAAGATAGCCTTTATTACATCAAGAATACTAAAGAACTGTGAGAAAATCGGTTTGTATCTCAGCTAAAGTGAAAGTTAAGTGTTTTGTTCTTTGACTCATTATTTGTCATTCTAACAACAGGAAACACTCCTTTCTTATCAATTTCAGAAAGGTCCTTTAATGAAAGAAATGCTATGACTTAAAACACTTCTTAACTTTAATACAACTTGTGCATATTATTTTTATATTATTTCATTTAAAGTTTATGTTCTACATATTAGGCTCTTCTAGAATACAAAAGTTGGAGAAATAATTAAATTCTTTAAAGTTACATCAGTATATCATTGGTTTCTTTTTTGTTTTACTTTCGTTCCTGTCGTCCGCAAATGAGCTTGACAACACCACCCACAGTCAAGTTTTGGACAGCTCTTTAGAAAACATATAGTGGGATTGAACGTCCCAATTCAACCCCTTATATCTGAAAGGAAAACATGTTTAATATGATGGGAATTCAAACCGGAAACTCTCGTATTAAGAGTTGAACACATATAATCATCCAATTCATATAATTATCCTTGGAACATTGTAACAAAATACATGGTATACAAGATAAGACGTTCTATCACTTCATACGAAATCTGTTGACAAAGATTGTTCACGATAAAATTATGTCAAACATTCACCAATGTGACCAGATTATCTTCTCAGGCAACTGGTCAAAGACTATAATGATTATAGTTAAGTTAGTGTCAGGCTACTGAATATAACAATAATAGAATTTAAGTTTTATATACTAAAAGTCAACAAAATTGTTATAAAGTTTACAAAAGTGGGAAAAGTTCATTGTTTGTCAGAAAGAAATGTAACTATGTCTCAGTCAAAAGACTATGCCAGTCGTCATTGTTACATCGTTTATTCAGGTATTAACTCAAGGACTTGCAAATTATAAAAACTACTTTGAGTAAATTACCTAAATCATAAATTTATCAATTAATTGTTACTATAAAGATAGTGATATGTTGATATAAATTACTCTTTGTTGATTCACATCTGAACTGTCTGTACATGCTTTATAACAAAACTTAATGATTAAAGACAGTAAGATATTTAGTGGTCCATTTCAACTGTCCCATCCTCTAAGTCAAACTAAAATGATTATAAAATAAAATTAAAACATTTGAAGTCAACTCTTGTCATTCATAAATATATCAGGTTTTGTTTTAAACTCCCTTAAGTTTACTCCCTCCAAAATATTCCATAAGTCAAACATTTAATCTGAAAAACAATTATTATACGAATAACATATATTGTGTTAAATAACAGGTCGTCCTTTTTAAGTCTATTAATACTCACCTACGAAAACAGCGTGAAAAGTTGCTGGTCGCCTTACGTATTCTTTATAACTAACCAAGAGGAAATATCAAATACTTGCGGCACTTACAATTCCTTCAGGCGGAAAGAGAATTCATTAATCTCTGAGACATTTGCTCGTTTTTCATAGGTATATATTTCTGCCCATGTAATACTAAGTGCGGGACGTCATATACCCGATTCAATTTTATTAGTCATTACGAACTTTACCAGCTCTTCCCCAAATTAAAATTGTTTTAAGCAGAATGAGAGAAAATTAATAAATGAGACCTATAAAATAGATTTATGCTTTCGCTTGTTAAAAAAAGCTACACAACGAGCCAGTTTTGCTCTGCCGCTGTAAGTATAGAAAACCTATTTTTGGTGTTTTATCAAATCGCAATGTGCATTGTAATTCCTCTCAAACTGAATCAATAGAGAAGATAAGGTGTTAATCCACGTAAAATCGGTATTTTATATTGATATCAACATCGATCTGTGAACCTTAACATATACTGAACAGTCGATCCGAGAAGAAAAGATTCTTATTACTTGATCAGAATGCCAACTAGCTCTACGGCTGGGAGGGTGAGCATGTTTGGTGCGACCGGGATTCTTGTTTGATCTAACACAATTAGAAACTTACTTTTCACAAAAAAAGACAAATATTTTATCCACTCGTAAAATACTAAATAAATAGTAGTATTTCAACAAAGCCATCGCCTCACTTTAGAAGAAAAAAAATATAAAGAATAGAGACAGCTAGTATTCCCATAATGAAATAGATAGAAATTTTCAAAAAGAGCGGTCGATTAGTAGATTTCATGAAACCTGAATATAAATATATATGTACTTAGGTAGCCTCTACTAAACTGAATGGACGAAGCTCTTATGAACTGGAGCGTTTACGGTGGTAATAAATGCTGGACTTGCTTCCATAATGCATGGCCGAGCGCGTTAAGGCATGCGCTCGTAATCTAAGGGTCGCGGGTTCGCATCCGAGTTGCGCTCAATATGCTCACCTTCCCAGCCGTAGGGGCGTTATAATGTGACGATCAATCCCACTATTCGTTGGTAAAAGAGTAGCCCAAAAGTTGGCGGTGGGTGGTGATGACTATCTCTCTTCCCTCTACTCTCACACTGCTAAATTAGGGACGGCGAGCACAGATAGCCCTCGAGTAGCTTTTTGCGAAATTCCAAAACAAACAAACAAAGAAGTATTAATTGGGCAGAAAAAAATATCTGTGGAAAACGAGAAAAGGTCTCAGAGATCAATTAAGTTTATTTACGCCTGAAGGAATTGTATGTGCCGAAGGTATTGAAGATTTCCTCTTCTTTTATGCGGCCAAGAGAGTTGAGGAAAAGCAATGGAAAATGTATCACGATACATTAGTGTTGCTTATTATATCATTACGTTATCTGACGTCTTACATGTATGTTAAATATGTATATATACCTGTGTAATTCATGCAAAGCGTATTTACTGACGTTTATTTTTACTTGCGATTAATAAACTGATTACGAAACTTCTAACACGTGGCATGATAAATATGGTTTCTCTACCAATAATTTCTCAAAGATTATTAGCGTAGGTGAAACAGATTTTGTTAACGATTATGTATAGATGGCAGAATATTTACGAATTTCAGATATACAGTTTAAATAATTTAGACCAGTAATGATTTCACTTCGACCGCTATCTAAAATAGTGTCATTAGACTACCGGTATTTTTATATTTTAAAATCATACATAATAGATTATTTATTAATTTGAGATCTTAAGCTCAATATGTATTTTTATTAATTTAGGGCGAAAAGCAATTGCATTAGTCAATCAAATACGGAAAATTTAACAAAATGAAAAAATAAAATTATCGGTTTATACAAAAGCGTAGGTAAATCAAAACATAATAAAACAAAACAATAATGAATATCCAATATACTTTTGAACTAATGTTAATAAATCTTTCGAGGATAATAGCTATAAGAGAGTGAAATTTCAACTGACAAAAGATGCAAGTGATGAAATCGAAAATAAAAAAGTATATGTAAAAGTAATGAAATGGTTACTTTTGAGACAGTATTTCATTGAGAAACAATAATAAACTATAATGATACTGAGGGCTGCAAAGTTTGTGTCGTGAAGTCATTATTCGTTTGTTGAAGTTATGTTTAGGAAGTGGATATGGGATTGTCTGAAAAGTAGGTAAGAATCATAAAAATATTTTTACTTATGTATAGTAAATATAAACGTCTCTTTACATTCGTTTGAGCAATTCTGTCGCTCATTCGCGTTATAATGTTTGTGCGTCACTTTGCCGGCGTCGTCTTTGAAGGTCGTCGTCAAACGGAGCAGACGTGCAAGTCGAGAGCTGCGAGAGACGTACTATAAAGACAAGGAATATTTTGCTTAAGTGCATAATTTTCAAGTTTTACTTTAAAAGGTTTAATTTTAGTCCTTATCAGGAGTATTAAAACAAATAGGATGAAGAGGCGAAAGATCGCAACACGATCTAATGAAAAAGCTTTAACAAACGAGGAAATAATAGAAATGCTAAATGAGGTGATCGAATGACCAGCCTCAGAATTTTTGAGCAGTTCGACAGAGAGTTCAGAGAGCGAATACTCAAGAGCAGAAGATATAACAAGACAAGAAACACAAGAAGCAAAAGCTACCACGAACAAAAGGAGGCTGAAGAAGAAAAATGATAAGGTAAATATAGTTTCGGACAATACTACTAACCTTAACCCTATTAACACAACTGACCATGGTACTAACAATACTAAAAATTCAAGTGTCAATAACGCAACTAATGTAAGTAATGTCAAAGCCAATTCTAATGATAACAATGCCACTAGTACTTGCAAAAATAACACAACTAACCAGGATACTAATAACACCGCTAACGCCACTAACTCTAAGAACACAACAACTGTCATACAATCACACGATTCCCCTCAATACAGAATCCCAACTCGGTTCATTGAAGGAATAAACAACACAACACGCATCCCTCAGATAGTCAAACAACTCAGGGCCTATTACCCGGACATCCTCTTTAAGGGCATTAAACGTCTTCCCAACGCAAGAATCATGTTAAAGTGCACAGAACCACACGAGTTTGCACATATTTTGCCCACTGGCCCAAGAATGCCTTCAGGGTCCAAGCCACCATCAGTACACCAACAAACAACACGCCAAAGTTAACTGTCATTATTTGAGGTGTCGATTTCGACATCGAAGATAAGGAAATCACAGAGGAGTTAAAAACGCAAGGCTACGACATTGTAAAAACAGAACGAATCATCTCTTTTAGAACGAAACAAAAAACGCCACTGATCAAGGTAACCGTCAAGAGTAAATATGATCAAGATAATTTATTCAAAAACGGATGCTTCCTATTTTTCAAGAGACATACCACCGAACTGGAAAAAACACACCAAAAGCCCATTATTCAATGTTATAAATGTCAAAGTTTTGGACACACGAAAACTAATTGCATGGCCAAAGACAGATGTGTGAGATGTGGCGGACCTCACGAGGTTGCTCAGTTTCCAAATGAGCGTAACCAAGTGAGATGCGCAAACTGTCAGGGCCCTCACGCAGCCAGTTACAAACGCTGCTCCAAATACACTCAGATAGGAAACAAAATTATTTTCGAAACCACGAACATAAACAATCAAACCCACAACACCCACATCACCAAACAACCATTACTACAAACTCCAACACACACAAATCAAAAACTCTCAACCTCAACCAACACGTATTTACGCAGACGTCACACGCTCGAAAACAACACAAGCATTCAACTCCACAGAATTCACCACAAATCTATTAGCAATGCTAATAAAATTGAGTGATCTCCCCACATTCGAATTAAGGTACGAGTCACTCAAGGCTGTTTGCAGCCTTGCAAGTTATTACTTTCTCCTTCCCCACCTCAAACCACACCATCTTTCACTAAAAATTCATGCAAGGGAAATAAAACAACACATTAAAATTTTACACATCAACTGCCAAGGAAATCTCAAAGATAAAAGGATAGAAATATACAACATAAACAAACATATAAATGACAACATGATCATCGTACCAGAAACACTTTACACAGAGATACAAAACACTACAATCCCCGGATTCGTCACTATTCGTCGGAATAGTGGGATTGACCGTCACATAATACACCCCCACGGCTGGGAGGGAGAGCATGTTTAGCGCGACGCGGGCGCGAACCCGCGACCCTCGGATTACGAGTGCACGCCTAAACGCGCTCGGCCATGCCAGGCCATGAGTCAAATAAAGACTGAGATTCGTTATTTTTCATATAAATCTTTTTAATTTTTGGCTCTCAAAGAAAATTGTTTCTCATTATCACAAACAACGGTAGCAGTTAATAATACGATAAGATTAGTCTGTAATCGTAATAAAGTCAGTACTTTATTATTCAATATTCTTAGATTACAGAATACATCAATAATGTCTGTATTCTTTTATAATCTAAAAAATATCACATATCAACAATTTCACCATTAATTTATTACTTAGCAAATTATTTGTTTTTTGTCTGCTGGTAAGTATCGAATTACAGCCAAAACTGTTTCATTAAGATTTTATACATGTTGTATACAAATAAGCCGAACGTGAACCTGACTATAAAGAGTAGAAAAAACAGTGTATGAAGGAGATCACGATTCTAGACAAAAGACATTTTGTACCAAAATACTTAATTATAAAATATTTAGTATCGCAATGATTATGAAGCTTTGACAAACACACAGAGTTCAGCATCGTCACAGTGAATACCCCCTGCTCTTTGTGGTACAGCGTTCAGTCTCCGGTCGGAGAAAGCTGGAAAGCGGCTATCGATATACGTAATAAGCAGAACCTAGATAGCCCTTTGTGTCGCTTTACTTTTAAAAATTATGTTTTTCAAATGTATTTGAATATATATATATATTTCAATCATCTAACACCGCCCTCTACATTCCGACACTCAGTTACACAACTCCTTTCAAACATGTGGTCAGCTTTCGGCCACTTACCTCTTTCTTTCTTTGTAAACATGCGATGACCGAAGAAGGTTCAAGCGTTGTTCGCTCCTCTACGTAAAATATTTTCTCAACACAAACGAGCAGTTTTTAAATATATATTTCTCTACAAGTGGGTTTTCTCGACATTACGGAGCATAATAATTCCACACAAACATAATAACGCGAATAAGCGACAGAATTGTTCAAACGAATGTAGAGAGACGTTTATATCTACTACACATAAGTTAAAATATTTTTATGATTCTTTCCTACTTTTCAGATAATCCCATGTCCACTTCCTAAACATAACTTCAACAAACGTTTAATGACTTCACGACACAACTTTGCAGCCCTCAGTATGATTATAGTTTATTTATTTATACTTTTGTTTGCGCGTTATTGTTTCTCTATGAAATTCTGTCTCAAAAGTAACCATTTCATTACATATAAAAGTATTTTACAAATACTTTTTTATTTTCGATTTCATCACTTGCATCTTTTGTCAGTTGAAATTTCACTCTTTTATAGCTATTATCTTCGAAAGATTTATCGACATTAGCTCAAAAGTATATTGGATATTCATTATTGTTCTGTTTTATTATGTTTTGATTTACCTACGCTTTTGTATAAACCGATAATTTTATTTTTTCATATTGTTAAATATTCCGTATTTGATTGTAATTGCTTTTCGCCCTAAATTAATAAAAAATACATATTGAACTTAAGATCTCAAATTAATAAATAATTTATTATGTATGATTATAAAATATAAAAATACTGGTAGTCTAATAACACTATATTAGAAAGCGGTCGATGTGAAATCATTACTGGTCTAATTTATTTGTACTGTTTTTCTGAAATCCGTAAATATTCTGCCATCTATACACAATCGGAGAGAAAATCTATTTCACCTACACTGATAATTTTGATAAATTATTGGTAGAAAAACTACATTTATCATGCCACGGGTTGGAAGTTTCATTATCAGTTTTTTAAAAATATATAAGCTTAAACTTACGCCATTACGATCAACACAAAGCTTCTTTATAAAATTCTGGAAAACATTTTTTTATTTATGTATCCTTGTTGTAAATTTGATAACTTATACGAAATGAAAAAACAATATACAGATTAGCATTTATTCTTTTAGCTTCTACGCAGGTGTTCATTTCTACAAAATATTGTGTTAATTTGTTCAAAATGTTTGTACAGAATAAACACGAAATAAGCAGTGGTGACTCAACTGAATTTTTAAACATTTTACACTGCTTAAGATTTCCTACTCAAAGAACTATCTGAGCTCTGCTTACCACTGATAACGAAACCTGGTTTTCAGATGTCTCAGTCCGCAATCATACCACTGTGACTCTGTGGAGAGCACAAAAAGGAAAACGTCAGTAACTACGCTTCACATGAAACATAGAAAAATGATGTAGATGGCCACATGTACTTTTTAAATTCCACTTATACATGTATACATACATATTTAAGATAAATGTATGACGTCAGATAACATAGAGATATATTAAGCAACACTAATCCATCGTGGTATATTTTCCATCGCTTTCCTCATCTCTCTTGGCCGCATAAAGACCAGTCACAGTTACTGTGCAGCTCGTTTTATTTCCTCTTACACTGAAAACCTGCACACACCACAAGGTTGAGAACGTTAATTAATAATTATTATGTTGGAAGTATTTCGTCCTATTCTGGTATAATTTTGTGTCGGAACATTTCTGTAGCCTTCTTTCAGTGTGATGGACACTTTTTTACAGCTAAAGACAGAGTTATATTACGGATATTGAACTTGATTGCGCGAACTGAAAAGACGGAATCATACCTCACTGCCACTGTGGGTCTCCACTATAACCACACTAAACACTGTTTGGATTTTGATGTTGTAAACTTTATCTGAATCCAAATAATGTCTAACTAAATATATTGCTACAAAATTTCCGTTTCACTTTTGTCTAGAATCAAAAACTTCTGCTCAAACAGTACGGCTTTAAGATATCTGTAGTGAGAGATAGAACAGACGCTCATGTAACATGGCCGAAATCCATTATGCAGTGGGAAAAAAAAATTTAGATCCTGTAAGTAGCGTCGTGTCCTTTTGGGCAGAACCTCTATACATAAACATGTGACACGCGATAACAATACAGTTGCTACAGCAAGTTAATAACCAGCTAGGTAATAAAATAAAAATCTGCCCTACATGGTACTCAATGGCGCTTTTTTGGATATTGTAAGAGTTTTATGAAGCCATTATAAAGTTGACGACGAAACAGGTTTCTTCTAATAATTTAATTAAGGCGAATTATCGCTAGAAAACGTTTGAAGCCAAACATACTTCTTTTGAAATACTATATAACTAACACTGTTTTTAATTATTCACACTAATGATTACCTGCCGACTTTCATTTACGACATAATAACTCTTTACTTGCCTTTTTCCCTTAAAATGTGTCAGGAAGGAATTATCATCCGTATTTGTCTTTATATAAAAATACAAAACATATAAACACTGATGAGTTTGTGTGAGATTCAATATGATAACAACTAATAATATTCCGAATTAGTATTAAAGGGTTATATTTATAAAATTATACAAAAAGTATCATCTACTATCTTTATAATCTTCATTATTTTGGAATATAGTGGCCTTTTGTGTACCATAGGTATGGGTTACTTGTAAGTAATGGCTTTTTAAGCTTGCTCTCATACTGGTACTAAATAGAGAATGTAATTTTAAACGTGTGGAAAAACATTTTAGCTCAATTTTCTCATGTAGCTTTTCATGGAAAAAATCTTTTTGTAAAAAAAAGTGTAAACTTTTTCGAGTTTTGAATGACATTTCAATATTACTGTCTGTAATTGCTGACACAAAATACCCTCGTAGAACAACGTTTTTATTATTGTTTACAACGATTATCGTGTGCACAATAATGTTTTATTTTTTTTACTCGTGTATTTAAATGAATATATTTAAAATATTTTTATGTAATGACTTTCATCGTTCTTATTCGTCGAAATTTTAAGATATTCTTTTTCGGATTTATTTGCACTGTCAAGTATTTACCTATTCAAGTATAGTTTAAAGTTTTTTCTCTTATATTTTTGTACCGTTTGCCTATACATTGCCAAAGCGACAAATATGTGTATTTACACGCGAGACACCTGGTTTCGATATCCGTGCTATTATTTGTAGAAATACCTCACTTGGTATCTACAAGTTTCATTTCAAAAGAATAATTTTTTTTCAATTTTATTCCAAGATGGTTTATAGATTAATTGATATTTTTGAACAAATGAAAATAAGCGAAATATTCTAAATATACTTAGACATACTTTCTTCCATCTTGATAAATATCTTCATATCAAGGCAGTTTCAGCAAAGTCTATCTTTCAGTTACTGTATAGCTGTCGTTATTTCAGATTATTAGCTAAGTACTCAAAATTACTGAAAAATTATAATTAAATAAAGTCAGAAATACAATTATAATAACTGAAAAATTATAATTAAATAAAGGCACCAATACAATTTTATGCAATATGAATAAGCAGAATGTCGTTGAAGTATGATAATTGCTCGTTAGATGGCACAAACAAAGTGACCCTCAAATATCGAAATACGAATATGTCACAGAATTGTTCAAAAGAATATGAAGAGACGCTTATGAATACTACACGTTAGTTGAACCATTTTCATGATTTTTACTTATCTTTTAGATAATCTCTCATCCAGTTCCAACAAACTCATAAAGAGGTCAATAAACAATTTTGCAGTTCGGAGGACGATAATAGGTTATTTTTACCTTTGTAAGCACTTTATTATTTCTGTGTTAAATTCAGAGTAACCATTTTAATCGTTACACTATTTTTAAAAGTTTTGATATTATCAGTTGTATTTGTGTTGTTATGTAAATGGTTTGTAAACGACAACATGTCGCGTTATGTTTATATTTTCATTTCTATTATTTATATTTCCATATTTATATTATTGTTTCGAAGTTTAAACTAATATGTTGTTATTTATTTAGGGTAACATTTAGAATTTTCTAGAATTAAGTAGAGCAATCATAAGTTTGTAAATGAAATGCTGGCGACTTCGTGTCTAAACGTTTAGTCTCGTGCAAAAACGGACATGCGCGGATTGCTCTGGAGTCCTGTAGAAGTTTCGCGGTGGTTCGAGGAGTCTAGGCCTACAATATATAAACAGACGAAGATGCGAGGAAGAAAGGAGAGTCAGACATTAGTTTCATTCAAAAGAAGAGAGTCAGTCATTCGTTTGAGAAGGTTCAAGTGTTTGCTGTGATTTGTGGCTGAAGTTGGATCTGCGGAAGCTGTGATTTTGTTTCGTCAATCTCTGCGATTCTTTCGAATTACTGGTTGTGCTGAAGGTCGACACGTCCGGGCAGTTCGGAGGAATTAAAGGCGATAATTTTGTGACGTTCATCGTAGGCATCGTGAAGGGAATTTCGTCGAATTTGTTGAACTGTGAATTGTTTCTGAACTTCTTCATTTAAGCTTCGGAATTCTTTCGTGGGGCCAAATTCACTCCTTAGACTGGAATTTGAGACTTTCATTTCAGATCATTATATCAGATACAGGCCAGTACCATTTTGTATTGTGTTTAATTTTGAAGGTTGAATCTAGTACTATTTTGTGTTGTAATTAATTTTGAATGTTGTAACTTAATATCTGTCACTGTTATTATATAATTCATGTTATATTTGTTACATATATATATTTAGTTTAGTGTAATAAATGATACAAGCTGTTATCTGTGTTTTTCTGTTGCGTTTATTCTACGAAAAACATAAAACATAAAAAAAAAACGTAACAGAAAATTGGGGGCCCGTCCGGGATATTGAACAAACAATTTATTTCTATTCTAAAAATAGACTTATATTCCATACAGATAGACAGCTTGTATATTCAAAATGGCATTCCGACTTGAAGATTTTATAAACAAATTTAATCAGAATCACTCTTTCAAATTGATCAGTGAATTAAAAGTCTGAATTGCTTGATGTTGGTAAACATTTTAATTTGGAAGTGAAGCAAGCAATGAAGAAAGCAGATATTAAAAGAATTATTGTTGAACATTTGGTTAGCCAAAAAGTGTTACCTCAAAAGGTTGCACAAAAATTGCCTGCCGCTCATTTTGACCCAGATTTTGAATTAAAAAGAATGGAAATGAAATTTCGTTTTGAAATTGAAAGTAAACGTCTTGAGGCAGAAAAAGAAACCAAACGACTCGAAGCAGAACAGAAAAACAGACGCCTTGTTCTTGAGGCAGAACAAGAAAACAAACACTTTGTTGCCGAAATGCAAATAGAACGCATTAAAGCTGATAAGGAACTCAGTATGAGAAAGGCATAGACGGAAGAAAAAGTTGTCCAAATGCGGTTGGATAATTTTGATGCTTCCAAACAAATTCGTTTAGTGCCTCCATTCAATGAGAAGGCAGTAGATAAATATTTTCAGCGATATGAAAAATTGGCCTTTTGGCTAAAATGGCCTACCGAATATTGGACAGTATTACTTCAGAGTGTTCTCAAAGGTAAAGCTCAGGAAGTATTTTCCAAACTCACGGCCGAGCAAATTTATGATTACGAGCACGTCAAAAAATGCATTGTGAATGCTTATGAATTGGTACCTGAGGCATACAGACAAAAATTTCGTGGTTACAAAAAGTTTGACAGCCAAACTTATGTCGAATTTGCTCGTGAAAAAGAAACTCTGTTCGACAGGTGGTGTGATTCCAAAGAAATCAAAGAGGATTATACAAAACTCAGAGAACTCATGTTAGTTGAAGAATTTAAAAGATGTTTTCCCGTAGAACTAAAAATTTATATTGATGAACAAAAATCTCCCAAAATTCATGATGCTGCTGTCTTGGCAGACGAGTATGCTTTGACTCACAAAGATTTCTCGTACAAAAACAAAATAAATCACACAGCAAAGAAACCCACTGAATCATTCAAACATTATGCAAATGTCAACAAAGACAAAAAGGAGCAAACCTCTCATTCTCAAACAAAGACTTCATCTTATTCTAAAAGCTCATCATCTACCAAAAACGTGTTATTCTCATCCGAAACATGTGTCTATTGTAAGAAACCTGGCCATCTGATTTCTGAGTGCTATAAGCTCAAAAACAACCCGTCACCCCATAGTTTCATTTCGCCCTCGTTGGATACATCAATGGTTCCCAATGATTTTGACCCTGTCCAGTCCACTGTGGATTCCAAGTCCAATATTATTGATGTACCTGAAGATATTGTTGAGGACAAATTTAAACCTTTCATCACTGAAGGTTTTGTTTCTTTTGTTGGCGATTCACATCTACAACCAATTAAAATCCTGCGGGATACTGGAGCTTTTTAGAGTTTGATTTTGGAAAGTGTACTTCCGTTTTCTGAAAAGTAATCCGTTGGGGCCAATGTGCTCATTTCTGGTGTAGAATGTGGCGTC
Organism: Carcinoscorpius rotundicauda; assembly: GCA_011833715.1. Taxonomy (NCBI): domain Eukaryota; kingdom Metazoa; phylum Arthropoda; class Merostomata; order Xiphosura; family Limulidae; genus Carcinoscorpius; species Carcinoscorpius rotundicauda. The sequence goes on along the minus strand of CM022394.1, from coordinate 13,304,327 downwards.
GTTTCTATTCCTCTTCAGAGATTGGATTTGCATTCGGACTTAGTTTCGGGCCCAGTGACTGTGGGTATTAAATCTTCATTGCCTGTTGAAGGTGTGTCTATGCTTTTGGGGAATGATTTGACTGGTAGTAAGGTGGGACCAGAGGTCCATGTTGTTGAAGCACCTGTTATTAGTCCCAGTACAGAGCAACTCGTTGAGGTGTTTCCTGATGTTTTGCCCGCCTGTGCTGTTACTCGTTCTCAGGAGTCCAAAGAGGATTTCTCTTTATCTGATACATTCATGTCTCACATCGAATAGATTTCTGACTCAACTTCGAGTTCTACTGATGACTCCAAGTCATTTTTCAACTCTCTTCATCGTAACAAACTTGTTGAGGAACAAGTCAATGATCCTAAAACTCATTCTCTTCTACAACTGGCTGTTGATGAAAACGAAATAGCAACTGTCCCTATTTGTTACTACCAGAAGTCAGCTGTGTTAATGAGAAAATACAGACCTCCTGACGTTCCTGCTGATGAAAAGTGGAATGTTATTCACCAAATCGTCATTCCAAAATGCTATCGGAATGATATTCTTAGTCTTGCTCATGATCATGTGTTGTCAGGACACTTAGGAGTAAGAAAGACCCTAGATCGTATCTATTGGCATTTCTATTGGCCAAAGATGCGCCAAGATGTTGTTGACTATTGTAATACATAACATTCTTGCCAAATGACAGGAAAACCAAATCAGGGGATTCCCAAAGCACCACTGCAGCCTATTCCTGCCTTTGAAGAACCGTTCTAAAGGGTCATTATCGACTGTGTTGGCCCGATGCCAAAAAGCAAAAAAGGAAATGAATACCTCTTGACGATCATGTGTGCTTCTACACGTTTCCCTGAGGCAATCACTTTGAGAAAAATAACTGCTCCCAACATTGTCATGGCTCTTGCCAAATTCTTTACCATGTTCGGGATTCCAAAAGTTGTACAATCAGATCAAGACTCAAATTTTCTGTCCAAGCTATTTCAACAAGCCATGCATGAACAGCACATCCATCAAGTTTCATCCAGTGCATACCATCCTGAGTCACAAGGTATCCTTGAACGTTTCCACCAAATTACTACCACGAACACTCAAAGAACTGGGATCAGGGTGTTCCCTTGTCATTGTTTGCAGTTCGTGAGGGTATTAAAGAATCCACTAGATTTAACCCTTTTGAGTTGGTTTTAAAAAAAGAAAAGAAAAAAAAGGTTTCACAAGTTAAAACTTTTTTTTTACTTTTAAGAGGAAGAGTGTTATGTAAATGTTTTATAAACGACAACATGTCGTGTTGTGTTTAAATTTTCATTTCTATTATTTATATTTCCATATTTATATTATTGTTTCGAAGTTTAAACTAATAAAATATGTTGTTATTCATTTAGGGTAACATTTAGAATTTTCTAGAATTAAGTAGACCAATCATATGTATGGAAATGAGATGCTGGCGACCTCGTGTCTAGACTTTTAGTCTCGTGCAAGAACGGATATGCGCGGATTGCTCTGGAGTCCTGTAGAAGTTTCGCGGTGGTTCGAGGAGTCTAGGCCTACAATATATAAACAGACGAAGATGCGAGGAAGAAAGGAGAGTCAGACATTAGTTTCATTCAAAATAAGAGAGTCAGTCATTCGTTTGAGAAGGTTCAAGTGTTTGCTGTGATTTGTGGCTGAAGTTGGATCTGCGGAAGCAGTGATTTTGTTTCGTCAATCTGTACGATTCTTTCGAATTACTGGTTGTGCTGAAGGTCGACACGTCCGGGCAGTTCGGAGGAATTAAAGGCGATAATTTTGTGACGTTCATCGTAGGCTTCGTGAAGGGAATTTCGTCGAATTTGTTGAACTGTAAATTGTTTCTGAACTTCTTCATTTAAGCTTCGGAATTTCTTCGTGGGGCCAAATTCACTCCCTAGACTGGAATTTGAGACTTTCATTTTAGATCATTATATCAGATACAGGTCAGTACCATTTTGTATTGTGTTTAATTTTGAAGGTTGAATCTAGTACTATTTTGTGTTGTAATTAATTTTGAATGTTGTAACTTAATATCTGTCACTGTTATTATATAATTCATGTTATATCTGTTACATATATTTATTTAGTTTAGTGTAATAAATTATACAAGCTGTTATCTGTGTTTTTCTGTTGCGTTTAGTCTACGAAAAACATAAAACATAAAAAAACGTAACAGTGTGTTTCCTTAAACTTTATTATTTTCTCAGCTATTACCTAACAAATATTTAGATTCTCATTCAAAGAATACTAGTTATTCATCATCACAGTGTTTTATTATATTTTGTGTAAACCTGGAATTTTATTTCTTCACATTGTTAAATTAATAAAAATTACATACCTCTGTTGGTTAAAATTATTATTGAACTTAAGATCTCAAATTAATTACTAGAGTATTATGTATTATTATTACATTTAACAGTTCTGTTAGTTTTATCACATTGTATAAGACAGCGGTCAAGATAAAACCATGACGAATTTTATTTATCCTGAGTGTCTGAAGTCCGTTAATTTTCTGACATCTATATCTAATCGTCGACAAAATCCATTTCACTTATACTGATAAACTTTAAAAGATTCTTGGAAAAGAAACCATATTTGCAAATTCACGGGTTGAAAATTTCATGATCAATATTTTAATACATAATCATTCTTTATAAAAAAAGAAAAAACATTTAGTACCAAACATTCATCACTAAGATTCTTTATAAAATATAACAAAACACTTTTATGTATCTTTGGTGCCAAATTTTTAATTTATGCTAAAGGAAAAAATTATCTAGATATTAACACTAATGCTTTCAGTGTGTGCACAAGAGAAAATTCTTCCATAAAGTTATTGTTATAAGACAAATCTCTCTGTGAAATTTCAGAAATGGAAGAGAACGCAGTCAAATTTTCATAACATTGTTACAAAACGTTTTAAATGCGGGGGCACAGTTGTAAGTCATCGGATTGAAAACCTGAAGTTCGATTACCTTTGTACACCCAGCAAATAACTCAATATTGCTATTCTATGAGGAATACAAAAACAAACCTCCATATGAAATATAATTAAATATTACGTTAGCCTTGGCAAAGCGCATTATAGAACAACGAGAGTTTTATTTTTTGTTTTGTTTTATGTGTGAAATTTGTTTTGTTTTAGAAGTACGAAACCCAGTTGGGGGTTTATCAACAATTTTTAAATTAAGACTTCAGAAAGTTTTAATTCATGGATATGAGTCCCTGAGGTTTACTTTACTTTAATCCTGTCACAAATAATTTAAATATGACGGTAGGCTGATAGATATCCTGATGAGTAATAAAAGATAGGTATACATATTTATACATATAATAAAAAAGGAAAAAAAATTTCACAGATTAATTTACTCTAATCTTACTTCAACGAATTTCAAGTGGCACAGCGAGTTAATCTGAAGCGTGAAGAATAATCGCTGAATCTGCGAGAGAAATTACAAATGACAGTTAAATTATTTGCGTTATTTGCAGATGTTTTTCTTTAATAAACATTCGTATCCAACAATTTATGGACATTGGTTAAAAAGTCACTCAGAATAATTTTCAAAAACATCAGGTTTTTACAATTACGAAACGTAGGTTGAACTTTGTTACCAAGTACAGAGTGAAAATTTGTGAATATATGTATATATACATCTTAAAGGTGGGACACAAAACATGTGTAAGAGCAATTGTTTAGTCATGATTTATTAAACAAACATATAAAGAGTATTAACGATCAAGGAACAGTTTCTCATTTGGAACAAACACAAAAACCTCAGTGACGATCATTTTTCTTCCTATCCTAGGCAGGTGGGTTAAGACGTTCGACTCGTAATCCGAGGGTCGTGGATTAAAATCCCCGTCGCAGCAAATATACTCGCCCTCTAAACCGCAAGGGCATTGTAAAGTGATTTTCAATCCCTCTATTTCCTAGCAAAAGAGTAGCCCAAGAGTTGGCGGTGAGTGGTGAAGACAAGCTTCCTTCCCTCTAGTCTTACACTGCTAAATTGTGGACGACTAACGCAGATAGCCCTTCAGTAGCTTTGAGCGAAATTTAGAACAAACAAACAATTAATTGTCCCTTAAGATATAATGAAATAATTAATAAAAAATTATGCTTACAACCATATTTAAAAAAATCATTATTAATTAGTTAAACTTTTGTGCTCTTTAAAAGATAAATTGGCGTGTTAAAATTAAATATCTAAATTATTTTTTGTGAAATATGTTAATTAGTTCTATACCATGTCAAAACTACACTGATAAACACCACACCAATATTATTTATAAAAATACAATGTGAAAGCAGCCACGACTTCTCTATTAGAGAAACAAGTAGAAAATTGGAGACCAGATTCAAAGAACACAAAAAGTCACCATCTGACGTTTCCGAACACTGCAAATCAAATAATTACAACATAAAAAGAGAAAACACTTATATACTAAGTAAAGAAATAAACATAAAGAAACGAAAAATTAAAGAAGCCTTACTTATACAACAACTCAAGCCCAAAATAATTTTGTTGTTGTTTGTGAATTTCGCACAAAGCAACTCGAGGGCTATCTGTGCTAGCCGTCCCTAATTTAGCAGTATAAGACTAAATGGAAGGCAACTAGTCATCACCATCCACTGCCAACTCTTGGGCTACTCTGTTACCAACGAATAGTGGGATCGACAGTCACATTATAACGCCTTTACGCAGGGAAAGCGAGCATGTTTGGCACGACAGGGATGCGAACCCGCGACACTCGGATTAACGCGCTTGGCCATGCCGGGCCACCCAAAATAATCCAATACAAAGGAAGTCCTTTAAACCTATATTAATATATATATATATTCAAACATCTCAGCCCACCTTCTATATTCCTTCACTAAGTTTCACAACCCCTTTCAAACATGTTCGCTCTTCTATTTAAAATATTTTCTGAACCCAAAACTAGCCGTCTTTGCATATAAAAAGTGGTCAGCTATTGGTTGCTTACCTCTTTCTTTCTTTGTAAACCTGACGATGACAGAAGGTCGAAAAGTTTTTCGCTCTTCTACATAAAAAAAGTTTTATCAACACAAACCAGTCGCTTTCACATGTATAATTTTCTCTACAAGTGGCTTTTCTCGTCATCGCTGAGAGCATTAATTCACAATTATAAACTTTTGAAGCATAGAGACATGCGATTTTTGGTAAAGTATATTATATCTAAATAATGATATTTTTTATGCTAAATTCATGTCACTTTATAATGTTTCATAAGTACACAGTACAGTTTTTGTCGGCAAATCAGAAAATATGTTACATAGAACATTTAATCTTTATTGCTCATCGAAATATCAAACAAAATTTCACAAATAATAAAAGTTCATAAATGAAAACGAATTGACAATCATGATTTGAAAAGAACGTGTTATTGTAAAACAAGTGATTTATTTTTCATATTTTATAAACCAAACATTTATTCTTTACCTTCAGGACAGCAATGTAAAATCAGACGCTTAAGAAACATATTTAAAAGTTTGTCAAAAAAACTTCAAGGTTCACAAACCATTTAAATAAACATTTCAACTTTTATACAACTTATGCATATTATTTTTATATTATTTGATTTAGAGTTTATGTTCTACATATTAGGCTCTTCTAGAATACAAAAGTTGGAGAAATAGTTAAATTCTTTAAAGTTACATCAGTATATCATTGGTTTCTTTTTTGTTTTACTTTCGTGCCTGTCGTCCACAAATGAGCTTGACAACACCACTCACAGTCAAGTTTTGGACAACTCTTTAAAAAACATATAGTGGGATTGAACGTCCCAGATTATTTTCATTCATTAAATTATTGCCCCGCAGTGGCTTCGTGGTAGGTCTGCGGACTTACAGCGTTAAAAATCTGGGTTTCGATACCCGTGGTGGGCAGAGCACAGATAACCCATTGTGTAGCTTTGAGCTTTATTAAAAAAAACAATTACTTAGTTATTAAAGTTCCTACTGAGTAATTTGTTGACTATTTCTTTACCTTTAAACAGTCCGAAGACTTAGCCCTGTGTTACAACACTTACAACATTTATTTAGTTTAACTGAACTGCTGTAGCATATACATATATATATATATACAGAATGACACCGAGTGTGAAAATAAAACTCTACAATCGTACTCAAAGCGTGTCAATCCTAAGTTGACTTTGTTACAAGTACAATGATCGTCAATTAATATACGACTAGCATACAGTGTGTAAAAAAACTAGTCGTCTCTTTCAAGTCTATTAATTGTGACCTAAGAAAACAGTGTGTCAAATCACGGGTCGCCTTAAGTATTCTTTATAATTAAACAAGAGAAAATCTTCAATACCTTTGGCATTTGCAGTTCCTTCAGGCGGAAATAGACTAAATTAATCTCTGAGACCTTTTCTCGTTTTCCTCAGATATATTTTTCTGCCCAACTAAAAGTAAGTGCGGGGCGTCATATACGCGATTCAATTTTATAAGTCATAGGGAACTCTACCAGCTCTTCCCCAAATTAAAGTGGTTTTAAGCAGAATTAGAGGAAATTAATATATGGGGCATATGACTTGGTTTAATTTTTCTTTTATTTACAAAAAGCTACACAATGAGCCAATTTTTCTCTGCCACAGTAAGTATAGAAAACCTATTTTTATTCTTCTATCGAATCGCGATGTGCATTATAATTAATCTCAAACTGAATCAATAGAGGAGGTGAGTTGTTAATCCACTTAAAAGTGGAATTTTTTTTCGATATCAACATCGATCTGTGAATCTTTACATGTGTTGAACACTCAATAAGAAAAGAAAAGTTTGCTAACACGTAATTAGAAAGCCAACTGCATCTATTCTTGTTTGTCCTAACATAATTAGAAACTTACTTTTCACAGAGGAAAAAAAGATATTCTATATCTTCTTAAAAATACTAAATAATAGCAGCATTTCGACAAAGAACGCTTTTCTTCCAGTTAACACTAAATGACTTATCGTTCAAAACTTTACTATTCTACCGTATGAATATTGAATTTTTTTCCTCTTTTTACTCATATTGGTCCATAGAATAAAAGTAGGTAATTTGCAGAGCCAAGATAGGATTAAACGGTGAGTCAAAATTTCGTACTTAAAAAAAATACACACAAAACAACAAATTCAAAGGTGTTCTTTGCTGCTCTCTGAAATACTCTAACTGACGAAAAATTTAGTAACATTACCGCTATCCTCCTATTTTAACTTTTACACGACTCATTCACAATCATGACATTCTTCCAGTCATTTTGACGATAATTTGTATTCCCTAGTTTTTGGTGGTCATAATAAATATGGTAATTACAATAACTCTTGATAGGCTAGGAGAAGAAACACTGTTATCTCTTTCGATATTAATTTGGAAAAAAATTCTTCAAACAAAACACTTTCATGATGTAAGTCATAAAATTGCTTTCATTAAAAGACCTTTCTCTAATTAATAAGAAAGGAGTGTCTCCCTGTTGTTAGAATGACAAATAATGAGTCAAAGAACAAAACACTTAACTTTCACTTCAGCTGAAACACAGACCGATTTTTTCACAGTTCTTTAGTATTCTTGATGTATTAAATGCTATCTTGCGGAAAGGTAACTTTCAGACATACGAAAATCCGTATTATGGAGAAAGGCACATCATTGAAAAATTTTAACTTCGCTCCCAATTAAAGAAAATATTCGTTGCAAAGAAGCCTTTTAAGATGGTTAAACTATGTTTTACATAAATATTGTTGTGTAAGTTCTATAACTCAGTAGTAGAGCACTGGTCTTGTAAACCAGCGGTGGTAGGTTCGAGCTTCACTGATGTCTTTACGTACTTTACGTATCGAAAAACTTATTAATCGTTTAATTTAATTAAAGACTAAGATGCATTAAATTTAATAGAGAACCTTCTTAAATTTTCGCTTTCAAAGAAAATTGTTTCTATTTGTAACAAATCAAAGTAGCAATTAATAACACTATAAGATTAGTCTGCACTCCTAATGAAGTCTGTACTTTATTATTCGATATTCTTAGATTACAGAATACTTCAAAAATGTCTATTCTTTTATAATCTAGACAATATCACAAACGCACAATTTCACCATTAATTTATTGCTTAGCAAATTATTAGCATTTTGTTTAAACTGTATTCTTATCGAGTGTCATTTGTTACTGGATCACAGAATTTTTTATTTTTTGGAAGATGGAGTTCAGCCATGTTACGTAAACATTCCTGAAACGTCCAAGGTATCTCTTACAACAAACATCATTAAGCTCTTGTTTAAAAGACACCACTAAGCTTCATTTCGAGCATGAGATCGGCATTCTGAGAGATAACTATTGGTAAGTATCGAATTGCAGCCAAAACTGTTTCATTAAGATTTTATACATGTTGTAGATAAATAAGCCGTACGTGAACCTGACAATAACGAGAAAAAAAATTGTGTATGCAGAAGATGACGGTTCTAGACGAAAGACATTTTGTACCAAAATACTTAATTAAAAATTATTTTGTATCACAATGATTATGAATCTGTGACAAACACACAGATTTCAGGATCGTCACAGTGAATAACTCCCAACTCTTTGTGGTACAGCGTTGAGTCTCCGGTCTGAGAAAGCTGAAAAGCGGCTATCGATATACGTAATTAACAGAGCCTAGATCGCCCTTTGTGTCGCTTTACTTTTTACTACAAACAAACATCCGTCACATAAGAAGAAGGTTGCAGATCTATTTCGACGCAAAATATATTAGCACTGAAGGGGGTGGTACATTAATATAATCAACTCACACTTGTCAATTAACGTCTTTTATACCTTGCAAAATTTTAAAAATATCACTATTAAAAAACCTGGCGAGTTCCGCATGAACAGGGCCTGATCTTAATGTTGTTGAGAAGTTCAGGAAAAGAAATGAAAAATATAACAACAAATAGAAATATCAAAAATACTAACTATAGCATAATTTATGACACGTCATACACAGTATACGCATGTCAGTAGAACTTGGAGAAATACATGTGACAATTTATATGTACAGCTTTTTAATTTGGAAAGCGGAACTGCAACCCTCAATAAAATGCAAAATAAAACGGGAGTTTCAAGTAAAAATTCAATTTCAAAAATTAACAGCTAGTTTGAGACATATTGATGGCATTATTTCCTCACGTTACAAATCTCTTTTCTGACTTTCGTGTTTTTGTTTGTTTTTGAATTAAGCACAAAGCTACACAATGGGCTATCTGTGCTCTGCCCACCACGGGTATCGAAACCCGGATTGTAGCGTGGAAGTCCGCAGACATACCGCTGAGCCACTGGGGGGCCCTGACTTTCCTAAGCATTCCACATTTTGGAAAAGAAAATCATTTCCGTAAAACGTTGGCTAAATTCTATTTCGAGAAGACATCAAGGCATAACTAATGACTAATCAAAACTTACGTACAAAACATCTTTAAAAGTGTACCTTTCTTTAATGAATGTTAGCACAGGTGTTTAGGTGTTTTCTATACTATTAAGTAAGGAAAACATTTCGTAAACAATATTTTTTAAAGATGCAAAGAGATAAACCATATGATTAATTACTGGTATTTTCTTCAAAAAACTACCATTCAAGTGAATGTATTGGAGTTACAAATTATCGTCCGTTTCTTTTGGAACGTTCCTACATTCATCAGTTGGAATTTGCGACATTCACGTTCCTTTAAAAACTACAATTATGGATTGTTTATACCTGCGAGAGAACTTTACCACCGTTTATATGAAGAGAAAACAAATATACTGGAAAGTCTTCTGAAAATTATTCGTATCAATCACTACTCTTTTATATTTTTTAGCGTTAATTAACGATTTACACCGTCCTCTTTACTTCATACCAACAATTATTATAATTATGTATAAATACGCACACGTTATGCTCAATTGAATGTCTAAATAAAGACGTTTATTTAAATATCGTCTAAGTCCAAGCTATTTTCGTTCAGGATATCTCTTGATAACAATGAAAATTATAGTATTTCAACTGATATAAGTTAGATTTTATTTTCTATATATCTCAGAACCAATTTAAACTCGTGACCGAAAAAGATTGTCTTGAAATTTTGGTGAAAACGTTCTTCAAATTTCATTCAAGCTTTTTGAATGTGTGCATATTTTGTAATCAAATGAAACACACAAATTGTCCCTGATATGTTAAAATTGCAAGACTTATTTCCAGCATTTATTAAATGAGAAGTTTTCATATGTCACACAATTTTCGAAATGAGAAATTAAATCCTAAAAAAGCGGGAATCATTTCAATATCTCAAAAGTTGCAGGTCAAATCGTTGTTGATCAGCACGCAAAAAAACACATACAACCAAACATATATATAGTGGTAACCCTAATGGTGTGACTGTAAGCCATAAAACCGTAAGAGACAACTTAGTTTTGTGTTTTTACAGCCTCATAAAGAAGATGTACAGATGAACGTGTATATAGTGTTACTGTTAGTTATGTGACTGAAATCAGAACACAGCCAAGACAACTAACTCTCCAAGTATAAATTCTCCAGTTAGAAAGATAGAGATTCCCCTAAATATTTAGTGATCTTGTTAATTGCGTGACGATAAAGTAGAAAATTCCCAAGACTGTTTATGTTTCAATAATAACCTGTCTTACAGCAGTTCCTGTGGCTGAGAAAATACTCTCCCAGGAAGACCTGGTGCATCCATGCAATGACAACTCTTGGAATTGATAACTCCGGTTATTATGAGACAATTATCAGCTGATACTTTAATTAGGACGATCGTAGACAGAAAATGTTTGAAACTAAACATACTTCTTTTGAAATACTATATAACAGACACTGTTTTTAATTTTTCACTTTCAAAGCTAAAGTTATTTAACTATTTTAATGACATGACTTTTGACCTTCATATATGATGTACTAACTTAATACATGTCTTTATCTGTAAAAGCAAGGAAGGATGGAATAAACATTTGATATTTAACCTCACGTTTTTATCTAATACTAATAAATACTGGTGTCCTTTGTGTTGTATATAATACAATGAGAACTAATAACATTCTCTCTTGAGATTGAAAACTTATATCTCAAATCATACACAAAATAAAAAATATAACGTACAAGATTTAAAATCCTGTTCAACAGTGTACCATATGTTTGAGTTACTTGTCATGTAGTCGATTTTTAAGCTCGCTGATATAGTAGCACGAATTAAAAGTTTAGATAAATGTTCTGCATAAATGAAGTTTGAAAAACACACAATTAAATCATGCTCCTTTAGTGTTATGGGATAGAGTTACAGCGGCATTTCTACGGATTTACACGCCAGAGGCCGGGATTCGATATTCATGAACCACATTGAATCTCTGTGTGCTTAACTTTAAAATAAACACATTTATTTTATTTTAGACTAAAAGGTGATTTATAGACAACTAGAAAACCTGGATCTTTAATGGAAAAATAAAAATCATGAAAGTACTATAAACGCATGTCCATTGTCTTTTTTTCCTCATAAGACATTTCGGTCATGTTACATAAACGTCTGTTCTATCTCTCAGAAAAGATACCTTAAAGCCGCATTGTTTAATAACGCTTAATAACATTTTTGAAATGTAAAGCCACCAGTGAGGTTCGAACTCACGACCCCTGGTTTACGAGACCAGTGCTCTACCTCTGGGTTATGGTGCCTTACAAATCAAAATTTACGTAAAGCGCAGTTCATTAATCTTAAAATGCTTCTTTGCAAAGAATATTTTCTTTAATTAGTAGCGAAGTTATTATTTTTCAATGATGTGCCTTTCTCCATAATACGGATTCTCGATATGTCAGAAAAGTTACCCTTCCGCAAGATAGCCTTTATTACATCAACAATACTTAAGAACTGTTGAAAAATCGGTTTGTATTTCAGCTAAATTGAAAGTTAAGTGTTTTGTTCTTTGACTCATTATTTGTCATTCTAACAACAGGAAACACTCCTTTCTTATCAATTTCAGAAAGGTCCTTTATTGAAAGCAATGTTATGACTTAAAATACTTTTTAACTTTTATACAACTTGTGCATATTATTTTTATATTATTTCATTTAAAGTTTATGTTCTACATATTAGGCTCTTCTAGAATACAAAAGTTGGAGAAATAATTAAATTCTTTAAAGTTACATCAGTATATCATTGGTTTCTTTTTTGTTTTACTTTCGTGCCTGTCGTCCACAAATGAGCTTGACAACACCACCCACAGTCAAGTTTTGGACAACTCTTTAAAAAACATATAGTGGGATTGAACGTCCCAATTCAACCCCTTAGATCTGAAAGGAAAACATGTTTAATATGATGGGAATTCAAACCGCAAACTCTCGTATTAAGAGTTGAACACATATAATCATCCAATTCATATAATTATCCTGGGAACATTGTAACAAAATACATGGTATACAAGATAAGACGTTCTATCACTTCATACGAAATCTGTTTACAAAAATTGTTCACGATAAAATTATGTCAAACATTCACCAATGTGACCAGATTTATCTTCTCAGGCCACTGGTCAAAGACTATAATGATTATAGTTAAGTTAGTGTCAGGCTATTGTATATAACAATAACAGAATTTAAGTTTTATATACTAAAAGTCAACAAAATTGTTATAAAGTTTACAAAAGTGGGAAAAGTTCATTGTTTGTCAGAAAGAAATGTAACTATGTCTCAGTCAAAAGACTATGCCAGTCGTCATTGTTACATCGTTTATTCAGGTATTAACTCAAGGACTTGCAAATTATAAAAACTACTTTGAGTAAATTACCTAAATCATAAATTTATCAATTAATTGTTACTATAAAGATAGTGATATGTTGATATAAATTACTCTTTGTTGATTCACATCTGAACTGTCTGTATATGCTTTATAACAAAACTTAAAGATTAAAGACAATAATTTATTTAGTGATCCATTTCAACTGTCCCATCCTCTAAGTCAAACTATAATGATTATAAAATCAAATAAAAACATTTGAAGCCAACTCTTGTCATTCATATATGTATCAGGTTTTGTTTTAAACTCCCTTAAGTTTACTCCTTCCAAAATATTCCACAGCAAACCATTCCATAAATCAAACAGTTAATCTGAAAAATAATTATTATACGAATAACATATATTGTGTTAAATAACAGGTCGTCATTTTTAAGTCTATTAATACTGACCTACGAAAACAACGTGTCAAGTTGGTGGTCGCCTTACGTATTCTTTATAATTAAACAAGAGGAAATATTCAATACTTACGGCACATACAATTCCTTCAGGCGGAAAGAGAATTCATTAATCTCTGAGACATTTTCTCGTTTTTCATAGATTTCTATATTTCTGCCCGTGTAATACTAAGTGCGGGGCGTCATATACCCGATTCAATTTTATTAGTCATTACGAACTTTACCAGCTCTTTCCCAAATTAAAATTGTTTTAAACAGAATGAGAGAAAATTAATAAATGAGACCTATAAAATAGATTAATGCTTTCGCTTGTTAAAAAAAGCTACACAACGAGCCAGTTTTGCTCTGCCACTGTAAGTATAGAAAACCTATTTTTGGTGTTTTATCAAATCGCAATGTGCATTGTAATTCCTCTCAAACTGAATCAATAGAGAAGATAAGGTGTTAATCCACGTAAAATCGGTATATTACATTGATATCAACATCGATCTGTGAACCTTAACATATACTGAACAGTCGATCCGAGAAGAAAAGATTCTTATTACTTGATCAGAATGCCAACTAGCCCTACGCTTTTTAGTATTTGTTTGTTTTTGAATTTCGCTCAAAGCTACTCGAGGGCTATCTGTGCTAGCCGTCCCTAATTTAGCAGTGTAAGACTAGAGGGAAGGCAGCTAGTCATCACCACCCACCGCCAACTCTTACGCTACTCTTTTACCAAGGAATAGTGGGATTGATTGTCACATTATAACGCCCCCACGGCTGGGAGGGTGAGCATGTTTGGTGCGACCGGGATTTTTGTTCGATCTAACATATTTAGAAACTTACTTTTCACAAAAAAAAGACAAATATCTTATCTACTCGTAAAAATACTAAATAAATAGTAGTATTTCAACAAAGCCATCGCGTAACTTTAGCAGAAAAAAAATGTAAAGAATAGAGACAGCTAGTATTCCTATAATGAAATAGATAGAAATTTTCAAAAAGAGCGGTTGATTAGTAGATTTCATGAAACTTGAATATAAATATATATGTAATTAGGTAGCCTCTACTAAACTGAATGGACGAAGCTCTTATAAACTGGAGCGTTTACGGTGGTAATAAATGCTGGACTTGCTTTCATAATGCATGGCCGAGCGCGTTAAGGCATGCGCTCGTAATCTCAGGGTCGCGGGTTGGCATCCGAGTTGCGCTAAATATGCTCACCTTCCCAGCCGTAGGGGCGTTATAATGTGACGATCAATCCCACTATTCGTTGGTAAAAGAGTAGTCAAAAAGTTGGCGGTGGGTGGTGATGATTAGCTGCCTTCCCTCTGATCTTTCTTTGCTAAATTAGGGACGGCTAGCACAGATAGCCCTCGAGTAGTTTCGTGCGAAATTCAAAACAAACCTCCATAATATTTTCATTTTGATCTAAATAATTCTTCAATATTTGAATGATATAAACAACGAAAACTGAATATAAATAAATGTTCTTTTTTACACTTTTAAATTAGTTTTGTCTAAAGTGCAACAACTAGTTTAAATTGTTGTACAAATAAACAACATTTACTTACATTTTAAGTTTACCATTTCTCTCTTTTACACAGCGAAGATTCAACTCCCTAATGTTTCTCGCCACGGCTAGTTAAGGCACACGATTCGTAATCCGGATTTCGTGGGTTCAAATCCCCGTCGCACTAAACATGTTCGCACTTTCATCCGTGTAGGCGTTATAATGTGACAGTCAATCCCATTATTTGTTGGTAAATGAGTAGCCCAAGAGCTGGCGGTGGATGGTGATGACTAGCTATTTTCCATCTACTCCTACACTGCTGAATGAGGGACGGATAGCGCAGATAGCCCTTGTGTTGCTTTGTGCGAAATTCAAAATAAATAATAAACAATTCTGCGCGACCAGTGAGATTTGAATTCACCACTAATTTTTGAGAGCAGTGCTCTACCAATGAGCTATAGATATGCGTAGCTTACAGAAGCAGTTTCTGACTAAAAATAAATTAAAAACATTTGAAAGATAATCGTGATAACATTTAATAAAATCACTTCACAAAATATTATTGTTTCCATCAAAGCTGAAAATGTCTCTATCCATAATTCATCTATTTGAAAAAAAACTAAGTACTTTTCCAAGCATCAAAGATAGCTTTTCATTCTATCAATTACAAGAAGATCACACTGTGATTCATGTTATAAAATCATTTATTCTAAATGTTTGTACAGAACAAACTCGAAGCAAATGGCAGTGAATCATTTCTGCTTTATAACCCCATTATTCAGAACACCAGGAGCTCCAAGCGCAGAAATCCATAATACGGCTACAGTTGATGTTATTAAGCACAATGTTACACAAAGGATCATCTCGGCTCTGTCCACCACGGATATCGAAACCCGATATCTTGCTGTATAAGTCCTCAGACATACCACTGTTCTACCGCATATAGGGCGTCCAAAATAAACCTTTGTAGTTACGTATGATATAAAATATGGACACAATCATAAACTTCAATCAACTGATAATCTAAAAACCTTTTGCAAATTACTTTCTTTAAAAGAATTGTTTTTGAAAGTACCTGTGTTATGAATAAATACACCTAGAAGAAACTTACTTTTTGTCGTAATAGATTTTTTGTTTGTTGCATATTATGGAGCAGAATTATATTATCCAATCTCCTGTGTTCACTCCTTGGAATCGAACTCCGTGTTTTGTCCGAGTGTGACTCTAACCTTAGTGCTGTACAACATGGAGACTCAAAATTCAGTTGTTGTGTCCTACTTATTTGCCAATCGACCTGTTTGTTGAAGGGTATTGGATATAAAACGTTATAATCCTTAATATGATATTCACTTGAAGCTAATGGTACATAATAAAAAGGATAATAGAAAAGAAAAAGAAAACCGAACCCAAAATGTTATTGTGGGAAATATAACATCTATCACATACTGTTAATATTTTTTGTTGTTGCCCAACTTACATTAACCTCTTCAAAAGAGCGATGTTCCAGATACTACATTAAACAGTATTTTATCCACTTGAGATCGTGTTTCGCATAAAAGATTCCGTTGCTCAAACTTCTTCTGTAACAAACGTCGTCGAAAATAAATAATACATCAAATACTTTTTAACGAAATTTCTACAGTTTGCATACATTGATTTCAAAGACTACAATGTTTAAGCAGATCAGAGGAACAAATGTACCTTAGAATTGCCTAATGATCTTCTCAAATGTCTTGATTCCAGAGTTTTTCTTTCAACAAAAAAGTCACATATTTTAAAGTTTTGACAATGAGTTTACAAAAAGAATCAGAAAATATGTACAGCTTCATCGCAATAAAGATTTCTTGCATACAAAGATTCTCTTTCGTAACTAGTGTTGAACTATGCGGATAAAAATGTTGCTCCGATCTGAGTAGATATTTCGTTTGAGCCCGTTTCTGTCCTAAACACCACTGAGCAAATTTTCCGGCTCCAAAGAAGATATTCGAGGCTTCTTTCTTTGAAATATGTCCTTTACTCTGTGTCGTTTCATTATATACCAATAGGAATATTTTTTTCTAAAAAGTTTTAGAAATTCCTTTGACCACAAGTTCAATAGTGGTGTTGATATCGGATGGTCAGATATTAGCTGTAAGCCAAATATACAGGTGATGACATACACCGATGTCACCGTGACTATGCGTAATTTGTTCAAACAAGTGTGATTACTCTTGTGTACAATATGATTCGTGGTTACGACGGACAGCTGAAACCAATGAATCTTAGAGTGAAATAATAAGAAACTGACCTGTGTCTAAATACATTGAATAATTTAAATGTTAATTTTTTTTAGAATTAGTCAAAAATCAAAACTGAATCGTATTTGCAATTAGTTATTAATTATAAGTAGTTAAAGACATTATTAATTTGTTTGTTTGTTTAGAATTAAACACAAAGCTACTCAATGGGCTATCTGTGCTCTGCTGTATCATGTAATACTAACGGTGAATAGATTAACCCTAACGTTTAGAATAGTACCCACTCTTTAATTCTCGCTAAACCTTTCAGCAAAAATACGCGATAAAAAAGCGAATACACACTTTAAACGTTTTGTTTATCACAGCTATAGGGATATATTAATAAGATGTCGATTTACATAATAATCTTTTAGTTTATAAATTATAATAACAGTAATTCTTTTAATTGACCAGGTCCTAATGGCTGCAGTTAATTTTTAAAAGGCATTACAAATAGAGCAAAAGAAATACACATCTACTGTACTTTTTATTTTTATAAAAGAAACACGATTTTAAAGAGTCCCTGTTTATTTTTGTCGTTATTTCATTGTACATTTTGCTTTTTGTAGAGCTCCTTGTTTTGCTTCTGTACCGTTTCTTGTTTTTTTAATGAACACAAATTGGCGTACGCTTGCTGACAGGGACATACTTAAACAATCAGTGATGTCGAGAAACCCACTTCTTGAGAATTTTATATGCAAAATCGGTTCGTTTGGGTTCAGAAGATATTTTAAATAGAAGAGCGAACAACGTTTCGACCTTCTTCGGTCATCGTCAGGTTCACAAAGAAAGAGGTAACTGACCGGAAACTGACCTCATGTTTGGAAGGGGTTGTGTAACTGAGTGTCGCAATGTGGAGGGCGGGGTTAGATGTTTGAATATATAATTTTATCTATAATATTAATATAGGTATAATGGCGTTCCTTTATATTGGTTTATTTTGGGTTTAAGTTGTTGTATAAGTAAGGCTTCTTTAATTTTGCGTTTGTTTATGTTTGTTTCTTTATTTAGTATTTTAGTGTTTTCTATGGTTATGTTGTGTCCATTTGACTTGCAGTGTTCGAAAACGTATGAAGGTGACTTTTTATGTTCTTTGAATCTGGTTTCCATTTTTCTACTTGTTTCTCCAATATAGAAGTCGTGGCAGTTATCACATTGTATTTTATAAATAATGTTGATGTGGTGTTTGTCAGTGTAGTTCTTACATAGTATAGACCTTAGTTTTGTGCCTGGTTTTTGAATAAATATATTATTAACTGGAATGTTATATTTTGTTACTAGATTTTGCCAAATGTTGCTTTTGCATTGTGTGAACACATAGACCAATTTGATTTTATTAGAGATGGTATCAAGAAGCTGTAAGCATTCTCCAGACAAATTCTGCCATGTATGTGGCTAATTTATCGAAAAGTACTCTGTAACAACATCTGCTAAAATGTGTGAAGCCTACATGGCATATTTCGGCTTGCCTGTCGGGGATCAAGACAAACCCTGGACACCTCATTTTACCTGTGAGCACTGCAAAAACTGTAGAAGGTAAGACAGACAATTTTTGCTTGTTTGAATAGTAAGATTTTACATTATCAGAGGTAACCAATAATTTCAAATGACTGAGCATAATGATTGTAGACAGAGCCCTTTCACAGTTTTAATCCTTTGAAATTTACCAGAAACAAGACAATCTGGTGAAAGAGGCATCTTTTTTTCCTTACTTGTGGACGATCGCATCGGTGTTTCTATGCCGCTAAGAAAACGAGAAATACCCATATATGCGAGCGCTAATTGGCTGACTAAATTAAACTAACGTGGCAGGGGTTCAGTTTAGAGAGAGAGAAATCAGAAGAGTTCTCTCCCCAACCGGGGTGTTCAGGAACATTGTGGTTCCTCTTTGTCCACTTTCGTGGATTGTTATTAAGATTAAATGGTGGTTTTTTTTGTTTTGTTTTTGTATATAATATAATTATTATTCTTGACTATTTGGGTCGAAAGTATCTCTTCTAAATGTTGTCTTGGATGGAGGCAAAGGCAGCAGCGGAAAGGAAGCCCCGGACCTGTCCCGAGAGGAAGAGGTTGAGCAGATGTGAACATGAATATTGTTCAAATCCAGATCAAAAATAAAACAATTCAAACGGCACGATTCAGGGTCTGGCGAAAGAGATGCCTGGGCTGGGATCTATAAATCCAATGCCTGAAGATTTTGATGTGGGGGAAACGGGAGTGCCCCGAGAAAACCCACTTTCACATGACGGGCGCCGAAAGTTTTGCCTGTCGTGTGCCCTGTATCTGAAAAAAAAAAAGAAAGAAAGAAAGAAAGGAAAAAAAAAAAAGAATCCGTGTTAGTAACGTGGATTGTATTTGTTTAAATTCTTTGTTAAGTAGAATGTGATTCTTGAAATATGTTGTACGGTGAAATGTATTTTGTTGGTGCACTTGATAATTTGTGCAGTGATGCCGTTTGTTTGTTTCTTTTTTCTGCTTTTAGATAATATTTGAGAGAGAGTTCTGTTATTCTATCTCTTATCGTTGGTAAATTACTAATTTGGTGTGGATAGTTTGTTGGCGTAAATGACGGTAGGCCAAATGCGGATTTTAATATTCTGTTTTGCTGTACTTGGATTTTCTGGAGAGTGTTATTTGACATGTTGTATGTTACTTGACATCCGTACTCTATTAGTGGACGGATGTAAGCCTTGTATATTTGTATAATGGTGTTCGGTGCGCATTTCGATTGTTTGCCGGTTATGGTCTTTACATATGAAGTCCTTTTCTGATGGATGAGTGTATATTGTTTATATGTTTTTTCCATGTTAGTTTTGTGTCGAAAGTGACGCCAAGGAATGTGATGTTTTTACTCATGTTGATGGTTGTGTTTCCAAGTGATAATTTTATTTTTTCTAGATTTTTTTTTTGCTTCTTAAGTTTCCTATAGAAAGTAATTGCTTGTATTTTTGTTGGGTTTAACACGACTCTCCACTTGTTGCTCGATGTTGTGACGTTGATTAATGATTCTTGTACGCGGGACATGGCCATTACTGGGTTTCTGGAAGGTGCTCCAGATTGCGATGTCGTCTGCGTATAATTGGCTGACAAGCACTGATGACGTATCTATGGATTCCCCCACGTACCCAGAATGGAGAAGCAACGCACTCAAACTATTGGTAGAGGTCGGAGATACAAATATTTTTATTACTTCAAACACAAACGTGATTATTGCAAGTAGCCATTTGCACTATGTTTTTTATTTATTATCGAAATTTATTTCTATCTCACTATAAATTTTTTTTCACCCCTTTCAAGCCTTGGGGGAACAATTAATCACTTTATTGTACAGGCCTATATAACATAATAATTTGAGAGTTGCAACAAGTCGTAATATTTGTCTGTATCAGCGTATAGTCGTAATGTATGCACCAAAATCGTAATAATTACGCTCAAATCATAATGATTGGCATCTCTGCATTTTATAAATTTTAGATCTTTTAAAATTCCGTACACTTAGAAAAGAAATACAACAGTGTTAAGACCTTGCTAGAAGCTTTGAAGTATGATGAGTAAGGCTGGAAGGTTATTGCAGACTTCAAAATGGTGGCATTCCTGATGGGTCTCCAAGGAGGCCTTGCCAAGTTTCCTTGTTACCTTTGCCATTGAGACAGCAGGGACACTGCAGTGCTCTACAACAAGGAAGCACTGGCCACAATGGACCAAGTTCTCTGTTGGGAGGCACAATGTCAAGAGCGAGCTACTAGTGGACCTCCAGAAGGTGTTTTTCCCACCATTGCACATAAAACTGGATCAAATGAAACAACTTGTCACAGCCTTCAAGTACCTCGAAGACTTCTTTCCTAAACTGTCTGAGGCAAAAGTCAAAACTTGTGTTGCAATTGGACCACAAATGAAGATCCTGAAGTGCACAGAATTCCCCAAGGAGATCAGTAGGAAGGAAAAATAATCTTGGGGCAGCTTTGTAAGTGTGGTTTGGGGCTTCTTGGACAATCACAAGGGTGAATATTATGTGGAACCAGTTGAGGCTCTGGTGAAGAACTACAACAAAATGGGCTGCAGGATGTCCCTGAAAGTACATATCCTTGATGCTCATCTTGATAAATTCAAGGAGGACATGGAAGCATACTCAGAGGAGCAAGGTGAACTCTTCCACCAAGATATACTGGACTTTGAACACTGCTGCCAAGGAGCATATAATGAAAACATGATGGGAGACCATATTTGGGAGCTAATACATGAAATTCATTTACATTACAGTTGCAAATTTCAAAAACCACTCACTTCTAAACATTTTTTTTATATCTTTAGTATAAATATATGTAAATCTTGATTCATATGTTATTTTATTCAGACCTTATGTAAATGAAAATGTGCAATTTGCCCGTTTTTATAAAGAAAATAGATTCATTTTTAAATTTCATTATTCCAATCAGAGAAGCAAAGTTTGAAGGGAATAATGGCCATTTTCTGTACTTTTACAACATAAGCAATTAAGAAATAACACATACTATCCAGGAACAAAATTTGTGTTATGGAGTGTAATGCAATCAAAATGCACAAATATTAAAAAGGAAACCATATATATATTTATGTGTAAGAAATGTTCTCATTTCAAATCTTTTATTAGTAAGCACCCATTCTACTTCAAAATTTAATTTAATAATTTTTTTCTTTTTCTCTTCAGTTTTCTAACCAATAAAGTTTACACAGTATTGAAGAAAAACCATAAAAACATATATCAAACCCAATGGTAAAAATCCTATTAAAAACTATTTATTATTGTATAAAATGATCTGAAATATGCAGTTAACTACATTTCTAACAATGTAGCAACACATTAAGTAAATTTACTAACACATTGGGACTCAGACAGAGGAGCCCACTGTAATCTCCCTTTTGTTATTATAGCTTCACTGCTCTGATAGTCAAGGTAGTCTAACTAGAAAACAAGACAGAGTCAAAATTTAATATCTAACAAAACTATTTTTTTAAATTACCTCAAGTTTTACATTTTAAAATTAAACTTTAATTGAAAGAAGTGCTTATCTTTGAAATAGAGAAGTTCTACTTTCACACCATAAGTTAGATTTCTTTAAAACTTAGAGCCATGGTGAAAATTCAATTGTGGGATGACAATGAGGAAGTGATTTAAAACACAAACAAAAAACTACTGTTTGCAGTTCATTTTTATTCTAAGAATGTGAAATTCCAAAAAGGTAGGCTTTCCTATAAAATACTAAAAGCCAAAATACCCGCACTGTAAGGTAGATGAGAACCAATTAACAATAACTACAAATCAGAAATGTAAGCTATCTAGACTTAAAAAAAACTGTAGCCAAGAAGTGTGAGAGCAAAATTCAGAATGAGAAATGAACTGGAGTCCAGGAAGGAGAAGAAAAATAAAGCTTTATAAAAAAAAAAAGAGCTATAGGGCACTCATAAGTTATTTTCCTACACTAAAAATATATTTCCAATAGTTGCTTACAACCTCTCACATAGTAGCTTTTCTTGTTCAGTGCTGCTCTTTATAAATATTTTTGCATGTCACAAGCCTTTAAACTCCCACAATCAATGTGGTTTACCACTGCATCTTCACATTTAAATTATCATGAGACAATAATTGACTAAAAGGGATGGAATAAACTCTCCTAACACATTAATCCCTCAATTCTTGTTCACTATCACTTCAAGATTAGGCAGAAATTAATTACAAGTAGGGGAAGGAAGGGTGGGGATTGTGAGAGGAGGCAAGTGGCTATATATTTTCAGTGTATGAGAGTAACTTCTCATACAGTACCCTACCTCCTCTTACATAATAACTAGAATCCCACACTAAAACGGTGGAGCAACCAGTGCAAAGAACATTATAAATAAGCATCTTCCAAAAGCATGTTACTGGCCCCTAAAGTGATGGTTCTGAGGCATCAGGAGTTGGCCACTTTTATGCACCATTCTAAACAACTTAATGATTGTTCTGTCATTCCTGCTCAAGATTTGATTACAAATAGGAGTGGGGATTTGGACAGCAACTTCCCATCTGCTGAAAACACCTCACAATTGCATGCCATTTTTTCCATCAAATGGTGTTTTGGGGTATTGCCAACTCATAGAGACTAGGGTAGGTTCTGTATGCTTCCCTTTCTTCCTCTTATTTATCCCAGTACTGTGTTCCAATTCTTGCCTCTCAGATTCCTCCTTCCATTCCCTTTCTGGTTCCAGCTTCTTGTGCTCACTGTTGGTTCATTCATAATTTCTGGGTGACTCTGTTTTGGTGTTAGGGCTAGCAGACGCTAGGCTTATCATTTTGCCCTTTTATCAAAGTATATAATTGTGAATTCTTGAGTTCTGATCCTCCATCCCATTTTGTGTTAGCCTTTTTCAGAAGGGTGCCATTGAACAAAGGGATTCTTCTTAACAAGTTTTATTCCCATTTCTTTGTTGTTCCCAAAAAGACTGGGGATTGTCATCTGGTTATTGGTTTATAATCTCTCGACCACTTTTTAGACCTTCTCCAGTTCATCATAGAATAGTATTTGTTCTTTTCTTGTGCTCTCACTGCATGTTTGTGAATGACAAAGGTCAGTGCATTTAGTTATCTGTTGCTTGCTCATCTTCTTCATCCATATGCCTTTGTTTCCACCATTATAATGATGTTTAGTTATATTTAACCATCTCACAAACAGACTCTGCCCTTCATATTTAGTTTCTTTTCCAGGAAGCATCCAGAATCAGTTTGCTTGTCAAAGTGGAGAGGTCTTTCTTCACACTCACACATTATTTAGTTCACTGGAGTACTGTTCAATTCCTTAATCATTTAGGCTCACCTTCTTTTCAGTTGTATGCTATACAATGTCTCATTCCAAGCATCTACTCCTTTCTTTCTTCTTCTATATGAGAGGTTCTTCCCCCTTTTTTTTTGAGATGGTGGTTAAGACGGGCTTCTCTTGTAGCTTTCATTCCTTTTAGTCAGGTCTACATGCATCATTTTCAGTAAGTTTTTGTTCAATCAATGAAGTCTTGTTTGTGGTCCTTTGTATCCCTCTTTCATCCTTTCTTCCTCCTCACAGACTGATTTTACCTGGTGGTTAGATTGAGACAACACCACCATAACTGTTTCTCTGCTTCTTTCGTATTTGGAATATCACCTTTATAAGGATGCTTCTCTTTTCATTTGGGGGCATATCTTGATACTTAAGAAGTTTCAGGCAATAGACTGTTTCCAAGTCCTCTCTTCATTACCAATTTCATAGAACTTCTTGTAGTTTGTCAAGTTTATCTTCATTTCTTGCAAACTCTTCATGGTCAGTTGGTGATTGTACTCTCTGATGGTTCCATGGTAGTCTTGTATATCTCCAGGCAAGGGGGCACTCTGTCAAGAGACCTCTGTTTTCAAACATTGGTTCTTCTTTATTGAGCCCACAGCCACTGAAACACTTTGTTGCCCCAAATCTGTTTATGGATTATTTATCATGTTCTGACAGGATTCTTCTGATGTGGTGATATTTAGATCCTCAAGTGGAGAGTCTGAGATTTGAATGTATTTGCCACTCATTTTAATGCTTTTTTTTCATTTTGATCTCATGTTCCTCATCCTTTGTTTGGGGCAATAGCTTCTTTCAGTTGGGATTGGACAGGTCTGTTCTTATATTCTACCATGTGTTCTTTTCATCATTTGAACCACTCTCCATTGTGTTCTGTTGGTGGTTCCATGTTGGTTGGCTCAGACATGGCGTCCATTTCAGCACTGGCCCTTGGTATTTCCTCTTCTTTCTTTATCTCTAAGATTTTTACATCATCCTTCACTTCGTGATGACAAGAAACCCACTTGAAGAAAAAATGTATCTCAAGACAGCTGGTATGAGTATTAAAACTTTTATTAAAATAAAGTAGATAACATTTTTTGACCTTCTGAAGTCATCTTCAGGTTAACAAAGAGAGAGTTTGCAACTGATTGTATCGTTGCAGTTAGATGTTAGGTAATTAACTAGTATAAGTATAAAGCTGTTACTTTATATTGGTTTTAGTTGTCGTATAAGTAAGGCTTCTTTGATTTTTCATTTGTGTATATTTGTTTCCCTATTTATGATCTGGGTGTTTTCTATTGTCATGTTGTTTCTTTGATTTGGTATTCAAAAACTAGTGAAGTTTTTCTTTTTCTATGAATTTGGTTTCTATTTTTCTACTTGTTTCTCCAGTATAAAAGTCATGGCTCTTGTTCCATTGTATGTTATAAATAATGTTGGTGTTGTGTTTGTCAGTGTAGTTTTTACATAGTATGACCTTTTAGTTTTGTACCTGGTTTTTTAAAATAAATTTGATGTTTACTGAAATGCCATGTTTTGTTATAAGTTTTTAGCAAATGTTGGTTATTTTTTACTGATGTCAGGAACATGTGGTATGCAGCAGTGTAAGGAGTTTGTAGTTTGTTGTATCTTGGGGTTTATTACTGTTGATTATGTTGTTGATTTAAGTCTGGGGATATAAGTTTTTCAACAGTCTTTGGAGGAATTTGTTGATATTGATAAAGTGTTGTTTTGTTGATTTCATCATTAATTTTATCTGGTGAGCATAGTTTTGTGGCTGTGTTTGTTTTCTCAATGTGTTGAGTTTTTGTTTTGTGTGCTGAATCCCAGGGAATGCATAGTCCAGTATGGGTGATTTTTCTGTAAATTTCTGTTTTGAATTGTGTATTGGTTCTTGTGATCTCGAGGTTGAGAAATGCTGTTTGGTTAGTTTTTCGTGTTTACAGGTGAAATTAATGTTAAGAAGTATAAAGTTAATGTGGTTGAAAAACTAAGTGTGTATTCTGTGGATGTGAATCCATCAATTGTATCATCAGTATACAGGTACCAGTGATGGATGTAAGGCTGAACTGATTGCTTAAGATTTAGTCTGTATCATAAAAATGTTGGCTAGAACTGGCATTCAGTCTAAAGGGTCATACACTGTGCTTGTCTTTTGTCAAGTACATTTATGAGAGTACACCCAAGTGGTTAGTTTTGGAGATGACTTTGTCAATGGTAAGTGAACTTGATGAAGAGCCAAATATTCCCATTGAGATCACTTTAAAGGTATTTCAAGGTATGTAACCACTAGTGCATTCTCTCAGATGTATTCCAATAGTGACAAGATGGCTAATGGTGATAAAGGAAGGATCAAAGGTCATTCTACCTTTATAGCATTAGTCATGGAATAGAGAATCACTAAAAAGATTTTTACCACATAATACAACCTAAGGAGAATAAATAAATTTAAAAAGAAAAATATTTTCCCAAAAAATTAAAGTCATGCTTTATTTTTCAGGTATTTAGTGATTTAATTATTGTACTTATTAATATTAATGCTCTTGTCTTCAGTTAATTTACTTCTAGTTACAGAAATTTAATGTGGCCATTTCTCTCTTATTATAAGTTCAAGGGACTTCACAAAACAGAGTTGGGGCAGTGTTGTAGTCTGTGTTATAGTATATAGTTTCTTTAAATTGTTATTGTTGATAAACTAAAAGAAAGTTTAATGTAGTATGATGAATATTACTTAAGTTTAGGAAATAAAATGACCCACATGTAAAAGTGTGATGGATTAATGTTAAATAATAAATGTTTTATTAGTAAATCTATTAGTGCTGATTTTGTGTTTTGACCTTGAAGTACAGGAATGAAAGTAAGAAATAAATGAAATTTCTTAAGTAGAGTTTATTTGTGAAATAAGACTAAATTGTGAACATTGGTTATGCTGTAAGTGGAATTTCATAAAACATTTTTGTTATCGTTAAGTAGCCTGGAAGTTTCAGTATTCTTTTTATGAAATAATTTAAAAACATCCACCTGGTAATAGAAAATATCAAAAAAATGTGAGAATAGTCTAAAATCAATGATGGAAGAATTAAATAGTTAAACAATTAAACTTTGGAAAGTTACTTTGCTGAGATGCTTTTACATTTTTATGAGGATTTACATAATAATAAAGAAAGTGAATTACATGCAGAATTAAATTTAATTTAATGGATCATGTTTTCAGCACTTCTTAAATTTGAATTTTGTAGTTTTTCATTTAAAACATTATATAAAACAATAAAAATGAAATTAGTCATTCAAAAGAGAAATCTAGAAAAGGTGACCATATTTGAAGCAATATTTTTATGACTATGTAAAACATAAAATGATACAACAAATAATCATATTATTAAAGATAACTTTGGAGATACATGGTTTGTGATAAAGAGAAGAAAAAAAAGTGTGGAAGTATTATTCAGTGCCAATTTGCAAAATTCATACCATTTAAATGTCCACAATTTTGTATGTATTCAATGCTATATGTGCATAAGTAAATAAATGATAGTTATGACAAATAGAAACGATATGCAAGGAAATAATTAAAAGGTTTATTTTTAAAAAGATAACTAAAATTTAGACAAAGAAAGAATTAATAAATTTTCTTTAATAAATAGATAAGTGACTTGTTATGAGAGATGAGGAATAGTTGGAAACAAAAAATATCATCCATACAAAGTTAATGGTAAAAAATTTAAACTATTTCTTTTTTCATGATGCTTTTATCTGTAATCTTAATGATACGTTTAATTCTAGTATGGGAATGAGCTTTTTGTGAATAATCACTTTAGAAATGATCAAATTGAGCACTTTAAACCCTCCAGTAAACTGTACAATTTATTAAAGTTTTTGAAATGCATGTAAATGATTCTGTTATTTGAAGCCTTCACTTGATGAGTTGTATGGATGTTGTATAAAGCTTTGCTATACTAACAGGTAATACATCTGTTTAAGTGGTGAAATGATGTTCCAGAGTCAATGATGTAAATTACCTATAGAAACTGATCCTGAATCAAGAAAATTCTAAGTTGTTTACTACGTAGCTAACAAGAAATACCAATTTAAAACTGAAAAGTCCTGGGATTCTGTTGGTTTATATGATTAGAGTGAAGGGTAAGTTACAGTTTTTATGTTTAGCTTTAGGGTTAAGAGGGCTTTTTTTGCATTTTATATGTGATAAATATGTAGGAAATAAGCAGTCTCCTTGATTCATAATTGCTCTGATCACTACATAATTTCTGCAATATCAAAAACTGAAACAACAAGAGATTCTGAAAAGTATAGTGCATATGAAAGGAGGTAAATTAGCAGTATAAATGAAAGTAATGGTTTGTAAAGAACAGACTTGGCCAACTGGAGAGTTGGCTGAAAGTTCAATCATCCAAGAAATGAAGAGTAGTGGATGAAGTTTCTTGTGCAACTGTAAGAGATCAATAAAAGTAAAGAAGTAAACTACAAGAAGCTTGGTGATTCATTGATAATTTATACAAAATGTAAAATTTCTTATGGCAAAATCTCAATGTGCTAGTGAACCCACATAATGTTAAAACAAGTTTAGGTAGGCGACTGAGAAGTTTTTATTGATCTTTCATTGAAGAATGCTTTATTTGTAAGAAATTGGTTTATATGATGTACATGTTATATATGCTAACTTAATTATCATAGAAAGTTTTTAATTTTAAGTTATATATAGTATTCTTGATTTATATTTAAAGAGATATGACAGTAAGTTCAAGGAATTTTTTTTTCCTAAAGAAATAAAGGAACAACCTTTATTTCATATTTTTAAATCTAAGAATGAAGCTGAAATTGTGGTTTCAAAATTGGTAGAGCTGATTACAGTATCAACAGTGGATATAATTACTAATCGAATATGTTAATGAAATTGGTGTTTATGCAACTGTACAAACTAGTGTCATAAATTTATTTTTTTCCTGTATTTGTCATCATAATACAGTTGCTAGCATGTTTAAATTATGTCTTATCATACAGAATTATCTAACAGAAATCTGGTCTTAAATGGTATTACTATCCGCCTGTTTCAATTAAGATCTTGTTTGTCCATGGTTTGTAACAAGTGAATAGATATGGTCAAATGGAAATATTGGCTGAAAGTATTATTGTATAACAAAGGTAAAGTAACGGATAAAATTTATTAAGTAAGAAGAGATAGATGGAAGAAAAAAAGAGAAAACTATATGTGGCCTAGTGATTTATTATGAATGAAGTATCATCTACACCATTAAACTTCATTATTAAGTCTATTAAGGCTTGACACAATAGTTTCCACTTAGACTTGATTTTCGTTTACTTCTTGAAGTCATAGAAAGTATTCTGCTTGGAAGATGGTGTTAATGCTGGTTCTAATTAAGTAGAAAGTGTCAGATATTACTGATATATGTTTTTGTAAAGTAGCAAAATGGGAAAGTATCAAGAAATGTATATAAATATTGGAAGATTTATTAAACATTTTAAAATAATCTTGAATATTCTTCTGCTTTAAGAAGCAAGTCCAATGAAAGATGAAGACTAAACTTCTTTATTACTTGCAGATGCAATGAAAAACTCTCCTAGGTCATTATTATATATATATATTAAAATGTCTTGTTTTATAAAAAGAATTGATATATGCAAAAACGGCTCATTTGGGTTGAGAAAATATTTTAAATAGAAGAGCGAACAACGTTTTTACCTTCTTTGGTCATCGTCAGGTTCACAAAGAAAGAGGTAGCTTTCGGTCAGTTATCTCTTTCTTTGTGAACCTGACGATGACCGAAGAAGGTAGAAACGTTGTTCGCTCTTCTATTTAAAATATTTTCTCAACCCAAATGAGCCCTTTTTGCATATATAATTCTCAACAAGTGGGTTTCTCGACATCACTGATTGATAAAAAGAATTTGTTTTAACTCTAATCTAATGGTATAACATGCACAATAAAGAGGTGTTTTGTTTCTGAGTCTCTCTTTTTTATATATTAAAACAATTTTATTTTCTTATGTATCAGAACCTGTAGATACGTGAACATATGATGGGAAATTTTATCCTCCTTTTAAGCTCATATTATTTATCTGAGGGTATGTTTCTTTGATGTAAAATGAAATCCCAAGTAACCCTCCTAGTTATAAAGCTTGCATCATTTTTAGAAATTACACAGTTGGACAGAGAACATATAAGCATATCTGATTCAGGTAAGCAGTCAGAAATAATCACAAACATAGTGCAATAGTAAAGTGGTTCTCAAAGGCTTCAGACTTGTATACCAATTTTATGTTTAATTTTTAAAAATTACAAACCCAGACCTAATTTCAAAAATAAAAACCCAGCAACAAAGGTTCATATTCTTAACACTTACCTGTAAATGCAAAGGATATGATTATTTATGTGGCATGATTGACGAACATGTGACACTATATTTGTCAATTTGAAGGAAAGAAAATATTGGTGAGTCTCTAAGTAAGGCGTATGGAAAGCTTATATAAAGGCTATTACAAATTTTATGATTTTTTTGGTATATTAACTATGTCATGTACCATCATTAGCTCCATGTTTCACCAATGGTACAAGTGCCACAGTTTGAGCATCCCTGCAGTATTAAAACCAAAATTTCAGTGACGAAATAGCAAGGAAAGAATTAGCCCTTTCTTTCAGTTAGTTTAATTTCATGCCATATTTTATATCTACAAAATTATTTTATTGGCTGGTAATATTTTAAATACGTTGCCTCTATTCATTACTCAATTTATATTTACTTTCACTGTTTCAAATATAGTAAATCACAATAAGATGAGATGATACTGAAACCATATATTTGTAATAGTCTGAAATATATTGTGGCATTTTATTTTTTATATTATTTTCATAATCTTCAAAGTAACCACAAGTTTGTTACAAAAATACAGAAAATGGTTCTTTATGTGAACTTTTTGCAAAACATCAAATAATTTTATTGGGAACAACTGAAAAAAAATACTACAACTAATCAAAATTACAATGTAAAATTTGCCAAAGTAGATTGTCCCTTATACTGAAAAATATAAAAGAAAAGAAAGTTCATACTACTGTAAAGCAATAACTGTGGAATGCAGTAGCACAAATAAAAACTAAAATTAAAAAGTAAGAAAACTTAGCCCATTTTTTCTGCCAGTTTGTTCATTCTCAATTTACCAAACACCCCCCTGAGCTTGCTTAAGTGGAGCCCATCTCAAACATAAAGCTTACCAATATCCTGAAAACTATCCCACCTGTTATCTTTCATGCCTTGGTTTCTTTATTCTTTTAAGCACCTCTTATATTTGCACTTTTCAACATTCTTGCCTTGATGCATTACAGAAGAAGAAAGTTACATGGTATTGGCAATCAAATAAGTTTTATTAAATTTATAACCACTCTCTTTTATATCAAACTTTGTCTAGAGGGGAAAACAACTCAGGCAACTACCTAATAATACATTATCTGGTAATCCCCATGTTATTTTGCAGTTTCTATCTAATTCAAGTTAAGAATATCACACTATGTAATATACATTTGAATTAATTTTACAGGCCTGACACGAAGTTGTGGTTAGGACAACATCTATCAATCAGCAGGTCATGAAATCAAAACTCAACATAAAATATACTCACCCTCTAAACAGTGGGGACATTATAATGTGATGGCCAGTCCCTCTATTTGTTGACAAAGAGTAGCTTAAAAGTTGTTATTGGGTTCTACCAGCCAGTTTCCTTTATTTTAGTTGGTATTTTTAACTAGGAGTGTTGACAGGTAGCCTTACAACTTTATTAAACTATTTTTATTTATATAACAAGCTTTCAAAGCAGAAATTTTATTTGAATAATTTTTACTAGTATGACAAGCCTCAGAGTTTGAACTTCAAATTTACTTATTTTGCCCATGTACCAAGCATAAGAAGTAAGGTATAATGTGGATTATTTGTACACATCTAACAGTCTTCTTAGGTAGAAGATCTATTTGCACTATATACTTAACAAGTCTGAAAAACAGAAGATCTAATTATTTCTACACAGATATAATTTTTTTAGGCATAAGTACAAATAACATTTGTATTGTTAATACACACAGAACAGCCTTGTTAATATTATAAGTTCCATTTCATCATTTGAAACTAAGTAAGAGGTTTGCTAAATTGAAATTCTGTTCAAGTTATTCATATTTGCATTGCAAGCATGTGAAGAGAAGCTTTCTTTCTGTTATTTATATAGATGAAAATGGCTTGTTTGATAGAAATTCCACTATACTACATACACTATAAAAGATTTGAGAGGTGATATTTTCATTTGGGTTAGTTGTATATGTTTACATTATATAGTAATATTACATTACATTACAATGATCTCACATCTACAGTTTCTGTGGAAAATTTAAACAAACTGAGAACCACTGTTTCTACATCAAAAAATTGCTCCAAACTACAATTAGTCTCAAATATGTCATAGAATGTTTTCTAGTTCTAGGTTTAAGAACGTAGAATATAAATATTTGACTGACCCTTTACAAATTGAAAGGCATGCTTAAGCTATTGGCTTTGAAATTTAATTTATAAATTAATAATGATATGAGTATTAGGTTTTTTAATCTTCAGTTAGGTTCATTTTTCTATTAAATCATATGCTCTTCTTTAATAAACTGCTCAAAAAATTAAAGGAACAGTGTTTCCCTCAGTGTTCCAATTGCAATAATATTTTTATTTTTTGAGGTAATTTGCCTCATTTTAGTTCCATCTGTATCCATTTTTTTAATGTGTGATGAAGAGTACAACATGGAGAAATAATTTTTTAAAAATGGCCAATATCACCAAAACTGATATCCCATAGGAAACAATGCATAAAACAGTTTACATGCATTTATTCACGAAATGTTTGAAACATTCAGTATCTAGTGTGACATACTCCTAACACCAATTTGGCACACTTCAAATCAGTCTATTGATATTATCTTGGGATATGCAAGCCCACTGGTATACCAGGGCATGTCAGAGTTCCTATACATTCTGAAGAGAGTGCTGGTGTTCACTAACATGCCTCGACAACATATCCAACAATGTTCAATCGTATTTAAATCTGAAGATCTAGTGAGCCACTCAAAAGTCTATTCCTTCCTTGATGTGGGTTAACATGTTAACCTGCATAAAAATGAACTCATCGCCAACAGCACCAGCAAAAGGCCTCATAATAGGTTCCAGAATTTCGTCTCTATATCATTGTGCATTTAAAGCACCCCCATTAAGTAAGAGTAAGTCCGTGTGGCCACCTAAGCATATGCGTGTCCAGACCATTACAGAACCTCCTCTATAAGAATCGACTTACACAATTGCTCTCCTAGGTGTCTCTGCACTCTCACATGCCCATCATCATGAGACACAGTAAGCCTGCTCTTATCTGTCCACAGCATAGTGGCCCATTGACGAAGTTCCCAGTCCAGGTACTGACGAGCAAACTCCAACCTGGCTTCACGGTGTTGTGCTGTCAAAATAATGCCTTTTGTAGTCCATCTAGCCCTAAGGCATCCTTCTTGAAAACAGTTTAAAGCTGTTTGTGTTGACACACAGGTACCAGTGGAATGCTGAAGGCCATTTCACAGTGACTGAGCAAGGGATGACGACCTTGATTTGGTTTCCTGCCATAAGAGTTTGTCTCCTGATAACACTGCCAAAGTCAATTGATGATGCTTGGTGACATACTGATGTTCTGTGCCACCCTCCTTTGGGTCTGGCCATCCTCCAACATCTGGACTGTCCCAGCCACCTTATTCTTTGTCATATGGCACCTGCATGCTTGGGTATACAAGATGAAGGTACACACTGACAACTGACAAAACTAGCTGCAATAGATCCATGTTGGTATTTGTTTCAAGAATTAATGAGGGTACCTTGAGTGAGGTGAGTTTCGTTTGAGTTGCTTCAAACTTCACTCGCAAGCCTAAAAAATATACTTGTAGACAAACTGATGTTTTTTATACATAAAAATTTAGTTACAACAAAAATATACTGAAATATGTACTTGTTCCTTAAATTTTTTTTAGCAGTGTAGTTTTTACATTGTTTATTTTGTATTCTATATCTTTCTCTGCATCAACATAAAAACGATTTTCACTATTATTTTAGGTTATACACCTGTGTTAATATCGTTAGACATTAATATTACTGTAGATTTTAGTTTTGGTTTAATTTAAATAATAATATCTATGTAATCTTATTTCAAACTTTCCATTTGTCTATTCGTATTGATATGACTGAATATTTTTGTTTTACTTTTAAGTAAACAATATTAGTATGAAATGTTCTATATTCTACATTTGTAAATAGCATAAACTTCAAAGTGCATAGGTTGTGAGTCTAGCTGTACAAGTAGTAGGTTATTCCTGAAGAAAATCTTTTGGGAGTGAAATATATATAATCTTAATTATCCTAAAATATAGTACACAAATTAATTATGACACAGGATGGACATTGTAATCATAGGTTTTTAATCTCTGCTTCACTTTTCAAATGATGTTTTCTTCTTTTAATCATACTTTTCTTTACATTTATTTATGTTCTTTATCTTTCTTTATATGAATTTAAAAATGGTTTCACTATAATTTTACACTTCACACACACCATCACATTAGGTATTACTGTCTATCATTAAAATAAACATTGCTGTCTGCATAACCTTGTTCTATACTTTCCATTTCTCTTGAGAACAAACTTACAAATGTATAGTTGTTATGCATCACAGATCTAACAGTATAGTTGTATATAACTTGTGAATAAGTTGTGAAATTGAAACACCGAGTGAAATAAATATAACATTTGGAATTTGTGGTCAATTTTTTCATCATAAAAAACTTCTAAATTATTCCAATCAGCACTCTGTATTATGATTTAATAATACATACAACTTGCAGAAAAACACCAATACCATTAGGACTAATTATACTTCAGTATTTTAAGGAAGCTCATTGAGTTGTTGGAAAGCGTACAGAAAAAGGCTAGGAGGACAAATTAAGGTATCTGAAATTGGGGAATTGATAATGTTAATCCATAAACCTCACATTGAGGATGGTAGAATTATCAAACAAAAATATGAATTTGGACAACTAATACAGCTTATTTTACAAATAGGGTAGTTCGCCTTTGAAATGGGTTGCTTTCAAATGTTATGGATACAACTGATTTAAAGGAATGCCTGATAGATATATGAATGATAACGCTGGTCCTGAATATTTTATCTTTTAAGTTTTGTCTATAGAATGAGGGAGTCATTTGACTTCTTGTTGTTCTTTAATTCTATCTATGTTTTTAAAGCCTTCAGGTGATAAAATATGGAGAAATATTCAATGTGATAAAATACTTTCTTTTCTACAAGATATCAGTTGCTTGTGAAAGAAATTTTAACTACTAAAAAGCAATAAGTAATTCACACTGAATAATTTAAATAATAACATATAACAATATTGAAGTGTACATACAAGTTTTCAAGTTCCTCAAAAATCCACTGTGCAGTATATTATGAATTTGCATGTCAACTTTATAAGGGAAATTACTCAATTATATGTACCAAGTGGATTATTTATGTACTTACAATAATAGGAAAGTATTAGTATATACATTTTTATTATTATTATTCACTTATAGTGAGAAGCAAACAAACGTATCATGTTATTTCATCCAGTATATCAATTGGCTGTTGACTCACTGATCTCACATTAACATCAGTTCTTCTTGATAAAGCTAAATTCTTAGAAAGAGATTCTCTTACCTTATTAGATGATAGTAGGTCATGCAGTGTGCAACAGTAATGGAAATGAGAAGGTGGAAGTGACTGTAAATTATAGCCTGAATTAGGAAAACTGGAATGGAAAGAGTATTTGCAAAAGTATTAGTTTCCATTTCAGTTTGCATGACATAATTTTTACCAAGATTTTGTGTAGGATAGTTGGAAGAAGCAACTAAATGTTTAAAATACTGAGTATTTCTATTAATTTGATCTTTATGTAAACATGGCAATTCAGTCTTGTGTGCTTTAGATGATTCCATAGAATGAATACATGGTACAAAAACATAATCATTTCGCGATTGATAAAATTTAGATTCAGGCTTATAATCTGGATATTTTTCTGGACAAGCCTTTTTGGATGGAATTTTCTGTTGCATTAACCACACTTCTTCTTTCTTCCTCTTAAGAATCATTTCCCATTCTTTTATCAGTTGATCCACTCCACGCCAATTTGGATCTCCAAAAATGATATCAAATGAAGTACTTGCAATTGGAGGCATAGAAGGTTCAATTCTTTCTCTCCTTAAATCTTCATACATGTAAATAGGTGATATTGTTTCTGCTGGTGGTTTGGAGGTATGACAAAATTCAAAATGAGATGAATACTTAATACTATCATCTTGTGCTGTGACACTAGAAATAGATTCTTTAGAAATTATGGTATGAGGTATAAAATGAGATGAACTTTTGGATTCTGGACCATCTTCACTTTTATATTTAGAACTATCAACAAATTTAATTTGAGGAGAAATGTTTCCATGTGTGTTAACATTTTGCACCATGCTACTGGGAATAGACTCTTTAGAAGTTATACCATATGATATAAACTGGGATGAAAGTTTGGGGGTTTCACTAACTTTGGTTTTATCTTCAGAAAAACTGTCATACAATTTAACATGATCAGAAAGTTCTGAACAATTGTTCATACTTTGTGCTGTGACTCTACAAATAGATTCTTTAAAAATTACACCATGAGATATAAAATGAGATGAACTTTTGGGTTCTGGCCTGATTTTATTTTTATATTCAATATCATAGAATTTAACCTGATTAGAAAGTGTTGCATGTGTGTCAACATCCTGTGTTGTGCTTCGAGGAATAGATTCTTTAGAAGTTACATGATGGGCTACAAAATGGGATGAATGTTTGTGGACTTCACTTTTTTCCTCAGAAGAACTATCATGCAATTTAACTTGAACAGAAAGTTGTGAATGTTTGTCAACATTTTGTGCTGTGGCATTAGGAACAGATTCTTTAGAAACTGCATCAAGAGAAATATAATGGGATGAATGTTTGGATTCTTGACTGACTTCACTTTTATATATAGAACTATCGTGGAATTTAACCTGATCGGAAAGTTTTGTATGTGTGTCAACATCTTGTGCTATGCTACTAGCGATAGATTTTTTGGAAGTTATACCATGAGTTATAAAGCAGGATGAAAGTTTTCGGACTTACCTGTATCCGCTTTTATCTCTAAAAGAACTATCACACAATTTAACGTGAGAAGAAAGTTTTGAATTATTATCAACTTCATCAAGTCTTTCTGTTGTATATTTTCTTGATAAAACATCATAAGATATTGACTGCAATGGTAGTTTGGGAGTTTTATGAAACTGAGTTTCCACTTTGGAAGTTACATCATGCAGTGTGGTTGCAATTGAAAGTTGTGAGGACTTGTCAATTTTACCTTGCTTTAGATCTATAGGCTCTAAATCCAGTAACACTGATTGTTCAACCCCATTCTGATTTAAGTCGCTGGAAATAACGTTGTGAAGTACTATGTTTTTAACATTTTTAATATTTATTGTATTAAAAGCAATTTCAATAGTAACACAAACTGGTACTTTTTAAATTTTTTTTACTGTGGAACCAATGTTTGATGGCACTCAGTGCAGTGTGTAATTTTGTTACTCACCAACTAAGTTCATTTGTTTACTATATGTGAGTCAGTCAATCAACTGATTCCTTTCCACCTTTGAATTGGCATTATATGCATAACACTACTCTCTTTACCCATGGTAAGGCCATGTTTGTTGGAGAAGTATTATGTTTCTAAAATAGCCCATTTATATTTGTAATACATGTACATTGAGATGTGCTTTACACAATAATTTACCCGGCATGTGGCTGGGACATAGTGCACATGTAATGATCCTTTTTCAGAGATATGTCAAATACATAATGAAGAATCTTATTACCAATGTATGTCAGTAAGCTTGGGGTCAAAACATAGTTTATAATTCAAACGTTTATATTAGCTTAGTTCTATTTTCTCAATTAGAAAAGGAAATATTAAAATGAATTTTAATCTCTATCTACCTGTGTCACATGCACATTTTCACTCTGAATGTTTTTCTTTTATAGGAAAGGCATACAGTTGTTTGAAAGGAATCGGCTGAAAGTTAGTGAAATGAAACCTGGGATGAAAAGGATATCTGATGAGGGAAGTTTAGATCCTAAAATTTGTTTTCACTGAAAAAAAGACAGCTCACAGAATATCTCACTGCAGTGTTTAAGGTTGTAAATGAATTGACAATGTTGATGCATCTACATCTTTCTTACTTAATGGCGATAATTTTAAAATTTGAGTTGAATAATATGCATCTAGTCATGGTAAAAGACGTCTTACTGAAGACAAATTAATTTTTGAAATAAAATTGTTGGCATTTGATATTTTTGGAGGCATTAAATTTAAGTAAGTTTAAAAGAAAGCTTGGCAAAGGTATAAGTGACAAGGGATGACTTAAAGTGTATTTTTTTATTTAATCATTTTAGTTTGACTTAAGTGGTTGGGACAGTCGAAATAGATCATCAGGCCCTTTGTTGTCCCTAAACATTATGTTATGTTATGATGAGGGTGCAGATAATTTGAATGTGAAATACCAGACAGCAATTTATATCAACGTGTCACTAAATTTATAATAACAATGAATTATTAAAATTAAAATTTTATGTAATTTACATAAGGAAGTTATGTTTATAAGTATCAACTCCTCGGGTTAATTACTATAATAAACGATGTAGCACTGATGACTGACGTAATCCTTTGACTGAGATTCAGTTACATTTCCAGCCGACCCAACGAGATTTGACAAGAGTGATGGGCCTCAAAGGAAGACATTTACGTCATAAGGTGCATACAGTCAAAGTGCTTATATACTTTTTTTCTTTGAAAACTTGAGATTAATGACCAGAAAAGAAAGACTCATAAAGAAGTATCATCAGTTTTATTGATATGCGTCAAATAATTATCTAATTCAAAAAAACATCATCGCGCATTTTTTGTAAGTCTTGATACTAATCATGGAGGTCCGGCATGGCCAAGCATGTTAAGGCGTGCGACTCGTAATCTGAGGGTTGCGGGCACGCATCTCCGTCGCGCCAAACATGCTCGCCCTTTCAGCCATGGGGACGTTATAACGTAACGGTAAATCCCACTATTCGTTGGTGAAAGAGTAGCCCAAAAGTTGGCGGTGGGTGGTGATTAGTAGTTACTTTCCCTGTAGTCTTACACTGCTAATATAGGGACGGCTAGCACAGATAGCCCTCGAGTAGCTTTGTGCGAAATTCAAAAACAAACAAACTAATCATGGACACTATGCCACCTACTAACTGAGTTCTTTTGGTTTGGGCATGACACCTTAAGATTGATACAAAACACGTGTCCGTGAAATCTTCCTTTTGGCTGATTAAAATAGGCAACAAATTACACTTATATCACAAAAGTGTTTAAGTATTTTTTGCAGATTAATATCGAAACAGATAACAGTGTTTCTTCTCTTAGCGTATCAAGACTAACAGTAATTATGTCGTATATGACCACGAAAAACCATTTTTGGTTATCTGTTTAATAAATCGCTTAGAACAAGATTCGAAAATATGAGGTTCTTGTAGTTGCAGGATGTAGGCTACACTTGTTAGTGTGTAAATACATTGTTGCACCATAGGATATCTTTGCTCCACCTAGGGGGAATATCTATGAATATAGATACCATGGAAATGTGGTAAGTAAAGTATCTAAAAAAGCAATTTTTGGTAATGCTAATTGTAAGTACATCAAACAATCATATAAAGAAGAATTAACAATCGAAGAAGAATTTGTAATATGGGATCAACAACGAAATCTAAAAGTCTATTTTCATTTTTCTGTCTGTTGAAATACCTGTATCAAAGTTTTTTATAGTTCACTTCAGATATTCGTTTGTTCACAAAGAAAGAGGTAACTGACCGGAAGCTGACTACATGTTTGGAAGGGGCTGTGTTACTGAGTATCGCAAGGTATAGGGCGGGATTAGATGTTTGAATATATAATTTTATCTATAACATTAATACAGGTATAATGGCGTTCCTTTATATTGTTTTATTTTGGGTTTAAGTTGTTGTATAAGTAAGGCTTCTTTAATTTTGCATTTGTTCATGTTTGTTTCTTTATTTAGTATTTTAGTCTTTTCTTTGGTTATGTTGTGTTTATTTGACTTACAATGTTCGAAAAAGTGTGAAGGTGACTTTTTATGTTCTTTAAATCTGACCGAAGAAGGTCGAAACGTTGTTCGCTCATCTATGTAAAATATTTCCTGAACCCAAACGAGCCGTTTTTGCATATAAAAGGACAATGTCTAAACCATATATTTTGCATATAGCTTATTTTTATCTATTTGTTATTACTTTTTGGAATGTATCTTGAAAGTATGTTTGTTTGAAATTTAAGGTTTGTTTCTTTTGAAGTGAGAACTTGGGTATGTCGGGTAAATTACTTCAAAACAGCGTTTGTTTACAACTGAAAATCAAAATTGCTAGCTAGTTTTGTAGTTGTAGATTATATTTTTAAGATGAAAAATTACATATTCTTTCAAAAAACTTCGGTAACCTATTGCATAAAATTGACATCTCATTGGAAAAAAATGGATGCATTTCAGTAAAACAATCCTCAAAAACATTTTTGAGTCGAATATAGGAGATAATAATTTTCCAAAATCATTAAAAAGAACAAGAGACATATTTATACGATTAAAATGATTGACGATAAAACAAAAATTATAACGATTAAATTTATGTTAACATAAACTTAGAGTAATTGGCCACAAATGAAACATCGTTATAAGAATCTTCAATATTTGTTGTTTTCAATTTAAGCACAAAGACTACACAATGGGTTATCTGTGCTATTCCCGTAATGGATATCGAAACCAGGATTTTAATGTTGTAAATCCGCAGACTTAAAAAATTCGATAATTTTTGATGGTCGACTGCAGTTAATTATCGAATTTCATGACATAGTTTTTCAGAGAGTGTACACTTATGTTTTAGTGAAGTAACGAAAATGCTTTAAAAAGCTCTCTATTTATGCGTAGCAATGCAACATGAAATTTTAGTTTTTAAAACGAGTGTCAATGACAGTGGAGGTGAGACATTCACTTTGATCGAATTTAGTGGAGCAGTTGTTACAATCTAAACGATCATTCGAGATTTCTCTGTGTTGTTAATCAGTGTTTTTTGTCCTCTCTGGATCGAACACTCTATGACCAGAAGTCACCTATATATTTAAACTACAATTACTAGAAGTTAACAAAGCACAACTATGTGATAAAACTGTTGTGTTAATATAAATTATCATTATCTTTATAGAAGGTGGCTCTCTTTCCTTTATTTTCTATAAAGATCAAACGGGGATTTTGCGATGAAGAGCAAAGACTTTAATAAAATATACATGCCTCTTACACTGCCGGGCATGACAATGTGCTTAAGGTACTCTACTGATGATCGGAGGGTCGAATCCCTGTCTGAAACATACTCGCCCTTTCAGCCTTTTGTGATAGTAACCTAGACTCTGCTTATTACGAATATCGATAGCCGGTTTACAGCTTTCTCCAACCGGAGACACAGCGCTGCACCACAAGGAGTTGGGGGTATTCACTTTGACGATGCTTACCTCTGTATGTTTGTCACTACTTCATAATCATTGTGACACAAAATATTTTCTAATTAAGTATGTTGGTACAAAATGTCTTTCGTCTAAATCGTCATCTTCGATACACGTGTTTTTTCTACTCTTTATAGTCAGGTTCACACGTGGCTTATGTAAATACAATGTGTACAAAATCTTAAAGAAACAATTTCGGCTGCAATTCGATAATTACCAGCAGTCATCTCTCAGAATGCCGATCTGATACTCGTAACTAAGCTTCGTGGTGTTTTTTGAACAAGAGCTTAATGATGTTTGTTGAAAGAGATAGCCTCAACGATTGTGCAACAAAAAACTAATAATTTGCTAAGAAATAAATTAATGGCGAAATTGTAAGTTTTGTGATATTGTCGAGATTATGAAAGAATACAGACATTTTTGATATATTTAGTGATTTAAGAATATTGAATAATAAAGTACAGACTTTATTAAGACTACAGACTAATCTTATCGTATTATTAACTGCTACCGAAGTTTGTGATGATGAGAAAGAATTTTCTTTGAGAGCGAAAAATTAAAAAAGTTTTGAAAGATAGCGCATCTCAATCTTTATTTGAAATAAACGATTTTTTAAATCGTTTACAAGACCAGTGCTCTACCACTGAACTATGGTGACTTACAGAACAAAATTTATGTAAAGCATAGTTCAACCATCTTAAAATGCTCTCCACATAATA
Source organism: Carcinoscorpius rotundicauda (assembly GCA_011833715.1). Taxonomy (NCBI): domain Eukaryota; kingdom Metazoa; phylum Arthropoda; class Merostomata; order Xiphosura; family Limulidae; genus Carcinoscorpius; species Carcinoscorpius rotundicauda. The sequence continues at coordinate 13,262,074 of CM022394.1, read as the reverse complement.
CAGATATTCGATATCACTGAAAAGTTACTCTTTCGCATGGTAGCCTTTTTTACTTCAAGGATAGTAAAGAACTGTGAGAAAACCGGTCTGTGTTTCAGCTGAAGTGAAAGTTAAGAGTTTTGTTCTTTCACTTATTATCTGTAATTCTAACAACAGGGAGACACTCTTTTCTTGTCAATTACAGAAAGGTTCTTTAATGAAAACAATGCTATGACTCACATCATAAAAGTGTTTTGTTTGAAGAATTTTTTTTTCCAAATTAATATCGAAAGAGATAACAGTGTTTCTCTCCTAGATTATCAAGAGTTATTGTAGTTGTTGTTGTTGTTTTGAATTACGCACAAAGCTTAATTGTTGCTCTAATCCTATCCAAAAGAGTATTTCAAGTGATTAAGCACTTTAGGAATCCCGCTGGTTTACCTAAAGTATAAAGAAGACCATTTTGAAAAGATATGATAAATAAATTATCAACTGAATTGCTGAATCACTGAGAAAAAATGTTAGTAACAGTTAATTTAATTGTTAATATTATGTAAATAAACATTCGAATGCAACAAATCTTAGTCATCTTTGTAAAAAAAATGTTGCACAATAAGATATCTTTGCTCCACCTAATGCGGATATTTTTGAATATAGACAAGTCTTTAATGTGGTACATAAAGAATGTATTATGGAATTTTTTTGTGTAACGCTAACTGTATGTGCATTAAACAAACATGTAAAGAAGAATTAACATGAGGCGCTTATTTAAATATCAGAATCAAATTTATATATGCACGATTCTCAGCGTTAGAATCAATCAGACTTGAAACTGAGCAACTGAGATAGGTAGGTTAGTTATGTACACGACTCAGCTCGTCCAACATCCTGATGTTTTTTCTGTTATGTACGTCATCGAGTTATTTTCATAAACGTATATCTAGAAATAAGTTAAGTATATAATTTATATGTAGTTTATTTCTGATACTCGTTTTCTAGCTATTTTCCTCTGAATGTATATTTATAAACAGATAAAGCTGAGTTCCAGCAAGTACCTAATGAATGTGGATCAGATCGTGAGGTTTGCTCTAAACGATGTGAATGACATGATTACGTTAGGATATGGATGATGATTAACCATACGATGTTACTGTGTTGTGTTTTATTAGATTTTTGAATAAACAAGGACAATGTCTAAACCACATATTTTATATAGCTAACTTTTTTATTTATCTTCATTACTTTTTCACATCTCATTAAAAAGAACCACTTCTTTACATTTCAATAAAACAGTCCTCAAAAACACTTCGAAAATGATTGGAAAATACATAAGACATATTTGTTCGATAAAATTGATTGAATATAAAACAAAATAAATTATAACGATTCAATTAATGTGAAGATAAATTTTGAGTAATTGCACACAATTGAAAAAGATTCTTCAATATTTACAAACATTTGATAAATTTTGGTGGTAGACTTTTGTTGCTTACAGTTTTAATATTTTATAGTTTATCAGAAAGTGTGCAGTTATGTTTTATTTAAGAAACGCAAAATTTGCATAAAGTGTATTATTTAATCACAGCAATGCAACATAAAAATTTTAGTTTTAAAAACTAGTGTCAATGACAATGGAGGTAATACATTGGCCTGGATCCAATTTCGTAGAGTGGGTATTACGAAGTGAACGATAAATCGAGAATTTACTGTGTGTTTGGAGTTATTCAGTATTTTGTTGTCCCTCTGACTCGAACATTCTGTAACTAGAAGTCACATATATATTTAAATTACAAAAACTAGAAGTTAAAAAAGCACGACTGCGTGAGATATAAGTGATACAACTGCGTGTACAATACGAATATCTTCATAATCTTTATACAAGGCTGGTCTATCCCCTTATTATCTATTAACATAAAACGGATACATGGGTGTGAAGAACCAAGATTTTAATAATATATAAGTGTCCAAGCCGTTTTTTGAGTACATATTGAACAAATATGAAACAAAGAATACGGCTACCTCTTATACTGCCCGGCATGAAAATGTGGTTAAGGCACTCTACTGATGATCGGTAGCTCGAATACCTGTCTGAAACGCACTAGCACTTTTAGCCGTATGGGCATCACATTGTGAGAGTTATTCACACTGTTTTTTTGTACAAACGACGTAGCCCAGGAGTTGGCGATGAGTAGTGAATACCAGCTACCTTCCTTTTCGTATTTCGCTGGTAAAGTAGGGCCGACTAATCTATCGGACGCGGCTTTGCTGAAAGGATCACAGTTTTATATATTTAACCATTGCATGATTGATTTCGGCCATGTTACATGAACGTTTGAAGCTTTACACAAACGTCTTACCTTCTTATCTTTACAGTGAAATCAAAGCATTACTTTAGGATACAACACCTAGCTCAGTTTTGGGCTTCGGGTGAGTAGTCAGAGTAATTACTTTTGGTAAGTATCGAATTACATCCAACACTGCTTTAGTTGCAGATATTGTATGCAGCAGTAACAACTAAACAAAGTTTAGTGTCGTTATAATCGTGTCCCACGTTGGCACATTGGTACGTCTCCGAACATATAACGCAACAAAACGGATTTCGATTGTCATTTTGGTAGTTTTGTGATAAAGTAGAAACAAACATTCGTCACAGTGGAGGAGAGCCGTAGAAGTATTCTGATCCACACTGGGATTCCAAAATTGGAAGGAGCGGATTATATAGATGTACTCAACTTTTAATCGTTATTTAACATATTTTCCTTATTATTTATGTTTCGATAAATCAAATCGTTTCTTATGAGTGAAAGAAAAGAAATTAGACAAGTGTTCTTCCGAGCAAGTCACCATCTCAGTTTATTAGTGTTTTATATTTTGAAAATTCTATTTTCTTTAAAGAAATGCATAAACCAGTTTATATTCTTATTAAGTTTTGTTGTTGAAAGGTGTCACTGATACAACTCTCTTAAACGTTTCAGAAAGACAAATGTTTCTATCACGTATAAAATGTAATGAAGAAGCTTAACAAGATAGAACGAAACAACCACATATTTACTTAAGAATCATTCAAGTGAATGTCTTTGAGATACAAGTTATTGTCAGTGCAAATTGATGACATGCTAAATTCATTACATTTCCTGGAAAATTGAAATAATCGACTTTTTCTCCCTGTGGTTTGTGGCGAACAAGTTACTCAAGTTATCGAGACTGTTTTTGGTTTCTAAAAGTAATGCTGACGGAATTAGAAAAGGTATTTATTTTGTCTCTATTTTCCAAAATTAACGGAAAATGTTACTATCACAAAATACATTCAGTAACCAGATTCTTTTTATGAAGTGAACCCTGAACGGGGGTATACTTCAGACGACCATTATAAGCACATTGGTTAGTTATGTGCTCAATGTACAGCACCTGAGACATCATGCGTTTCAAACAACATGACTTAAAATACGAAACATGAAAAGAAAGTATTAAGCATTTCTGAATCTATAAGTGTATGTGTTTTCAGTAGTATAGCCATAAAACTATATATGTGAAAACGGCTCGTTTGGGTTGAGAAAATATTTGACGTAGAGGAGCGAACAACGTTTCGACCTTCTTCGGTTATCGTCAGGTTCACAAAGAAAGAAAGAGGTAACTGACCGGAAGCTGACAACATATTTGGAAGCAGTTATGTAACTTAGTGTCAGAATGTAGAGGGCGGTGTTAGATGCTTGAATATATAGTTTTATGTTATTTATTTTATTATTTTGGATATAGGTATAAAGATGTTCTTTTATATTAATTTTTTTTCGATTTAACTTTTAGTATCAGTAGGGCTTCTTTAATTTTGCGTTTGTTTATGTTTGTTTCTTTATTTAGTATTTGAGTGTTTTCTATTCTAATGTTATATTTATTTGACTTGCAGTGTTCGAAAACGTGTGAAGGTAACTTTTCTTGTTCTTCTCATATGGTTACCATTTTTCTACTTGTTTTTCCAACATAGAAGTCGTAACAGTTATCACATTGTATTTTATAAATAATGTTGGTGTGGTGTTTGTCAGTATAGTTTTTACATAGCATAAACACTAGTTTTGTGATTGGTTTTTGAATAAATATGATGTTAACTGAAATGTCATATTTTGTTACTAGTTTTGGCCAAATGTTGGTTATTTTTTGCTGATGTCAGGAATATATGGTATACACGAGTATAGATTCGTGATTTTTTTAATTGGTGAGATATATTTACTTTTGTTGGTTGATTTTGCTTTCTGTCTGGGCGTGTTCGAATAATGTTTTCTACGGTTTGTGGAGGAAACTTCTTGATGTTGATGAAGTATTGTTTTATTTTGTCAAATTCATCGTTAATTTTATTATAGCGATGGTAATAATTTTTGTGATAGTAATCTAGGCTATGCTTATTACGAATATAGATAGCCAATTTGCAGCTTGTTTCAACCGGAGAAACAGCGCTGTACCACAAGGAGTTGGGGGTATTAACTTTGACGATGCTTAACTCTGTATGTTTGTCACTACTTCATAATCATTGAGATACTAAATATTTTCTAATTAGTTGGTACAAAATAGCTTTCGTCTAAAATCGTCATCTTCTGCATACACGGTTTTTTTCTACTCTTTATAGTCAGGTTCACACGTGGCTTATGCAAATACAATGTGTACAAAGTCTTAATGAAACAGTTTTGACTGCAATTCGATACTGACCAACAGTCATCCCTCAGAATGCCTATCTGATGCTCGAAACTAAAGTTGGTGGTGTCTTTTAAACAAGAGCTTAATAATTTTGTTGAAAGAGATAGCCTCAACGATTGTGCAACAAAAAACTAATAATTTGCTAAGTAATAAATTAATGGTGAAATTGTAAGTTTTGTATTATTGTCTAGATTATGAAAGAATACAAACATTTTTGATATATTTTGTGATTTAAGAATATTGAATAATAAAGTACAGACTTTATTAAGAGTACAGACTAATCTTATCGTATTATTAATTGCTACCGTTATTGTAGCTCTCAAAATTTGTTTCTTTGAGAGCGAAAAATTAAAAAAGTTTTGAAAGATAGCGCATGTCAATTTATTTGAAATAAACGATTTTCTGAATCGTTTACCACACCAGTGCTCTACCACTGAACTATGATGACTTACAGAACAAAAGTTATGAAAAGCATACTTCAACCATCTTAAAATGCTCTACACATAATGCAGATATTCGACATGATTGAAAAGTTACTCTTTCGCAGGGTAGCCTTTGTGACATCAAGAATAGTAAAGAGCTGTGAGAAAATCGGTCTGTGTTTCAGCTGAAGTGAACGTTATGTGTTTTGTTCGTTGACTCATTATTTGTCATTAGGACAACAGGGAAACACTCCTTTCTGATCAGTTAGAGAAAGATCCTTTAATGAAAGCAATGTTACGACTTACATTCATAAATGTGTTGTTTTTTTAAGAATTTTTTTTCCAAATTAATATCGAAAGAGATAACAGTGTTTCTTCTTCTACCCTATCAAGAGGTATTGTTGTTGTTGTTTTGAATTAAGCACAAAGCTACACAATGGGCTATCTGTGCTCTGCCCACCACTGGTATCGAAACCCGGATTTTAGCGTGTAAGTCCGCAGACATACCGCTGGGCCACTGGGGGGCAGAGGTATTGTAATTACCATATTTATTGTGACCACCAAAAACTAGGGGAATACAAATTATCGTCAAAATGACTGGAAAAATGTCATGATTCTAAACGAGTCGTGTAAAAGTTAAAATAGGAGGATAGCGGTAATGTAACTAAATATTTCGTAAGTAAGAGTATTTCAAAGCGCAGTAAAGAATACCTTGGAATTTGTTGTTTTGTGTGTTTTTTTATGTTTTTTTTAAGTACGAGATTTTGACTCAACGTTTAATCCTGTCTTCACCAGTTGCAGGTCTCATAACAGTTTCAGACAGAGGAATTCCAATAGTTTTGATTCGTTGATTTGAGGGGCCGGGCATGGCCAAGCGCGTTGAGGCGAGCGACTCGTAATTTGTGGATCGCGGGTTCATATCCGGGTTGCGCGAAATATGCTCGCCCACCCAGCCGTGGGGGCATTTTAATGTGACGGTCAATCGCACTATTCGATGGTAAAAGATTAGCCCAAGAGTTGGCGGTGGGTGGTGATGACTAGCTGTTTTCCCTCTAGTCTCACACTGCTGAATTAGGGACGGCTAGCACAGATAGCCTTCGAGTAGCTTTGTGGGAAATTCAACAACAACAAATAAAACTAGTGTCAATGACAATGGAGGACATACATTGATCTGGATCCAATTTCGTTGAGTGGGTATTACGATGTGAACAATTGATCGAAAACTTTCTGTGTTGTTATTCAGTGTTTTGTTGTCCTTCTGGCTCGAACATTCTATGTCTCGTTACATCTTGATAAGCTTTTTCAAAATATTATTTACGTTTATATTATCGCAAATAACAACGAAATTTTTAAAGCAATTCATCGTCAAATTGCATCGTAACAACTTATTAGTTGATGTATAAGACATAGTTTCAAATTCACCGTCAAACCACATAACATATGACTAGGACAGAAAACATCATGAAGTTAAAACTTTGCTTAGAAACTGTGATTTATCACTTTTTGTTAGATCTGAAACTAAACAGAATAGACAATGACGTGAGCAGTTATAAATCTCAAATTCTAATTAGAGATTAATAAAACACGACCCACGTTATAATAATCAATTTTAGCACACTTTGGATCTTACCTCTAAGGCTCTGGAAATTACCTACTTTTATTCTATGGACCAAGATGAGGAAAGAGAGAAAAAAAATAAACATACATACAGTAGAATAGTGAAGTTTTCAACGATGTGTCATTTAGCGTGTAAATACGCATATTTGTCGCTTCGCCATTGTATGGACAAACGATGCAAAAATGAAAGAGAAAAACTTTAAATTATACTTAAAAAGGTAAATACTTGATAGTACAAATAAATCGGAAAAAGAATATCTTAAAATTTCGACGAATAAAAACGATGAATGTCATTACATAAAAATATTTTAGACATATTATTGTAAATACACGAGGAAACAAAACAAAACGTTATTGTGCACACGATAATCGTTTGAACACTAGTAGAAACGTTGCCCTACGAGTGAATTTGTGTCAGCAATTGCAAACAGTAATTTTGAAACGTCATTCGAAACTCTAAAAAAGTGAACACTTTCTTTGAAAAAAAGAATTTTTCCGTGAAAAGCTGGATGAGAAAGTTGAACTGAAATGTTTTCCCATACGTTTAAAATTACATTCTCTATTTGGTACCAGTATGAGAGCAAGCTTAAAAAGCCATTACTTACAAAGTAACCCATACCTATGGTACACTAAATATACCAAAATAATCAGGATTATAAAGATAGTAGATGATATTTTGAATAATTTTATAAATATAACCCTTTAATACTAATTTAGAATGTTATCAGTTGTTATCATATTGAATCTCACACAAACTCATCGGTGTTTATATGTTTTGAATTTTTATATAAAGAAAGACAAATACGGATGATTATTCCTTCCTGCCATATTTTAAGGGTCAAAGGCAAGTAAATAGTTATTATGTCGTAAATGAAAGTCGGCAGGTAGATGATTAATGTGAATAATTAAAAACAGTGTTAGTTACATAACTTTATGTGCCCAAACGGTCCGTTTGGGTTGAGAAAATATTTTACGTAGAAGAGCGAACAACGTTCGACCTTCTTCGGTCATCGTCAGGTTCACAAAGAAAGAGGTAATTGACCGGAAGCTGACCACATGTTTGGAAGGGGTTGTGTAACTGAGTGTCGCAATGTATATGGCGGGGTTAGATGTTTGAATATATAATATTAATATCGGTATAATGGCGTTCCTTTATATTGGTTTATTTTGGGTTTAAGTTGTTGTGTAAGTAAGGCTTCTTTAATTTTGCGTTTGTTTATGTTTGTTTCTTTATTTAGTATTTTAGTCTTTTCTTTGGTTATGTTGTGTTTATTAGACTTACATTGTTCGAAAACGTGTGAAGGTGACTTTTTATGTTCTTTGAATCTGGCTTCCATTTTTCTACTTGTTTCTCCAACATAGAAGTCGTGGCAGTTATCACATTGTATTATATAAATAATGTTGGTGTGGTGTTTGTCAGTGTAGTTCTTATATAGCATAGACCTCAGTTTTGTGCCTGGTTTTTGAATAAATTGACATCACTGATTGTTAGTTGTACAGTATTTTAAAAAGTATGTTTTGCTTCAGTCGTTTTCTAGCTATAATCGCCTTAATTAAATTATTAGTAGAAACCTGTTTCGTCGTCAACTTTGTAATTACTATATAAAGCCCATAAAATATCGAAAAAAGCGCCATTGCGTACCATGTAGGGCAGATTTTTATTTTACTACCTAGCTAGTTATTAACTTGCTGTAGCAACTGTATTGTTATCGCGTGTCACATGTTTATGTATAGAGGTTCTGCCCAAAATGACACGACGCTACTTACAGGATCTAAATTTGTTTTCCCACTGCTTGATGGATTTCTGCCATGTTTTTGATTCTAGACGAAAGTGAAACAGAAATTTTGTAGCAATATATTTAGTTAGACATTATTTGGATTCAGATAAAGTTTGCAACATCGACATCCAAACAGAGTTTAGTGTGGTTAAAGTGGAGACCCACAGTGGCAGTGAGGTATGATTCCGCATTTTCAGTTCTCGCAACCGAGTTCAATATCCGTGATGTAACTCTGTCTTCACCTGCAAAGAAATATCTATCACACTGAAAGAAGGCTACAAAAACGTTCCGACACAAAATATATTAGAATAAGACGAAATACTTCCAACGTAATAATTATTAATTAACGTTCTCAACCTTGCGGAGTGTGCAGCTTTTCAGTGTAAGAGGATGTTAAACGAGCTGCACGGTAACTGTGACTGGCCTTTATGAAGCCAAGATAGATGAGGAAAAGCAATGGAAAATGTATCAAGATACATTAGTGTTGCTTATAATATCATTATTTTATCTGACGTCTTACATTTATGTTAAATATATATGTATAGATGTATAAGTGGAATTTAAAAAATGCATGTGGCCATGTACATCATTTTTTCTATGTTCTATACAAAGCGTAGTTACTGACGTTTACTTTTTATGTTCACTCCACGCCCCCCAGCGCCTCAGCGGTATGTCTGCGGACTTACACGCTAAAATCCTGGTTTCGATACCCGTGGTGGGCAGAGCACAGATAGCCCATTGTGTAGCTTTGTGCTTAATTCAAAACAACAACAAAAAAGTGCTCTCCACAGAGTCACAGTGGTATGATTGCGGACTGAGACATCTGAAAACCAGGTTTCGTTACAAGTGGTAGGCAGAGCTCAGATAGTCCTTTGAGTAGGAAATCTTAAAAAATGTAAATTGTTTAAAAATTCAGTTGAGTCACCACTGCTTATTTCGAGTTTATTCTGTTCAAAACGTTTGAACAAACTAACACAATATTTTGCAGAAATGAACACCTGTGTAGAAGCTAAAAGAATAAATGCTAATCAATATATTATTTTTTCATTTAGTATAAGTCATCAAATTTACAACAAAGATACATAAATAAAAAAATGTTTTCCAGAATTTTATAAAGAAGCTTTGTGTTGATCGTAATGGCATAAGTTTAAGCTTAAATATTTTTTAAAAAATGTATGTGATTAAAAAACTGATCATGAGACTTCCAACCCGTGGCATGATAAATATGGTATTTCTACCAATAATTTCTCAAAGATTATTAGCGTAGGTGAAATAGATTTAGTCCACGATTATGTATTGATGGCAGAATATTTACGGATTTCAGATATACAGTATAAATAAATTAGACCAGTAATGATTTCACGTCGATCGCTATCTAATACAGTGTCATTAAACTACAGTATTTTTATATTTTGTAATCATAACATAATAAATAATTTATTAATTTGAGATCTTAAGTTCAATATGTATTTTTTATTAATTTAGGGCGAAAAGCAATTATATTAGTCAATCAAATACGGAATATTTAACAATATGAAAAAATAAAATTATCGGTTTATACAAAAGCGTAGGTAAATCAAAACAAAAATGAATATCCAACATACTTTTGAACTAATGTCAATAAATCTTTCTAAGATAACAGCTATAAAAGAGTGAAATTTCAACTAACAAAAGATGCAAGTGATCAAATCGAAAATAAAAAAGTATATGTGTAAGTAATGAAATGGTTACTTTCGAGACAGAATTTCATAGAGAAACAATAACGCGCAAACAAAAGTACAAATAAATAAACTACAATCATACTGAGGGCTGCAAAGTTGTGTAGTGAAGTCATTAAACATTTGTTAAAGTAATGTTTTGGAACTGGATATGGGATTATCTGAGAAGTAGGTAAGAATCATAAAAATATGTTAACTTATGTCTCAACTCCATCATGCAATGATGAAAGACACAAAAAATACTGTGGGTCACTTACTAGCGCCGTGTGCAACACAGCAGAAACTCTATACATAAAAGAACGATACGAGATAACAAATAACTAATTATTTGCTATATAATAAATCGATGGTAAAATTGTGCGTTTTGCGATACTGTCTAGATTTTTAACGTATACAGACATTTTTTATGTATTCTGTAATATTGAATAATAAAATACAGACTTTATTAAGATTACAGACTAATCTTGTCGTATTATTAACTGCTATCGTTGTTTGTGATGCTGAGAAAGAATTTCCTTTGAGAGCGAAAAGTTAAAAAGTAGCGTATCTCAATCTTTATTTGAATTAAACTGTGTTTCGAAATGTAGAGTCACCAGTGAGGTTCGAACTCACGACCCCTGGTTTACAAGACCAGTGCTCTACCACTGAGCTATGGTGACTTAGGCAACAATATTTACGTAAAGCGTAGTTCAACCATCTTAAAATGTTTCTTTGCAACGAATATTTTCTTTAATTTTCAACGAAGTTAATATTTTTCAATGATATGCCTTTCTACACATTACGGATATTCGCTATATCATAAAAGTTACCCTTCCGCAGGATAGCCTTAGTAAAGAACTGTGAGAAAATCGGTCTCTGTTTCAGCTGAAGTGAACGTTATGTGTTTTGTCTTTGACTCATTATTTGTCATTTTAACAACAGGGGAAACTCCTTTCTTATCAGTTAGAGAAAGGTCCTTTAATGAAAGCAATGTTACGGCTTACATCATAAAAGTGTTTTTTTTTAAGAATTTTTTTCCAAATTAATATCGAAAGAGAAAATAGTGTTTCTTCTCCTACCCTATCAAGAGGTATTGTAGTTGTTGTTTTGAATTAAGCACAAAGCTACACAATGGGCTATCTGTGCTCTGCCCACCACTGGTATCGAAACCCGGATTTTAGCGTGTAAGTCCGCAGACATACCGCTGGGCCACTGGGGGGCAGAGGTATTGTAATTACCATATTTATTGTGACCACCAAAAACTAGGGGAATACAAATTATCGTCAAAATGACTGGAAAAATGTCATGATTCTAAACGAGTCGTGTAAAAGTTAAAATAGGAGGATAGCGGTAATGTAACTAAATATTTCGTAAGTAAGAGTATTTCAGAGCGCAGTAAAGAACACCTTGGAATTTGTTGTTTTGTGTTTGTTTTTTATGTTTTTTTAAGTACGAGATTTTGACTCAACGATTCATCCTGTCTTGACCAGTTGAAGGTCTCATAACAGTTTCAGACACAGGAATTCCAATAGTTTTGATTCGTTGATTTGAGGGGCCGGGCATGGCCAAGCGCGTTGAGGCGTGCGACTCGTAATTTGTGGGTCGCGGGTTCGTATCCGCGTCGCGCGAAACATGCTCGCCCACCCAGCCGTGGGGGCGTTATAATGTGACGGTGAATCGCACTATTCGTTGGTAAAAGATTAGCCCAAGAGTTGGCGGTGGGTGATGATTACTAGCTGCCTTCCCTCTAGTCTCACACTGGTGAATTAGGGACGGCTAGCACAGATAGCCTTCGAGTAGCTTTGTGGGAAATTCAACAACAACAAATAAAACTAGTGTCAATGACAATGGAGGACATACATTGATCTGGATCCAATTTCGTGGAGTGGGTATTACGATGTGAACAATTGATCGAAAACTTTCTGTGGTTTTATTCAGTGTTTTGTTGTCCTTCTTGCTCGAACATTCTATGTCTCGTTACATCTTGATAAGCTTTTTCAAAATATTATTTACGTTTATACTATCGCAAATAACAACGAAATTTTTAAAGCAATTCATCGTCAAATTGCATCGTAACAACTTATTAGTTGATGTATAAGACATAGTTTAAAATTCACCGTCAAACCACATAACATATGACTAGGACAGAAAACATCATGAAGTTAAAACTTTGCTTAGAAACTGTGATTTATCACTTTTTGTTAGATCTGAAACTAAACAGTATAGACAATGATGTGAGCAGTTATAAATCTCAAATTCTAATTAGAGATTAATAAAACACGACCCACGTTATAATAATCAATTTTAGCACACTTTGGATCTTACCTCTAAGGCTCTGGAAATTACCTACTTTTATTCTATGGACCAAGATGAGGAAAGAGAGAAAAAAAATAAATATACATACAGTAGAATAGTGAAGTTTTGTACGATGTGTCATTTAGCGTGTAAATACGCATATTTGTCGCTTCGCCATTGTATGGACAAACGATGCAAAAATGAAAGAGAAAAACTTTAAATTATACTTGAAAAGGTAAATACTTGATAGTACAAATAAATCGGAAAAAGAATATCTTAAAATTTCGACGAATAAAAACGATAAATGTCATTACATAAAAATATTTTAAATATATTATTGTAAATACACGAGGAAACAAAAAACATTATTGTGCACACGATAATCGTTTGAACACTAGTAGAAACGTTGCCCTACGAGTGAATTTGTGTCA